>VXBT01000533.1:0-10946 GCA_013400235.1 Oriolus oriolus
AGCACAAAGAAGCTTGTCTGCCCAAGACCCTGAGGGAGGAGGTTGCCAAGAGCTGACAGGCGGGTCACCCAATACAAAGACACTCAGAGGGTGTGCTGCTGACATGCAATAATGTGTGATAGGTCAAGTGAGTGTATAAAACCAGTTTGTTCTCTGAATAAAAAGGATTCAGTTTTCCCTGCTGGGCTGGGTCCGTGTTTCAATCGCTGACATATATCTGTGATTAGTTTTTATCACAACATTAGAAAACTTCCTGGAGGTGTTAATTAAAAGGTGAAAAGTCGCTGTGTCCAAAGAATACTGATATTTTAGTAAGTTTTATTTTCAGGTCCAGTAATTCCATTTAAAATAAAAAGCAAAAAATCCCAAACCAAAACCCACACAACCTTGCAGTCCCATTTGTCCTTCTTCAGGCTACTGATACTGCATCTGACTTATCTTTTCTTTCTTTATGTGTAATGTGCAAGAATTTTAATTGAAAAGAATGTTTTGGATCCCTTAGTTCCTGTATTGTACTGCAGGAATTGTCTGTCAGCAAAATGCAGCAATATCTAGGTCAGTTTATTGCTGTATTCTCCATAGAGATTATACTATACTGATGACTGATTATTTGTCTTCCTACAGGAACACTTTTGTTTTTTATAGAATAGTTTTTAATTGCTTACAGCTGGATTTCTGTCTTAGAAAAAGAAAAAAAATCCTGAAATACAATCAATATTCTTCATTGATTTTGTGGGGAAAAAAATCCAACAAATATTTTTGTTCAAATTGTAGTAAATATTTAGGCAATGTGATGATACTGCTTTGCAGCATGAAATGAGATGGTGGCTAAAGATTCTCTGAAATCACATGCAAATGTTAAATAAGAGATCTTTTTGACCCTTGGTATTGGATACTTTGATGAAAAGACTATGAAGGCAAATTCCAACAATGATTTTCTGTCTTTAAAAATGCTAAACTTGTGGTCTTGGTTTCACTGTGAAACTACATGTAACAGCTGAACTGTGTGAGCAGGGATGTACCCTCCAGCTTGTTTTCTAGAGTTTGTGCAAGACTATCATGGTTCTAAGCCCAGCTGGAGATGAAACAGCATGCAGACACTCCTCAACTCCACCTCTCTTCCTCCCCAACCCAGTGGAATGGGGAGGAGAATCAAAGTGAAACTTGCATGTTGAAATAAGAACAGTTTAATAATTGCAAATAAATCAAAATACTGTAATAATGGTAAATGATAAGAATGATAATAAAAAGGGAAAAATCAAGTGATGTACAATGCAATTGCTCACCATCCACTGGCCGCAGCCAGACCTCCCTTCCTGAACCCCGATCAGCCCCTTCCAGGTAACTCCCCCCAGTTTATATGCTGGGCATGATGTTCCGTGGTGTGCAATATCCCTTTGGTCAGTGCTGGTCACCCATCCCAGCTGGGCTCCCTCACAGTTTCTTTTGCTCACCTGCTCACTGGTGGAGCAGGAGACAAGGAAAAAATTTCCTTGGGATAAACACAGCTCACCAAAACCCCAAACATCAGTGCATTACCAACACCATGCTCATTCTGAATCCAAAACACAGCACTATAACAGCTACTGAGAAGAAATTAGTTCTATCCTAGCTGAAACCAGGATAATATACCAAAAGAAATACTAGGTGGCACCTCCAGTGTGCTGTTTGCTACAGCTCAGCTGCTATTTTTAGCTTACTTTTGGACAAAATTCAGTTGTACAGAATTAAGTAGAAGTAAAAAATAGATAAAAAATCCAGACAACCTTCCCCATCTCAAACAACACAACTGGATAAGTAACTGGCATACTGAAATCCTCCCAGCTCCAGAGAAGAGTAGAGAAGTGTAGTTCTTGCTGTCTTTTTCCATTGTCAAGAACACACCGGAAGATAAATAGGAGAGAATGGTGTAAGGAACAAGTCAGTCACCCTCTCCTTAAGATGCCTGGCAAAAGGATGTAGTGTAGAGGGATATTGGTGAAGTGCTGGTGTGTGGATGTGTCACACACATAGCATAGTGAAACAAAGGGAGGTAGTGCTCAGCACACAAGTATGCTACAAGTATAGTTGCGTTGTTCTGTGAGGATGAGAGGTGCTCTAAGCTTTAGATACTTGTAATCATTTTCATCATCCTGTAACTTTCATTTGTGGAATGCTATTTACTGCTGAAAAAAATAATTGAATGGTATGAAATACGGGCAGCTAACAGGTTTCTTCAGGCTTCTGTGAATTTTCTTGTTTTCCTAATGGTGCTACATTAATTTGAGTAGGCTGGGAATGTGTGGCTTCATGAAGTGCAATTTTGAGTTTCCTTACTCCAATGGATTTTGCTACTGTTGATAAAGATGAGTCAGTGGCGATTAGCATGTATGTTTTCTAGCTATCTACTTTGATTTGTGCCGACTAGGTAACTTGTGTGGGGAGGATGGTTGGTGTTCAGTTATCGGTATTGGTGAATAGAAATATTTACACGTAATTCTTCTATGTGTCCAGGAGATTGGTGATACTAGCAGTTTTGGTTAAGGATCTCTAATTCTTCTTTATACAGTCAGGATTATTTTCATTTATTTCGTTCCATTTTCCTCTGGTTACTGTTTTAATCCCCTCAGTCCCGTGTCTTGTTTTAACCCCAGCCTGAAACAAAGTGCTTGCTCCCCTCATGGCCTGATAGGATGCGGAGGAGAATTGGGAAAAAAAAAGGTAAACCCCATGGACTGAGATAATTTTTAATTTCATTTAATAATTGAAATAAACTATTATGATAATATAATAAGAATTAAATGTGAGATAAGAAGAGAGAAAGGAATAAAACCCCAGAGAAAGTTGTTGGCTGATGCCAGTCAGCCAGATGTTGATTGATGATGTTGACTCATCCCACAGCCATGATCAGCCCCTCCTGGCCAATTCCCCTCAGTTTATACACTGGGCCTGACATTCTGTGTTGTGGAACATCCCTTTGTCCGGTTCAGATCAGGTGTCCCAACCATACTCTCTACGGGCCTCTTGCGAATCCCCTTGCTGTCGGAGCATGGGAAACTGAAAAGTCTTGGGTCTTTAGAGTAAGTAAGCGCTACTGAGCAAAAACCAAAATACATTATTGTGTTACCAACATTATTCTCATACTGAATCCAAAACACAGCACTGCACTGGCTACTAGGAAGAAATTTAGTTCTGTCCCAGCTAAAAAAAGGACCCCTGTCTGTTGCTTTTCCAAATTCCTGTCAGGGTCTCTCACAACTCTCGGACACCCCCCATGCTTTCAACAAGCTTCCAGAGAAAGTACTGGCATTTCTGAATACTGCTCTTGTTGCTTACTGTGCCTGTTTTGTGGGACCACTTGGTGACTTTCACTCAGTATAAATGTATGTAAATTTTACTGCCTGCTCTCAGGGGTAGTGTCACACTAGGTGATTTTACTAGTCATTGTAATGATTCTTTTGTACTGCAGCTCCTTTTAAGACGTGATTTGTTTTCAGATGCTGGTGCTGGAAAGCTTTTTGTTGTTTAGCTGATATGTAGAACCTGAGAAGTCTACCAACCTTTTCTACTTCAAACTAGGGGTACTTAAGTATTATTGCTCTCTTTCATAAAATTAAGTCAGTAATTACTCATGCATTTCTTCAGTAGTAGCTGCTTAGCAACGTGTTTTCCGTGGATAGGTTAGATCAAAGTGCTGGCCTGCAGGTTGTATTTTTCCCTTTGGTGGGATGAAGTGCAGTTGTTTTGATGTTAGGTTTGATGGATTTGTTTGCCACTGCATTCATTAGCTTCACATCAAAAAACTGACAGGCTGTTAAATGAAACTTTGGCTTAGATTTTCAGCTTGACTGTTTCAAGACCTATGTGAAGATATTTTGTTTTTGTGCTGCAGCAGCCTCAAGCAGTTATGACTGTTTCAAAGGGAAGAAAAGTTATTTAATATCTTGATTTATATGGGTACAAGAGAGTCATTGTCTTGAAGACAGCCATGTCCAGCTTATGTCATCCAAACAGTATATTTACTTTCAAATATATATTGAGACACAATATGTATGATTTAACTAATTTTATCAGAGGAGAAATGATACTGCACAAAACCGCTTCCAGCTCTCATAATTTTTTGAGGTAACATCTGTTTTTCAAGGAGGATTATATTTAGGTTGCTTTTGTACAGTAAAGTGTCTGCTCAAAAAGAAAAAAAATACGACTCAGTTGCACCATTTTTTTTCAAATGTGGGTGAGTTAAATTTTAAGGTCTAGGTTTAAAAAGTATCTCCCTACCCCAACTGCAGTGTTTTAGTACTGAATGTCCGAAATAACTATGTGCATATGCTCCTGAGTTATTCATCTATTGACTTATTTTATTAGTTTGATTTTTAAAACTTTTTTTAAACATTGCATGTTGATATATTTGATACCAGTCTGCAACACCAGCATCATTCATGCTGTACAAATCAATGTTTTTACTTGCTAGATCATAATCAGCCACCTTATATCATTGACTTCTCTGCTAATGAAATTTTACAAGGTTTCTGGAACCAGACATGCTTTCCATTTTTGGTCTGTATTGTTAGTACACTACTTCAGAGCAAATCTTGTGCATTACGCATTTTGACATTTCACTTCATAATCACAGTGCCACTCTTAGATTGCAGTTTTCATGGAATTTTCTCTTTTACTCTTTTATTTTTTCTTTATTTCTTTTATATTGATCTGTTACTTATATTTTTTTTTATCTTACTGCCATAATTTACTGCCCCTGTTTAGTTCTTACATCACAAATTTCCTGAGAACAGCAGCTCTTAAAATTTCCTGCTCTAAAGTTTGTTTCTGGAATGGGAGATTGTCCATCTCCTGCTGGGCAGTAACTTGCATAGTTCTAGATTTGTAGTACTGGGACATCTTGAATTAAGTATTAGGTTTTAGGAGTAGAAAGCCATAGTAATGATCACAATATTTTTACCTGTTCTAGTACAAAAATATTCTATTGGGTTTTTTGCACCTTCCCCTTTTGGTAGAGCATCTGGTTATAAAATCATAGGAAATATCATATGGTGGTGTTCCTGTCCTCTCAGTCTGTACAGTCTGTGCTGTATTATGTGCAAGATGTGGTTCTGTGTATTCTGAATTTCAAGTGTATCCTCATGAATCTTTTTCCAACACTAGCACAACTTTTTTCTGTGTGATATAGAGTATGTGTAAATGGCATTATGCATGTTTGTTTCTGGCACAGGGCTCTCATGCAAGCTGCTGCACTGTTTACTAAATAAAAGTCAAACCAACAATACTACCACTTCTTTCTTACGTGGAGTTTTGATTAAGCGAGGAGAGGAGAATTCTGTAAAGTAACATTTTAAATGTTGGAGTATATTCTGGCAACTGTGAGTGAGTAGAAATGATGGAATCTAATCCTCCTCTTTTTTTCCCTAAGTGATATTTAAGAGGTTCCATTTATCAGTGTAAAAAATGTACCAACTTGGTATACTTGGTGGATGTTTAGAAGTTTTTGTTTTATAGCAGCTTTCACTTAACAAGGTGATTTTTTTTTAAAAGAAGTCTGTAATTTACAATAAACTTGCCTTTTCAGAATATAATTTATATAAAATTTTGACTAAGTAATACAGTTTGCCTTTCCTTACTTTTTGTGAGAATGCAGATTATGTTTATCCTCAGTTTGCTGAGGAAAACGTTTTTCCACTCTGTACATTTCTGTCTATATATTAGTGTCATAGCCTGTACAGAGATATTATTTTCATTCCAGGTTTTTAAACCGAGTAGAATTTAACTCAGAAATTATTTTCGTAAGTATGAGGTTCACAATATAGACTCTTTGAGCTTGAATGAGCTGCTGAAACACAGGTATCTGACACCATCTGAGAAATTCTACCTTCCTCTGTCTAGGCCAAAGACTACCAATCTCCATGAATCCAGTGTAATATTTAGAGCTCAGTCATCATATATACCAGAATTTGGTTCAGGTGTCAGTGCACGCCTGGGCAATTGAACTGCATCACCTGTCATTGGATTCTTTTATTTATACACTTTGCAAATATAAGACTCAATCTTAAATTAACTGCATTCTCATACTCTGAGAGGAAGTCAGTTCTCTAGCCTTGCTAGATTAATTTTGCGTTTTGGCAGTGGAAAGTGACCTATTGTGATAGGCTGAAAGGTGATTTAAACATTAGGGTTAAGTTCTCTTAAAACCACCACCACCCAACCTTTCTTCTCACAAAGCAAAACCTCCAAATACTACAAAAAGGAGGAGAAATAATTTTCTGAAATGTTTTATAGCAAAAAAGGTTGAATTAAGACCTCAGTGCTAGTGTGGTTGTGTTCAGTTTTTAAGGTTTGTCTTTCTGCCTGAAGTGTGAGCAACCATTACGTTGCTGGGAAAAAAGGTAGAATCAATCACCTTGAAGGTGTCACACAGTCACCTCTTAATTCAGATAAAATATTAACACCAAAAAAAATGCATTAAAGTTTTAGAGAAAGTGCACTTCCATAGGGTTCATTACAAGATCTTGCATACATTCTTAGAGTGAAATAAGTTACTTCACTCTTTTATAAGTAACGTAACCAAGTAAGTTTGGTTAAGACTGACTTTCAATTTGTTCTCCGTATGTAATATGTTCTTCTATGTTCATATATTACCTTATCAGATAAACTACTGTCTTTTAGATTTTAACAACAAAATCACCTGATCTCACCTTTGCCATGTAACGTCCCATGTTCGTGACATTCTGAGGGAGAAGTTTGACCTGAAGTTTCATGTATTTCTATGTATCTATATGTAAAAAGCCACTGTTTGCCCTAGGAAGCTAGAACAGCCCCTGCTTCTAAAGGGCAGTCCAGTTTAAAATATCCAGCAAACACCTGAATGAAAAAGATATTGTAGGCAGATTCATATTTTGTGTGAGACAGGTATTCTGCCATGTGCTCATCAAGTACTTGTCTTGTGAGTGGTGAGAGTTGGTAACTTGAAGAGAACTATTCAATTGCTTGTGTAACATGGGTCTCCACAACCAAATGGACAGGGGTAGTGTATTACCTTTGTACAGAACAAGTCTGGAGAGTAAAGTGCTTTTTTTCTTCTCCTGACTTTGTTGCTTAACTCCAATATGTAACCTAATCAGTACTTTGTTTCATAAAAATGATGTGTCTAGCACATAATGGCTAATTTAGAATAATGTGGAATTTTACTGACTGCTGTGCTGTTTAGAAAATTGTTACAAAACAGTTTGACTTGGAAAAGCTTTGAATCCAAAGAGAATAAATTTAATGAGAATGCCTTTAATTAAATTTTGCTTAATTTAAATAATGTAATTTGTATTGATTATGCTGCTGCAGTTCATTTGGATTTTTGTTTTTAATTAAGATTCAGTAATCTTGTTTTACCTTCCAGAGCTATTCATAAAATGACTGTGAATAGAAAACATGTTAATTAAGTTAACACTTATATACATTTATTAAACCAAAAGCATGGAATAATTTTTTCCCCATGAAGGTATCGTATACACAGTAATATTTATTAGAAGGACAACAATGCAATTTTACTTGAATTTTTCTTTTTTCCCCTTAGCAAATCTAACCCCAATAGTCCTCATATAGTCCTAAAACAATGTGGGTACTTTTTTGCTCCACTTGCCTCAGAAGCTGCCAACTCCACCTTCTGAAGCTGACGGGATGATTACTAAAGTGCAGCATGAGCCTGTAACTTCCTTGGGCACCCTGTGATTTGCTGTGGGGTTTCTCTCTATCAGCTGGTGTCTGTGCAGCACTGAAACACAGTTTCAAATTTGAATGCTCGCATTATAATTTTCTGGCAAGGGAGTTGCCCGCTGATAGAACTGCCTATGTTGAGAACAATCCACAATGAAGGGCTGGCTGTATTAACTGAGGCCATAAATGCTGTGCTCAGATTTATTGCTATTACTTCGGTTTTTTTCCCTTCTCTTTGTTAGGACTATTAGCAGGTTGAAAAGAGTTGTTTGAGCCATGGTGAGTGATATACTTGCATTTTCTTATGAGCGTGCATGTAAGTCTCTGCAAATCCTTGTGCAAACAAAAACTTTCTAAGTGATAGCCTTAAATACCAGGTTTTGAACTTTAATATTTAGTTTACCTGAATTCATTCAGAAAGACTGATCTGATGTTGACTCACTAAGTCTTTGTTGTTAGAAATAAGTATTTCAGCTACTGGTAATGCAGTGGTACCAAGTAAATTCTGTCTGATAATTTGCCAACTGCCTGCGAGAACCTCGTAGTGAGGTGGGGGTTGAGCTTTTCTCTAAGTCACAAGTGATAGGACAAGAGCAAATGGTCTCAAGTTGCACCGGGGGAGGCTTAGATAAGATATTAGGAAACATTTCTTCATGGAAAGTGCTGTCAGGCATTGGCCAGGATTCCCAGGGATGTGGCTGAAGTCACTGTCCTGAAGGTATTTAAAAGACCTGTGGATGTGACCCTTTGGGAATGCTTTAGTGGTGGCCTTGGCAATGCTGAGTTAAACAGCTGGACTCGATGATCTTAAAGGTCTTTTCCAATGTAAATAATTTTATGATTTTTTTCAATATTTCCTCTGTTTGTCTTGTTTACCCTATTTGTATGGCATAAACAAATACCACTAAGTTTTATGGAGAATTAGTTCACCATATTTCCTTTAGTTCTTTTCTTCATACACATTTCCATATTAAAAAAAAATCCTACCATCAGTACTTTCTAGCATGTTCTTTTTTATTTAGAAAAGAGAAGGAAAGTAAGCTTTGATTCTCATTCTTGTTGTAATAAGTGATAAGAATTAAGCAAATAACATTAAGGTCTCTGACCATTTGGCAAAGGAACTGCAGTTCATGTTTGACAATGGTATCTAAGATTTCTCTGTACAGGGAGATTAGTCATTATTGCTCCGACATCACTTTGAAACTTGTAGGCATTTAAATTTAACTGCACACACCAGAGAAACACTTTAATTTCTTGTATTATATATGCACAATACTGCTCCTACATACAACAGCCGCCAAGCAGAATTCAGTGTCCTAAGATGAAGGTTTCATCCATATGCTAGAGAATTTCAACAAAATAAAACTCTATTTAGAGTGCATGTGCCAAGACTTCCTAGCTAAAATTTCAGAATTTCAGTAGTACTTTTGGAATAGTGTAAAACAACACAATAACACTAGCTTTAAAAAATTATGTAACTCCACTGAATTTAAAGATGACATTAAGTTTACAGTATAATACAATAATAGAGATGCATATTGGAGGCATAAAACATTTAACAGTTTGTACTAGTGAAGCTGTACACCAAGTAGTAAATTATTTTTTAAAAACGTAAGAAATATGAAGCCAGTACACTGACAGGGAGGTACCTGCAGGGAGCACCACCTCAGCTTTGCTACATCTGAAGATGCAGTTTGCCATTCTTGAAGTTCAGCTGAATCAATTTTAGAGCTGCATGATGTTCATATCTTTTAAAACCCAAGTCAGTTTTACCTGCCACAATTAACTCCTGTGTATCCATGGTTCTCTCAACTTTGTTTCATTCTACTATTCATAGAAATTTCAAATTATCTAATGCATAGGTTTTCAAATGCATTTTAGAGTTTAAAGTTAACTTTAGACTTGCAGACTTATCTAGGGGCTATTAAAAACACAACTTTCCTATTAGAGGTAGAGACCAGTCTGAACATTAGATGTGTGTAGAGATTCTCAATACTTTCATTACCGTTAGCATGTGCATACAAAGCACATAGGGGGAAAAATACTCATTACCTTTTCTCTTTGAAGCATATTCCATGTCATTAACAATAACAATCATTAGTGCCTAAACTCGTAAGTTTCTGTAATTTGAGGATTTTCTCATGAAGGTGTTTCTCAATCTCCAGTGTCTAATAAGAGTTCACTCTCTTTACTAGGTTGTTAAACCAGCACAGCTGATTTTACCCTTTACTCCATATAATTGTATTAACTAATGTATTAAGCAGGTTGCTATTGGAAAGATTTTTTCCAATTACAAACAAGTCAATGCAGAAAATGCCTCAGACTGAAACTTTTTCTGAGTAATACAAACTAAGGCTTACATAAGCCTTAACACTGATTAAAATCAGAGAATACTGAAAAACAGTAAAAAACTTCTGCTGAATAAATTGTCCACTTTTTTGGTTTTGTGCACTTACTTCATTACTTGTACATCCACCAGTGGATAGCTAAAAGCTTTCAGAAGGGACAGGGGAGGAAGCAGAGGCAATGCAATGGCTCTCTGCATTAGGGAGTATTTTCACTGCATAGAGCTCAAGGTGATGATAGGGTTGTACAACTGTGGGTAAGTCAGGGGGCCTAGCGAGACAAAACATCCTGGTGGAAGTCTGTTATAGGAAGTCTGACAGGTGGTGTTGGAATCAGAAATGCACAGAATAGTGTTCCTCTATCTGTTTGGAGGAAAAAAACTCCTATGTACAATCCAAGATTTGACCTCTATCCATGGAAAAGGTTACCTATTCTCTAGGAATCAGTAAAATTCTCACAAGTGTAAATTAGGTGATGGGATGTTGTGTGGAATTGTCACAGGGTGAGAATTTGTGTGGTTTTGGGTTTGTTGACATAGTAAATAGATAGTGGTGAAAGTCCCCTAAAATGGAGGATAGTTGTTGTTCTTTATACTTTCTTCCTTCTTCTTCTCCTCCATGTTCTGCAGCAAAAGCAAGGTTAGGTTGACTGGATGAAAAATTCCACAGTTCCTGTGTGCAGGACGGAGTAAAATGCTGGACATTGGTTGAAAAGTGAAAACATCTGTTGTTTTAAGTTCTAATTGGATAATTTACCTTTAAGAAAGGTCCGTAATCCAGATAAGGTGGCATTTGGCATTCAGCTTTTAACATCTACTAAACAGCTACGTTCCATGCTGTACTTTTCTAAGATAAGAATTAATAAACACCTATCTGAGCAGAAGAGAACGCTGATGTCCC
>VXBT01000535.1:0-123611 GCA_013400235.1 Oriolus oriolus
CGGGCCGGGCCGAGCCGGGCGGGGCTCCCGCCAGGGGCCGGACCCGCCCGCGCCGCAGGACCGGGAACGGCCCCGCCGAGCCCGGAAGGGAAGGAGAGGAAAAGTCCCCAGCATAGGAAGGACAGGGACGTGCTGGAGCGAGGCCAGAGGCGGCCACCAAGTTGGTCAGGGGGATGGAGGAAAGCCTGAGAGAACTGGGATTGTTCAGCCTGGAGAAGAGAAGGCTTTGGAGTGACCTAATTGCGGCCTTCCAGGACCTGAAGGAAGCCTACAGGAAAGATGGGGCAAGGCTATTTACAAGAGCATGTAGTGACAGGACAAGGTGGAATGGCTTCAAACTGAAAGAGGGTAGGTTTACGTTAGATATTAGGAAGACATTCTTTACGGTGAGGCTGGTGAGGCCCTGGCACAGGTTGCCCAGAGAAGCTGTGGCTGCCTC
This sequence comes from Oriolus oriolus, assembly GCA_013400235.1. Classification (NCBI taxonomy): domain Eukaryota; kingdom Metazoa; phylum Chordata; class Aves; order Passeriformes; family Corvidae; genus Oriolus; species Oriolus oriolus. Next base: position 440 of record VXBT01000535.1, read on the forward strand.
ATCCCTGGCAGTGTTCAAGGCTGGGTTGGACGGGGCTTGAAGCAACCTGGGCTAGTGGAAGGTGTCCCTGCTCATAGCAGAGTGATTGGAACGAGATGATCTTCAAGGCGCCTTCCAACCCAATCCACTTTATGATTGTGCGGCTCTCTGAGCGAGAGCCCGCCCCGGGCCCCTCCGCCGGGCCAAGCGATAGCGGGGCTGCCTCTCCTGCGGCTCTCGGCATTGCCGGACGGCCTGGTACAGGCACTGCGGGTCAGCACAGTCCCTCAGAAGAGCGGAGAATTTTTCTCTGCTATGTTATTGCTGTGGGGAAGCCCTTTGCTGGACATACAGAGCTCGTCCAGGAGCGGCTTCCCCCGAGCAGCCCTCACAGCCCTCTGCGTTCGTGTGTTCCCCCTCTTTTCCCTCTGTTTGGAGTGAATTTGTGTCAATTATCCGACACAAAGTTACCATTATTTTCCAGTTAATGTTGCCACCAAAGTTACAAAAATGTCAACGTTTAATTTCAAGTTCTTTAAATTCTGCTTCGTTATAAAGGATTGATCTTGAGTTTTGTTTCACTCAATATACACATACACACACACATATATAAATGTAAATACATCAGATCTTTGCTCTGAAGTTGCCTGGGAAACAAGAAAGGCACCTAGTACAAAACTGCAGAATTTTCAAAGGGTGGGGTTTCTGTCCTTGGTCCTTGTTTCTGTGCACGTTTTTTAAATTAATACTATTATTTTTATTGGGAGAGGATCTTGGAATCTTGTGTAGGTTTCTCTTCTGTGATTTCTCCTGCATTTTTGTCCTGATTTCTCCTGTACCTCCAAATCAGATTAAACATGATAGAGAAGACAAAGGCTCCAGTTTCAGTGTTAGTGGAATATGTTCAGACGTACAGACACCTGCTTTACAAAAGGGTTTCTTGTTCAGTCTTAATTGTACATTCATTGGAAAGACTGTGTTTGAAAAACATTGAAGTACAGGGAGAAGAAGAACTAAGCATTTTTGTATTGTCCTGCTCTCAACAGAGTTTTCATGTTTAGTATTTGCTAATGGCCATGGAGGGAGAAAACTGAAGATGAAGACTAAACCTCTTCAAAAGCAGATCTCTATGAGCAACTGCAGATGGTGTGGTGATAGGAAAACACATGAAATAAAATCTCCTGCTGTACAAAGGTTGGTTTTTTTTTTCTGTGACCTGTGCAGTATTTTTGTGAGCTAAGCTAGGGGTGAAATTGTGTGCCAGTTTTTAAAGAAATAAAAGCTAGTGGAACCATTTGTTGTATACGCATTGGCACCCTGTAGACAAAGCTAACAGCGCTTAAATAACTTTGCATCCTGTGGATTTTTTTATCCTTTGTATCTTTCAGAGATCTCACATCTTTACATCTGTATCTTTAGATGCAGTACAGTATCAAATGAAAATAGTTCCTAGACTGTTTTTCTGTTCTGTTTAGAAATATTCAAAGAAATAAAGTTTTTTTAAATATTAGCAATAATTATGTCACAGACTCACATGGAAAATAAAGAGGGTTCCTGAATGACTGATGAATGTGAGTGTGTGTGAGTGTGTGTAGGTTCTAATGTAAAAAAATTACTTATCGTTCCTCTCCAGTTTCCCTTTGTAGACAGGAGGATAGCAGGAGGTCCAAGGAAATGCTGAGTCCATCAGGCTCAGCTCAACATCCAGAGAGCCATTAGAAAAATAACAAAATGACAGAACTATATTAACCCAGGAAATGTTTACAAATAAACACTCAGACTACCCATCAGCATCCCACACAGATGTGTCAAGAGTATATGTCAAATAATCTGATTTTATTCTTTGGTAGGACAGCTGGTTTAATGGATGAAGAGGAAATGCAGAGTAGGTGTGTTATTTTGTAGTAAATTTTTCTTTTTATGCTCTCCCACATAAGAATGTATAATCTGGAGAAAAAGTAACCAATCATTCCTAATAAAGGTTTATAAAAGTAGAAGGAATAAATGCAAGAAGATGGGTGGGTTTTTTCTCTAAGGGCTAATTAGTGTTAGTCACAATAACTTGAATGACGGAATAAAAAGAATGCTTACAAAAGCTTGTTATTGACAGCATGTTGAAAGAAGTTGCAAGCACGCTGAATGACAGGATCAAAACTAAAAATACTGAATAGGCTGGAGAAAACAACAACAAGAGATTTCATAAAAATTATTAAGCGCTGTCTGTAAAACCAGGATGTCAAACGCACAACTACAAAATGGGGCCTAATTGTCTAGGCAGCAGTGCTGCAGAGAAAAATAGGCGATTACAACAAATAGGAACCCAAGTATGCTGTTATAAATAACTAATTAAGTTGAAGAATACCATGAAAGGCCCAGAAAGCAGTGGTTTTGTTCTGCTGGGTGTTGATCAGGAACTGAATGTAACTCTCAGTCCGGTGTGATGGTGGGACAGACAGAAGAGTAATTCTTCCTGAAGGCAGCACCAAAAAGGTAGCTTAGAAAATGTGATTTGTGGAGGAACTGCATTTATTTTATCAGCCTTGTCCAGACTTCTTTATAGATGTCTCTGCATAGTGATTTACTGGAAAATGTGATTAACAAGCCAGTGTGTGATGAAAGGTAGGACCAGAAATAATGCCTTTAATTAGAACTCAGGGAGATTTATGTTAAATATTAAGAAAAAAAAAATCAAAGGACAAGAATAATAAAGCACTGAAGCAGACCTGCTTTTTAAATCACCTTCTCTGGATCAATAACACATTGTTAACATCTGCCAAGCATCTACGTTGCCTTTAGAGAGGAGGAAGTCTTAAATAATGCTTGAGGTAATTTTAGACATAGATTTATTCAACTTTCACAGCTATTGAGTGGTTATTTTCCTTTCTTTCCTAATAAATTCACTATTTTTATCTAATATCAATAACCTAAATCACCATTATTTTCCTTTTTTTTCTTAGGGTGACTAATGCTATGACTGATTTCACAAGAGAAATACTAAATTGTAATAAGGAGCCAGCGCACTTCTTTTCAGGAGAAGTTACCTGATAACATTTCTTAATTCTTTATTACACTACTGCAAATTCCAAACTGGAAAATGTAAATGGGTTGCAATATAATCAGTTCTGAGACCTGTGACAGGAAATGTGGAAGGTGCTGAAAGTGGTGGCTCAGAAATACAACCCTAAATGTGAAAGAACTGTAGGCTTTCATCTTTCAAATGCAGAACAGGATCTTTTAACAAGAAAGAGAGCAAACAGTGAGGTTGAAATTACTTGTTGATTAAAAACCAAATATTTGAAGAGGATTTGGTGCTCTGGAGAGGTGGCAGTCTGTGCGGGCTGTGCAGATCCTACGCTGCCTGAGCATAGCCAGGAAAAATTCTGAATACTAAAGCAGCTAAAATAGTCTGCCTCCTGTCTCGATTTATCCTTTACATTGTTGGAAACATTTTAAACCTCCACATCCATGCTGAACTGTGGAATACAAAATCAGTAGAATTCTGGTTAATTTTTTTGACTTAGTTCCTAAGCTACACGTGACTGGATGCTGGAGGAAGGATCACAGTGTGCTGCTCTTGTCCTTGCTCTCTTCCTGCACACTCACTGCTCAGTACCACAGGGATTGAAACAGGGGAGCAGAGAGGCTCTTGGGATAATGAATATGGCACCTCTTTTGCTGGCCAGATCAGGGATGCTTGACCCCGGCAGAAATTTTAATTATTTGCTATTCTGAGTTTGTTTGGGTTTTTTTTTTTCTGAGAGTTGTTTTAATGTTAGTGCAGTGACTTGCTAGAAGCACTTTGAAGAGCTGAATGGCCACTAAACAATTGTTTAAAAAAATTCTTTTTTCTAACACAGCAAGTCAGAAGCATTATTGTTCCACAGCATGGCTACTCAAACAGAAACCACTGAGCTGGAGGGGGAGCAGAGCACTGCCTCCTTCACTTCATAAGCTTTGAAACTTGCTTTAGCAAGAAGTGGACAGAGCAGTGTCTTGTCTTTGTGTCCAGGAAACTGTACAAACATACTGGGATGTACAATACATACAAATTCTTGGGAAAAACACTGATTGACATTTTAAATTTCTGTTTCATGGGAAATGATGACATTTCAGAGCTTAGAGTTTCAGCAGAAATTTGAATGAAATGCCATTTGTGGGAGCTGCTCACCTGTGGATGCTGAAAAGCTTTTAGCAGAGAAATTTTCCAGCTTTCTGCAGCATTCTGTGAGAGCCCTGTGTTTCCCATGCAAGTTATTAAAAAACAGTGCTATGTTTCGGTAAACTAATTCTCTATCTCTCACCTGCAAGTTGTTACGCAGTATTGTTATGATACTGACTAGGGAAATATTTTGAAATGGGTGTTGTAAGAATTGACCAATCACTCTGGTAGGTGGCTGGCCAAAGGTCCAATAGCCTTGTGCCATTCAAGCAAACTTCCAGCAAACTAACATATATAAACCCCTCTCTATATTAAGAAATAATTCCATTCTTTTCCTGGACTTGGATTTTGTGTCATTATGTCTCTCTGTCCCCGCTACAACAGTGACACTCACCTGCTCACTGGAGCCAAGATGTTTGTTGTGGCTTTCATGACAGGACAAAAGAAGCCATGACAAAAGCAACTTGCACTGGTTCACACTGCATGCACACACTGGAGCTATAGCCACCTGCCAGCAACAAGCAAATATGGCAAGGAAGAAGAAAAAGTGTTTGATGAAGCTAGGACAAGGCACTAACGAGATGTAGAAAGAAATTGTCTAAAGAACTGGTTGCTGCTGTGCGTGGCAGTGATTAATCAGTGCAATTAACTACCTCAGGAGAAGTTGTTACTTTTCCTCAAGGATGTTCTCAGGATTTTCATGTTCATATAAGCTTCCAGCATCTCCAAAATTAAAGCTGGGGGAAAAAAAAAAAAGGAAAGGACACGAAAAAGAGCTGTCCTGGGAACCAGCTCTTCATTATCTACCTTGGCACCAAACAGAAGAAAAGTTAGTGACATATCTAATTAACCTTTCCAGTTTTTAAATTTGAGATGTTAGCCTCAAATAAAGAGATAGAGGGTCTTAGGCTTCTTGATACTATCAGTGGTGGTCCTTGAGAACAGTTCTTTCTGTTGCTTTTAGGAAATAGGCAAACCCTTGCCTGCGGAGTGAACAACACATGGCTTAACACAGGGATCTGATTTCCCACTTTGTTTCCTTCTGTGCTGGCATCGAGGTCCCAAATAAGGGCACAAACCTTCTGTACTGAGTTTACATGGTAATGTGTTGGCTGTGGCTGGGGGGCTCAGGGGTGATCTCTGTGAGAAGACACCAGGAGCTGGCACCATGTCAGGCACAGCTGGTTCCAGCTTCCTTAAAAATGGATCCAGCACTGCCCGAGGCTGGGCCCATCAGCCGAGCTCGGCCTCAGCCCAGCACACGGGCAGGTTACAGCTCCCTCTGCCCAGCACAGCTGAAAGCAGCACTTTTCTCCGAGCTGCCGGCTGTCATCATCGCTTTTTTCAGCAATACTCAGTAATTAGAGACACAAAAACCAGCAGGGTGGCAAGTGTTACTCGAAGGCCTTTGAATATCAACTTTCTTAGAGCAGGAGAGGAAGATGCAGTGCTTATCATTTGCTCCACTTCAGTCGTTTTCCTCATTATGTGATAAATACAGAGCAGGAACAGCAGGAACAGCTCAGGAGCAGAATGCTGAAGGAAAAGCCTAGCACATACAACAGGACTAGGAAATCTCCATCCTACAGTTTCGGGTTTTTTCAGAAAGACATATCTTTGTTCCAGGAAGACAAAGAAATGAGAATATATCTAACCAGTCAAAAGCAAGGGACACTGTATTTTGGATGTATCACTAGCTTTCTACATCTATGATAAAGCATTATAGTGTATTAACACTTTTTGGACCAATTATAGTTGTAACTTGGGATTCAGAAATTCAATATATAATTGTGCGTGTGAGTGGAAAAGATTTAATTTCTCAAATAGATAAAATGAGCATTATAGAATATATTTTGCTTTTCCAAAGCAATTAGCAAAGCAATGTGCAAAACAATTTAGTGGTAATTTCTAGTGATCAAATTTTTAAAATAAATGCCTTAAAGCAAATAAATTCCATGAGTTATTATGTTTTTTGTTTTTTTTTTTTTAACCAGAAATTGGCTGATTTCAACTGAGAATGGCTCCAAATCTACTTGTTCAAAATGTATTGATTTACTTCCTCCTACAAAATAAAATTCACCACAGATGGTTCAGGCACAATGTGTGATGTCTATATTGAAATATCAATTTATTTGATTTACTTAAATACAAGGGTAACCTCCCAAGTCAGAGGACCAGAAACAAGATAAATCTTAGATAAGGCTATTCATATGACTACAAAGGCTCAGAAATTTGAATGATTTCTGAGACAACTGTTTTATTTGTCAACATTTCTGTAAATAGTCATGTGTGGTAAAGAAAATTGCCTCCAGTGACCTTATTGTGCAAACACCAAAATGTACCAAGACTATTCACATGTTTATAACTCTTCATTTGCTTCTGATAAGTAATAGTAGAAAATATGTTTTAAATATATGGAATATGGGGTTGGTTTAAATGTTATTCATGCAGTCATCATAATGCTGTTGCAAGATTATAAATTTTGAGAGCTTGTGCCCAAATACTCCCACAACATGTGTGTTTGAAGATGATAGATTTAATGATGTATAAACATTTAAATGAAAAAAAGAACTGTTTTGGAAAGGTTTTGTTTAAAAACATCCAGCCTGTGAATTTTGTTACAGTGTGCTGTGCATAAAAACATCTTAATCTCAGTCTTTTATAATTTAGAAATGCTTCAGTATCAGCTTTAAAAGCAGGCACACTGCTACTCCTTTCTGGAATGCAAGACCTTAATTGCATGAAAGTTAAATAAAACTTGTGGCTCTTTACCGTGACTGGTACACTTATCTTTCACACTATTATTTGTTTTACTGAGGTGAAAACAACCCTTAGAGGACTGGGGTGCACTCCTGACATTTTCTTGCTATAACTGATACAAAATGCCACACCATTAAATGTTGGATTAAAAACTACCAAGAATGTTACATGGATGCACTTACATTTTCGCGGTGATTTTTTTTGTTTTGGTTTAGGTTTTTTTGTTTTGGTGGGGTTTTATCGTGGTTTGGGGAAAACCCCCCCACACACACGTTATTTTTAGGGTGGAGCAAACACCACAAGACAGCTGAGCTGATGTGAAGGCTCAGTGCAAACAGACGGAGTGGTCCAGCCCCCATTCCCTGCCTTGTGCTGCTTGGGAGGGGAGGAGGTAAAGAAATTAGGAGTGAACTTAAGCCTGGGTAAAAGGGATCAATGGGAGGAAGACTTTTTAAGATCCGGTTTTATTTCTCATTACTCTACTCTGATTTGGTTGGAAAAAAATTAATTTTCCCAATTAGAGCCTGTTTTGCTTGTGACAGTAACTGGTGAATGATCTCTCCCTATCCTCATCTAGACCCATGAGCCTTTTTTTAAAATTTTCTCTCCCCTTTCCAGCTGAGGAGGGGAGTGGCAGAGAGACTTTCGTGAGTATCTGGCATCCCCTACAAGTGTTCAAGGCAATGCATTTGGGCTGTGTTTATAAGTCACTTAAACCAGGTTGAAGAAACACTTGATTCAAGATCATAGAACCATGGAATTTTAGAATGGTTTTGGTTGGGAGGGGACCTTGGAGACCATCCAGTTCCAACCCCCTGCTGGAGACAGAGACACCTTCAACTAGACCAGGTTGCTCAGAGCCCCTTCTAAGTTTACAGCTTTTCTCTTAGCAATAATCACCTTCTAAGAGTGCAACTGTGAACAGGTGTATTTAGCAAAACACCACACAAATTGAAGAAAAACAAATTAGAGATTTTTCCATGTTGTTGAGCTTTCCAAAGGGTAAAGAATTATTTTATAAAATAGAATTACTTTTTGCTGTGAAGGTGTAAGTTTGTCACCCTAGTTATTTTTCCAAACCCTGTTTTATATGCAGAATGCAACTTCTCAGCTCCTGAGCAGCGCTCCTTGTCAAGGACAAGTTGAACCAATTTGTTTGAGCTGAAATGTTCTTTCAGTTTCTGACCAGAATGAGAAGCACTGGTGAATAAAGCCCTCCTTAAATGTTTCTTGCTGGTGTTAACAAGTACCTTTGCTTGCAGCAGGATAATTCCATAGAAAGACAAATTTGAGGATCAACGAGTTGGTACACCATGTTAATCCAATAAAACCCTGCAGTTTTATAGACTCATTTTCTGGTTGGCTTATACCAAAGCATTGCAGTGAGTCAGGATGATGCAAAGACATTGGTAAAATATCTTGGCTTTAGAGTTGTTCAGTGGCAGCAAAGAGTAGAAGGAGGAGCTTTTCCTGAAACCCCAGAAATTCTTGCAATCCATGTATTATTGACAGGTTCTAAGGGTCTGTGTCTGCATTTTCAGCAAAGTAACTCTTGTAGAGTTTTTGGGAGGTTTTATTAGAAGAAATGCCATAACTCTTCACAGGTCCAGCAAAAATGTTGAGTTTAAGTGTAAAAAAATTAGGGAGATAGGAGAAGACTCTTTCTCTTCATTCTCTATTGTGTGGAATTTTAAGAGTATTCTGGGTTTTTTTCCTCTGCATCTTCTAAAAAAGTCCTATATCTTGTCAGCTAACAGAAGATAACTAACATTTAGGTACCTTGAACTATATTCATGATGAACCTTACAAATTTTGTATATAGGAAATCAACTGATTTCATTAAACATTTCTGAAGTTTGTGAGGCCATTGCAAATTACTTGCAATAAAACACTTGTGAAAAACACAATTATTTTACTGATTAATTTGCTAATTAGTAAAATTGCAGCTAGCTATTTTAAAATAAAATTGTAATTCTAAAAAAGTACTTCGGTATATTTAGGGTGAAATTATATGTTTGGGTCCCAGTCTATGCTTTGCAGGTGCATCATAAATGTCCAAATTCTTTCAATGGTTCCTTCTGTGTTGCCTGGAGAAATATTTTTCAACATAGAACACCAGGTACCTGGATGTTAACTGAACCCTTCTTTATGCAGCATTTCATTCTACAGCTCTGGCTCATTTTGCACAGTTCTTTCTTGTGCAAGAAATGGCATAGCTGGCACCAAAATAATTGTCTAAATAAATAGTACACACAGTAATGGGGTTTGTAAGAGCACTCCCTTAGCTTGCAGGTGTCCATTCTAGGCAGTAATTTCAATATTGGCTTCATACAGCCTAGTGAAGCACCACTTAGTGTCTTCTCTTCTTCTTTTTCTTTTAAATGCACTAAAGAAAAGCAAGAGAAAGCAAATAGATTCCTCATTTTGTGATGTGAGAAAGGGAAGTACAAATGTGGTGCTGCATTTGATATTTCTCTGAGTCTGCTTTTAACTTCTCGTTTAAAAAGAACAGGAGATGCTGTAATTACTCTGAAAAGCTTTTTGTAAATACCTGCTTTTCTAAATCTTTTCAGTGTCTGTAACAGAAATGACCTTGTCTCTGAAGAGCTAATGTCATCAGTTCTCCATTTTTTCTTTTCTAAGTCTGTGACATGTGATTTTTCTGTTGGTGCAGTCGCTAACATTAAGAAAAGCCTCTTCAAAGTGTTGCTGTCTTGTACAAGAGGTTTCATTCTTGTACAACATTCCCTGCATCTTGGTTTTGACAAGGCTTATTTAGTATGGAGAGGAAGAGAAGGTTGAGGTGACACTGAATAACTGGAATGAAGCTTGGAAAACACCACTTTTCTCTCAGAGGTAAGCTTGGCTTTGTAATAAGAAATCCTCTTCATGTCATGAAAGTAAAAACAGTGGATCGAGTAAGCTCAGGGATGAGAACTTCTGACTTGCAGCCTAGTGCCATTCTTACACAGACCAAACCCAAGTCCTATGTGAAGCAGGTGGGTCTGGATCCCATGGCTCCTTGGTTGCACTGATCTCATGAAGATTTATGATGTACACTGAAAAAAAGGTTGTTGAGGCTGTGTGGAATTCCAGCAAACCCCGTATGTCACACCCTCACCAGGCAGGAATTGTGAAGGAACAGTCTCAAATTATATTAAATGTATTTTTAAATAAAATTAACACAGCAGGCATAATAACATGGATTAAATTAAATTGGCTTTTTTCAAGAAGGAACTCTGAGTGAACTGATGCATGGTTTGAAGAAACACAGTGCTATTGCTCCTGAAGCAATACTGTACTTCTTGAAATGTTATCTTGCCTTCGTATTCATTAGTGCATCAAACCAGGCATTTTTTCCAAGCATAAATTTGATATTTTTCCCCTTTTAGCTGGAAGTGGAAAGAAGCACACCAGTATCACAAGCCACATTAAAATTTTAACAGAGAGCCTTTTCACAGAAATGCCAAAAAGTTCTTAATTTAAAATACAGAGCATACAAAATCCCAAACCACTGAAAAAAAAAAAAAAAAAACCAAACCACAGAAATAGGACACTTTCATTGAAATATCTTCCTTAACTTTTTGACTGCTAGAAGGTGCTTCTGAGGTCTCTGTTTTTCATTAATACCTCCAGGAAGAGATAGCTCAAAACCTTGAGCACAGAGTTGGCAAAATGCACTCTCCTCTCCCCATGATGACTGCAATAACACTTTTGGAAAATAGCCCAGGGAGTGCTTACTGGATGATGAGAACTCACATACCTCATCTTCCTCAACAAAGGCTTTTTTTAAAAAAAATTTGCTTTCAAATTGTGCTCCTAGCACATGTATTATCCAGGAGAGAAATGTAAATAGTTATGCCAGAGCAGCTCTTGCTGTTAGCAGCTATGGGTGTTTATTGAAAATATGTTTTCTATTTCATGGCACATGAACTCTTACTCAAAACATTTAAGTTTAGAAAATTGCATCGATAGCCTATTTTTCTTATATTTACTGACAGACTAGAATAAGGTGAGGAGAAATAAAAGCTTGTAGAGCATTCAATGCTACCTGAAATGGATGCAAACTGGGATTTGTTCCTTAATGTTATTGACCTGTCCTCTGTGTAATTTGAACAAATTCTTCACATTTGGAAGAATTTGTGGCTGTGTGAACCAGGATATCAATAAATGGTGAAGTTCTTTGGTTTCTGGTGCAGGAATTAGCAGTTCTGTATCCAGAGAAGAAAACTGACTGCAAAACTGCTGTCCCAGAGGATGAGAGAGTTGTCACAGCACTTTGGCAGAGAGCCATGAGCACTGCAATTCATCCCTAATAAAGCTGCAGTCCGGGACCATAGCTGCCTAATTCTTTACAGCAATGCAAGTGTTACTGGTGGAGATTGGAGTCACCAAAGAAATAACAACAAGAACACTTTACCTTTGTTCTAAACAGGCCACAGATTTCTGTAATCCTGATTTACAAATCCCTTGGTTCATGTGGTAGGTTACAGATCACAAAGGGTGATTAATAAATATGGGCTGGTATGGGCAGTGCTTCCTAAATTATATGGGGCCTCCAGTTTCTGTGAGTGGCTGCTTTCTGTCCCAGGAGAAACACAAAAGGTCTGTGATGCTTCTCAGAAATTCTCCTTGTACTTGGATATCTGGTTGGTAATGCTGTACCTGAGCTCTTGATGTTCAAATAGCTGTCAGCCCTTCCTTTCACCAGCCCCCAAACTTTTATAAGATGAAACTGTAAAAAGCCGCATAAATCTGGAGCTGTTGTTCTAATACTTTAAATTAAATCATGCATTCCAGAATATATTTACTTGGGTAGCTTCTTTGATAATGATTCACACTGCTCTAGAGAGCAATGTGCTATTCTGGTAGTTGTAGGCAGAGGATGTACCTGAGCATTTAATTTAGAGCAATAAATTCAATAGCTTTGCCTGAACAAGTCCAAAAACAATGTTGTGAGCATAATGTGTAGCAAACTCAAATTTTCCTCCAAAGGTGTCGTATTTATACACTAGCCAAGTAAATATTGTACCTCCTAATAATAAAATTTTTCCAACACATACATTATTTGGAATAATACAAACCCAGCAATTTTTAAAAAATTGTTTGAAGGTAATGGGTAATGTTACATTGCTATTGTGCAAAAAACTGCAAACTTTATGCTAAAATTTTTTATGTGAAAGCTGAGCAGGAGATTTTGGTTGTATGCACCAGAATTTTTTGGAAGTGATAAAATTTCACAGTTGTGAAAAAGAAAGGCTCAAGTATTTTCATGTGGCCTACCTATGTTTATTGCTCCAATTTCAAAACGGTATTTTAACGTGTAAGGAAGTGCATATAAGTGCTAAATTAGTTTCCTTATCTTTCTTAGGGACCTGCTATATGAGCTCTTCAGGTACCTGAGGGCAAAGGAATCATTCAACTCATCTGGATGAACTGAGATGCTGTTTTCGCTGTGTTACTTTTGAATTTTGGAATATTTTGTAATACTTGCAGCTGTTTGATAAACCCAGCTCACTCTAACCATTGGAAGTGATGGTCATGAAGCCTAAGAAGTGTTGCTAATAGGTGTAAGGAGGACAGCTATGACAAGTGCCTTTAATTATACTCTTAAATACAGTTTTACCTTTAGGACATTCCCCTCGCCTGGTGCACAGAACAGATACAGCTATTATTTACTAAAGGTTGAAAAACCGTAAAACTGTAAAGTAAATACCAGTTTTTTCCCCTTTCCAAACCCTTCCTGAGAAATAACCGAGTTGCCCCCTGAACTGCCAGTTCCCCACTGCTAAGCCCCGGCTGAAAACTAGGAGATGATACTAACGGGGTGTGCACCATTCCCAACCCCATCGGAAACGTGGGGTGACTTGACCAGGCGAGTGTGAGTCCCCACTGGTGCCCCCTGCGTGGGACGGCGGTGGCACCCGGGGCGGGCAGCGAACGGAGAGCGGGGAGGGAGAGGAGAAGGAGGAGACGGGGAGCGGGAAGGGAGAGGGGAGGAGGAGAAGGGAGGAGAAGGAGAAAGGAGGAGAAGTGCAGTGGCGGAGGCGCTCCCGCCCGGCCCCGCTCCCGGGAAGGTCGGGACGGCGGCCCCGGCTCCCGACCCAGCTCCCGGCCGGGGAGAGGCGCTGCGGGAGCGCGGCCGCGGGACCGGATCGGCAGCGGGAGAGGTGCGGGGAGACGCGGTGGAGGCGGCTCCGCTCCCGGCGGGGACGGCTGGGCTGGAGCCACCCCCGGGAGCCCCGGGCTGCGGGAGGAGCGCGGTGGCGCGGGCGGGGAGCAGTGACAGGTTGGCTGTCGCAGGGCTGCACCTGCGGAGTCGCTGCGAGCCAGCCCGTGCCCCGTCTGAGCGCGGGGCTGCCCGTGCTGGGTGCGGGCTGTGCGCTCCGTGCCCGAGCCGGGAGCCGAGCCCGCGGGAGCGGGACTTCACCTCCCAGCCCCGCCGGGCTGCGGAGTTGGCAGCAGCAGCAGCCCTCGGCGGCGGCGGCGATGCTGCTGCTTGTACGTGATTTTCCTCTCCTCCCGAGGTTCCTGGTGAGTCCGTCATTCTTAACAGCAACTGGTTTGGGGGATTGTTTTTGTTTTGTTCTCCTTTTTTCCCTTTTCTTTACCCCGAGAGAAGGACCCGAGGAGGAAGCCTGCGGCACGGTCCCAGTGGAGACCCTCCCGCTGGCGCTCTGCCCGGAGCGGGGGCTGCGCTGGCCCGGCTCCCCCGCGGAGACCTGGAGCCTGGACCAGGTTATTATGGTGTTAATAACTTGATAGGGGATGCCTGCATACTTGGTTGGGTTCTATTTTTTAATGCCTTCTACAGTGTTACTGTGAAAATCCAAGGTTGTGGATCTCTCCCGTCAGTGATGCCGTCAGGGGTTGTTGTGCCGTGGGAGGGATGATAAAGAACGAGCGCTCAGTTGTTCTCTTCGCCACTGAGCAGGTGAGCGGCTCTGTGGCGCCCAGGTGAAGATCGCCTCTTGCAGTGTGCTGCCTAAATTTTTCTTCCATATTTTTGCTTTAAAAAGTATAGTTAATTATTCTTAAATACAGCAGTGTATAACTTCAATTTTATTTTATGGCTATACAAAGAAAAGAGTAAATGATGGTGGCTGAGAACCACTTACATAGTAGTTTTTGATGCTTAATAGCTACTGAATGTAGCCCACCACCACTGATTTCAATATTCCAAGTGTGGAGTCATAGCATGGGAATAGTCAGGGATTCTGTACCCCAGAGTTAGTGATTCTTGGAAAGCCTTGGCAGAAAAGATTTAATGTGACTGCCAGGAAAGAAAACCTTTAAGTGAATTTGAGAAGACAGAGAAGCAGCTGGGACGATTACCTGTGAAGTGCACAAGTGTTACTGTTTTGCTGTATGCACTTCAGCTGAGAGATTTGTTCAAGGTGCAGCCCATTAAGCATTTTAAAGCCCCTTGAGGTAAAGCTGCCTGGAACACATGGTGTTTTCAGTGGATCCAAAAGAAAGAAATGGTTGGATCCTTGCCTAAAAAGGCTGAGGCGAGGAATGGCCTCTTTACTCAGGAAAGGAAGAGTTTAAGAACAGCCAGTGCTGGAAATTTGAAGCTGGATATCCTGAGGCTAGACAGAGCGTGCAGTTTTTTAAATAAAAGCACTCATTAGACTAAGAAGTTCTTCGTTTTTCATCATTAAAAAAACTTTAAACCAGGGATGTTTTTTCTAAAGGCAGGTTTGTTTAGAACAGGACTTAGAATGGTGAAATCTTATGGGCTGTATGTAGGAGAGGCCAGAACAAGTGATCATAATGAACCCTTACTGCCTTGATTAGGTGAATAACCAGGAAAGCTGTGTCATCTCTCAGAGCACACTCTCTATGCATTCTCTCTTTCCTTTGCTCCCCCAACCTTCTGGACGTAAAAGAGCTCAATAATATTGAGAGCATCCCTGAGGAGAAGAACTTGGAGATGTTGGCTGATGAGAAGCTCAGCATGACCTGCCTGTGTGCCCTTGCACCCCACAAAGCCAAACATGTCCTGGGCTCCATCAGCAGCAGTGTGGGCAGCGGGCCCAGGGAGGGGATTCTGCCCCTCTGCTCTGCTCTGGTGCCCCCCCACCTGCAGTGCTGCATCTGACTCTGGGGCCCCCAGCATGGGAAGGTTGTGGGCCTGCTGGAGTGAGTTCAGAGAAGGCCACCAAGATAAATCGGGGGGCTGGATCATCTCTGCTATGAGGACAGGCTGAGAGGGTGGGGGTTGTTCAGACTGGAGAAGAGAAGGCTCTGGGCAGACCTTGTAGCATCTTCCAGTACATAAAGGGGGCTACAAGAAAGCTGAAGGGGGACTTCTGACAAGGGGTAATGGCTTTAAGCTGAAAGAGGGTTGATTTATATCAATATTAAGGAAGAAATTCTTCACCATAAGGTTGGTGAGCTACTGGAACAGGTTGCCAGACAAACTGTGAATGACCCGTTCCTGAAAGTGTTGAAGGCCAGGTTGGGTGGAGCTTTGAGAGACCTGATCCAGTGGAAACTATCTCTGCCCATGGAGGGAGGGGTGGAAGAAGGTGAGCTTTAAGGTTCAACCCAAGCCATTCTGTGTTTCTGTGATATCAATGGTTGCACTTCCACTATAGGTTTTTCTGTGTATCTTTAATATAAATTATTGCCCAAGTGCAACTAGATCTGGGGGTCTCCATGTTTCTGCTTTCCATCTAAGCAATTATAGGGAAGTTCTGGAAGGTGAGAGTTGCTATTCATAAATCTGAGTAAGGTTTGAGGGATGTGGTTCATAAGGCTCAGGTGTGGGTACAATTCCCAGACATTATCAAAGTCTTTAAACATTTGAAGTTATTTAACATGTTAACATTTCTAAGCAGCCTTTAGCACTATGTTTACCCTTAAGAAATACTTACTGCCATGTTTGACTTTTATACATTTCATGGTAGTTGAAGTCTTAAGCTGTTTAGGGACAGAAAAATTCTTATTGAACCAAAATTCATTGTGAATTTTGGGCTGTAGCTGTTGTTCTTACAGTGGAAAGACAATAGGCATGAAGGATCTTATTAAACAATTTTCAGTGTGGTGGTGCAGTCACACAGTTGTTTGCCTGTCTGCAAAACATGTTCTTATTACACAGTGTTCTAAATCTCTTTATCAAGACAGATAAATTTCATATCTGATGATTAAATACCATCTGTTAGTAAGACATTTGGTCTTGTGGGGTGGAGGGAGGGAATCTGTTTGCTAGAACGATGGCTGGGGACATGTGCAGTGTGGGACTGCGTTGTGACTGAGCACTGTTTCCCAGTGTTTTATTGCTATTTGCCTTGCCTACATTTACTCTGCCTTCTAGTCAAACTTCATTCATATCAGGGATAAGCATACTTGAGTGTAAGCTGTCCCAGAGCCTGGAAACACAGGAAAGCAGAACAGGCAAGCACAGTGGGAAGAGCAGACCTTGAAGATCAGTGTGGATTTGGTTCCAAGAGTGGTAGGCAGGGGGTAGGTAACTTGTGGTAGGCACTGGAAGCTCTTATGTGTGTATTTCTTTGGATTTTAGAGTAAGTTTTCTCAACCCTTTATATTGAAGGAAAGTATAAACCTGTACATACAATGTATGACAATGAGGCTTTCTGCATTCTTTCTATTCCAAATACCCTGGCTCTGCTGTAAAAAAAAAAAATTAAAATATAATCTGTTGTAAGATTGTATTTTAGTCTGTCCTAAGTGTGACTGAGAGGCCCCATTTTGTGGGGCTTTCCATATGCTGGGGCACAGCTTCAGAACAGAATCAATTGCTTGAGAACTGAGTTTGTCTGGTTTGGTTGGTTTTTTTTTTTAATCTTTCTCTGCCTGCACTGGAATTTCTTCATTATTCAATTACTCTAATCTGTACCTTTTTATTTTCTTCGTAACTTTTCCCTGGGTATGCTTTTTGTACTGCTTAGAAACAGAAATGGAATCAGAAATGAAACAAAATTCCATTGTGGTTTGAACTATATTCCACAAATGAGTATTAACAGGAAGCTACTTAAATGAGCATTTTATTTATTTTGAAGAGGGTTGCTCTGCATCTTCACTTGGATGCATCTCTGGAATACTTAAATTACCTGGGGCATCCCTCATTGTTGATATATAACTTTTTTTGTGTGTGAGAGATTACCTTTCACCACAGCCTGTGCTTTTAGGAGTGATTGCATTATGTGTGGGGATGACCTGTGATCTGCATGCAGCTGGACATAACCATGTCCCTGCACTGGGGCTCCAGTGACTTTTGGGTCACTCTGCCACCTTTCACCTGCACAAGCTGTGCCTGGCAAGCTGAGTAAGTAGCAGTGCATCCACAGATGGGAGGGAAACATGCTCACAGCATCAAGGTCTCCAAGTTTTTATATAATTTATATAATATATACAGAGATGGAGACAATGTAGGAATTGTATACAGCACCATTGTGTTTCCAGGGCTTGAACAGGAGGACGGAACTTGAAGGAGGTGTTTGAGTTTGGGGTTTTTTTTATGTGTATGATACAAAAGTTGCAGGTGTTATCTGAATAATGTGGAAGCAAATGTCCATGACCACAGGAACATTGTTTCCAAGGACTCTGCTATGGAATATCTGGGAAAAACTGGTGTTTGAAAGCAAGCCATTTGTCACTTGGAGACTGTATTTCTTGTTTGCAGTTACTGCATGACACAGCTGATGTCTTTTTGAGCAGTTGTATGTGCTTTGAATCTGAGCTTGCCTCCTTGCTTCTGCAGCCATTGCAGAGCTCTAGAGAAGGTCAGTCTTGGGTGGAGTTCTACTTATTATTGGTTCTAAAACCTCATTCATTTTCCTGAATCTTTGCACAAAATCCGTGGTGCCTGGTGAATCAGGGAAGAGAAAACTGGAGGAAATAAAGACCCAAATTCCCATTCTCACAATATTAAGAAAATAAATAGGCTGATAATGCCAAAATTAACAGGTGCTTATACACACATGAAAATTTTGAAGGCTTCAGTTAAATAAATATTCAGTTAAATGGAGATATAGTCTAGGAATTAGCATCCATTCACTGCAGGCATTAGTGCAGCAATGGCACCAACTGCATCATGGAGTTTAACATCAACAGCCAAGAACATGAGATTTGTGTAGGGAATGGAGAGTCTTAATCCTGTTTAAAGTAATCCAGAAGACTGAAATATGAGGAAAGTGAGTGTTGTTGAAGCCTGTAGGTTTGAAACATATTTGAGTTTTGCACTGAAGATTAAAAGTAAAAAAAAAAAAAAAAGATAAAGCAACACAGCTGCCTGCAGGGAAATGTTGCATTGCAGAAGTCACTTTTTCTAACAGGGTTTTCTAAACTAGCTGCTGTTTCTGTAACATTTTTCCACAGTTACCAACTATAAAACATCTTCCTTCACTCTAGTCATGCTCTGAAGCAGAAGTATATTTGCCTCTCAAGTAGCATTTCTATCCCTTTTTTCTACAGATGCATTTTAAACCTTTTAAATATTTTAGAATTCAGATGCTACAGTAGTGAAGATGTCTTTTAACTGTTGGCATCTTTATCCAGATTAGAGCTCTCTTTATTGTTACTACCAATGTGAAGTTTTAGAGGGGAAAAATAATGAGTTTTTAATGGGAATGTAGTCCTTAACTCTGTCTAGCTTTGAAACCCTCACTGTCAGAACAATATGGATGAGTAGGAAGCAGTTAGGAGGAGAACAGCGATTAATGCACTGAAGAATAATGATTTATTAGGTAAGACTGAAAATTAATAAGGGAGAATGCAGCACACCTCCTTGGTATTTTGCCTCTGCTGGGGAACTATGGCAGCAAAGAAAGGTGGAGAAGTGTGAGTAACCTGTGCAAACACGAGTGTCACCTGGCTGGTGCTGGGGTAAGCGAGGAGTGCCTTGAAAGAGGGGTGGGGAGTCTGTGCTGTGGTGCGTTTGTAAACCCTGCACTTCCATTAGGGAATGTTTGCCTGGCTTTAGCCTTTCCAGATGCAGAACCCTAAATGGAGTTTATTCACGAATATTTGACTGCATTCTGCCAGTATCTGGGCTGTCAGCACTGGGCACTAGAGATAACATTCCTTTGGATCTCCTGTTTTTCCTGAATCTCTTTAGGCAGAAGTTTGTTTTGGCTATGATTGTGAGAATCTTTAATGGAATTATTTAAGTGATATCATCCATGATAAGGCAGATGTTCCTCTTGATCAAGCTTTTTTCTTACAAACTTTTTTTTGAGATTGCCTCTGATCTGGCAGGAATTTGCTGTTTGCCATGAAATCACTTTAAACCATGACCTTGCCAGTGACATTTCCTTTCTGTTGTGGAAGAGAGCAGAAACATGTCAAAATGATTTGTGGCATACCAGTTTGGAAAGCGCACACTCTCAGTTAAGTGTCTAAATAATTAATGTCATAGTCCTTATATTTGAATTGGAATTGTGAGCTCACTTCTGATTAATTTTGTGAAAACATTTTAATGTTAGTTTGCCACACCGTGTTTCCAAATGTGAAAAGACTGTGTTTGGAAGTAAAAGCAATCAAGAATTCAGCTTCAGGCTTGGTGAAGGTTTGGACCATTGATACCTGTAAAAGTCCTCTCTCTGAACAAGTGCAGTCTGTGTTCTGTCCCATTCCTGTGCACAATGAGATCATGAAGGTTCTGGATTTCAGTCACTGAATCTCTGTGCTCATTCACGTCTTGGTTTCTGATGGGATTGATCTGATCCACTTCTCTTACTAAAGACAGATTAATTTCATTAACTTAATTTTAAGCATACTGCAGATTGATTCAGAGGCTCACTATGTCTCAAGTGGGCCACCTTGAAATGCATAGCAATATCACAAATAATGCTTTTTTCTTCCAACCTTTTTTCCTTTAATTGAAAAAGTAATGTTTACACAGCAATAACTGCTTCTGAACTTTAAATCTGGGCACCATCATGTTTGATTTGATACCAAAACCAGCCATCAGACAACATGGATTGCAAGTTTGTTTGGGGTGTGTGTCAATGTGTATCACTAGCACATGAATACCTGATGTCAGCTATGAAAATTCCATGACTTAATGAAAAATGAGGGAACTTTAATCGCACAAGTGGGTTATGGTGGAATAGTTTATTGTCCATTCTGTGTGTAGCACATGTTTTTTGATTGCCCAAGGCCCAAAAAGCTAAAAGTAATCCAAGTTCTTTTTGATACTCTTGTCTTCTGACTTGATACAATTCTACTGATTCTGCTTGGCGTTAGACCACACCTCATGCATAAACTTACTCTTTTTTCAAACAGTGTATTTTTTGCATTTTCAAAAATGCCCCTTTTGAACTTCTGACTTTTATTAATGGGGAGGGAATGAGACCAGGTTGAAGGTTTTCACTGTGACATTCAAGGATCACAGGAATGGCAAGAGGAACAGAATAAAGTATCACCATGTGGCAGCCTCAAGTAGAAAGGAACATGAGATTTTTGTTTTGGGGTTTTTCGGGGTGGTTTTTTTGGTTTTTGGGGTTTTTGTTTGTTTGTTTGTTTAATAGGTAATTCTAATGACAAAATAACCAGTAACAAGGCAGGGAATAAGCAGGAGGCCAGTGACAATTAGCAACATGTGTTGTGGTTTAGAAAGAGTTTCTTTGCTCCCAGTGAGTTTCTGTTTAATTTTGGAGGACCTTGTATACCTGATCAGTTTGTGGTTTGTTTTGAAAGCATAGACAGAAACCTTCTCTTTTGAAAGGGTATCTTAATATAGCAGTGGAAAATACCTCTAATATTGAAGGGTATTCCTTGTGGTTTGATGTTTTTTGTTTACCAGGGACTAAGTATAGTGCAGAAAGAAAATAGGTCAACTGCACAGCACCCTAAAAATGAGAATCTTTCAATTGGTCAGTCACAATTCAAGCAAATGTTTTTGAATTAGCCAAATGTAATTTCTTTTTGTACTCTAAAATGTTTGCATCCTTGAATAAAGGGACTATGACTATAGTCTTTGACTATTAATACATCACAACTTTTCTGTAATTTAAGGGATTCCACAGCACTGATGCACCGAACTTATTAGTGCTGCATCTCCAGTTAATACCTGATGGAATCTGAGGATGTTGATTTGATAAATACACAGAATGGTACAGAGTAATTTTGGCTTTCTGTGGGTTTTGTGTACTGCAGTGCACAATCCTCAGTAGTAGAGGCTGACTTCTCCCATTGTGTTTTGAAACCCTAAAATTAAATGTAAATAGAAGGTCAGCATGATCACGATGGTGTCATAACAAAATGTTGTGTGGTACTTGAGATGTTTGGATTCTCTAGAAACAAATAGAAATTCTACAAGTTATGCTTTTTGGATGAAAAAGTGTCCAGTGATTCCACCAGAGGAAGAGTATTCTTCAATGTGCTCAGGGGCTGTGCTGGATTATTGCAATTCCCTGGCTGCCTGTGACCTTTTGCTTTTTCTCTAACAGCTGCCACCCAACATTGGAATAAAAGTACTGAGTTTGAGGGAAACTAAAAATGGAGCTGAAGCCAACTGAACAATATAATGACAGTTCATTTCCTTCAGCAGAGCTGTATCAGTTTGTATTACCAGAGGAAATGGATCCCTGTATTTAAAGCAGTTCAAACTGGGCTCTTTGTTCTAGTGGAGGTCTGGCACAATGGATGAGAGTCCTTTGAATTGTCCTTCCAGACACAAATTCAAATGGTTCATTCCCTCACACGTAGACACTCAGTTATATGTGGGCTCCCCTGTACATCTGGAAATCTGCTGGAGGCTGGGAACAGAGCTGGAGGCTGGTAGTTCTCAATCTTTAATGAAAACTCAGAACTGAGATGTGCTTGCTCATGAGGGCAGATTTTAAGGTCAATCTTGAAAATCAAATTATGCTTTCCAAGGTTTGTGGCAGTTCTGCATTGGAAAAACATCTAAACTGGACTGGTTTGTGAAGGTTTTAGTCTAGAGTGAGTTTGAACAGAATGATTGCTGCAGTCGCAATGGCTGAAACATGAAGGAAACAACAGCTTTGAGCTCTAGCAGAACCAGAGAGTTTGTCACAGGTCTAATTGTTTCACCCTTGGAGTCCCCTTTCCAGCCCCTGGTACAATTGCTTTTCAATCTTTTATTCCTGTAAGGCACTAAGGACAGAGTGACTACTTTGCCAAAATACTGTTACACCTTCCCCACATTAAACAACTTTAATAATTTATGTGTCTGGATGCCTCAAGTAGAGCGGGAGTGAGGGATGTTGTGGCAAAATGAAAAAAAAAAAAAAAAAAGGAGGAGCAGTCAGCCAAGTGGAAAAGGGCAAAATAGTATTTAAGGCTCACAACCATTAACTGTGATACATTGCAATGATGTTTCATGACCTGCACTAGTGCAGTTTTTCTTGCTCTCTGAGACCAAAGCATAAGAGCATTCACATTATGCCAGAAAGTACAAAAGGAATAGAGCAAATACCAAGGAATACTCTCATTTTCCTCCCCAAAATTCTCCATAAATCAAAAATTAAATGGAAATGGTGCCCCTGTGCTTCCTTAGTTAAATTTGTGTCTGTTGCCATTGATAGACCTCATAATCTAAAAATCTAAGCCAGCTTTCTAAATTCTGTGAAACCTCCCAAATTGAGTTGTTTCTGTACTGATGCCCCAGGGTGTTAGTCTTAGCTTTCAGCACCTGGTTCTCTCAAACTACTCTTTAATTAACTTTTGACCATTTATAGTATTGGTTTAGATGAGAAATTCATCAAATGAATTATTTGTTTTGGTGTGTAGTGTTCCTTCTTTTAACTAAGCAAATAGCTTCAGCTGTTCCAGAAGTTTGAATTTCTTTGCTTAAGGAATGACAAGGATGGTTATAGAAGTCTTGAAAGAACCTTCCTTCTGTTGAGAACAGAAGAACAGATGGAATTAACTCTTTTGGATGCACTATAAGTGGCATAACCAGCAATTCTTATAGATCACATTGCCCAATACATCTTGTGCAAAATATATTTTTCATTTTGTATTTATTTTATTTTGTGGTTGTGGATAGTTTTTGTTTGTTTGCTGGGGTTTTTTCCTTCACATTCTTCCAAAATTTCCCAAATTTGACCATTAGGACATTTCTGTCTTCATGTTCTTGGTAGCTTTTGCAAGACTTGTTGAACTTGTATGAGTTATACCTTCCTCCACAAGCTTAAAATATGGTTTTAATCAGACAAATTTTAACAGCATCTGAAAAAAAAAATTCCCTGACAGAAAATACTTCCTATCCTTTTAAGTCTGAAGTCCCTGTCCTACAGCTTGTATATGAATTTGTGAAAATGGAAATGGTGAATACCAATGATGAAACAGAGCACTGTGATGGATTTACTTCTGTGCTCTTTTCAGAATGTTCATCTAGAATATGTCCCTAGACATCAGTGTGACTATTGCAAGAAACATCATTTTTGATAGGTAACGTGGCAAAGTTATTAGGAAATTGACCTTTTATAACAGAAAAAAAACCTGTTAATTTTTAATGGAGAGGCTTCCTGGCCCACCTGATGTTATGTGCAAAGCAAGAAAGGAGGGATCCTGTTTGCCACAGAAAATAAAAGGAGAATTTTAGCAATTTGATATAATGTGTGCATTTTAGTGAAATGTCTGGCATGCCCACAATGTCAGTGAGCCTCGTGGCCCTTGATGTGTTTTTTCTTGGCATAACCTCTTGCAGCATGAGATGAGGTTCTCCCTTTGCTGGCTGCAAGCAGAAGCACAGGGAGGATGAGAGATTTTCTGTGGTTTCTGTGGTTTACATGTGTTGGGTGGCAATGGTTTCTTCTCCGTACCAGCCTGCTGCTCCTCTTGGAGGATTATCCCTTTCCATATTTTTGCATGGGTTTAGGAGTTCTCATGAGCAGTGGTGAGCTGGTAATTTGCATGACAATGTATCACAGAACAAAAGCATTCAAGAAACTTCCCAAGAATTTGGGGATTTTATAATAATTCACATGAAAATAACTTGTATAGATGGAACTTTTATTTCAGAGATCTCTGTGATAAATTACTGAGGAGACACAATCCAGCTGAAGGTTTGGAGAGAGCTGAGTAATACTAAATCTGTCTTTAAATGCCTTTAAATGAGTTGTAGTGAGCTTTGCCTGCTACTACAGCAGAAGTGAATATTTGAAAAGCTGATGAAAATTTCAGAGGTCAGTACAAGGAAGATGTCAGAGCAGGTAAATTGGTGCATGGATTTTGAGAATAGTTTAAGGTGCTATTATATACATAAGTACATATAAGATGAAATATCGTGTATTCCCCAGCATTCTGCTGAATCTGACAGTCTAAATCCTTCTTACCCAGTTCTGTGGCAGCAGGAAAATAAGCAGTCTGAGTAATCTGTGTCAAAGTGGTCAGCTAATCTTCCTTCTCCAGGCTGGAGGGAATGTTCCAGTATCTAAAAGCATTCATATACTTCATAGTCAATCACATGTTCCATTTGTCTCCACAGCAGGTCATGAGTAATCTTCTTGTCAACTGGTTTGTGACAGCAAAAAGGCCTGCACTTAGTACATCTAGGAGCAATGAATTCATTTATTAAACCAGTTTTAGTCCACACCTAGAGACCTGGGAATCTAATTGTGCTTCTCCTTTTGCCCTCATGGGTAGGACTTCCCTGTTCCCAAACATTTGGACTGTGTATAAATAATTAAGCTTTTTATTATTTTTTTTATTTAAACAGAATAATTTTGAGTATCCTGGCTTAGTCACTTCACAAACAATTGAGAAGAACATCTCACATGTGAGATCATCTCCCATACGGCTCCTCAGTGATTAGACAGAGACAGCCTCTCCTTTATCTGCCAAGAATCCCAGAGATGTTCTAGTCTGGCCTGATGAAACAAATCAGATTTTGTTCACATGTGGGCAAGGTATCCTTGACCCACACCATCTCCAAACCTCTTGTTTCTCTTCCTCTGATGTGCAGGCTTGTACCCCTTGCGGTGTCCTGGGAACGCCTCTGCCCTGAGCTGTGGGATGGGTGCTTCCTGTGCACTTCGGGTGTTTGGAAGGGTTGGATCTGCACAGGGAAACTGCACCTGGGAGTTGGGCTCTCGACCAGGAGAGATGTTAAGGTGTGGTGCCAAAAAGCAGATTTTATCCTCCTCTCTCATCCCATCTGCCAGATGTGTGGTGAGCTGACCAGATGTGTTTGTTCACAACTGGGGAAAAGCACTTGGGTTGTTGTGAGGGAGACTGTGCGATAAAGGAGCCTAAGGTGGGACTGGAGTGAATCTTACAGATGAGATTTGACAGCTCTGCATCTCTGATGGTAAAATTCTCCTCGAGAAAGGAAAATGGAATGCTGAGAAATGAAGTCATTTCTGTAACGTGAGTCTGTTTATTAGTTTGCCATAATCTATTGAGGAACTTAGCCAAAATTTATCAAAGTTAATCACGTCTTGGTTGCAAAATTCAATGTTCTAAAGGTTGATCTTTTCATAGAAAGCACAGTTCCACCTGAAACCCTTTTCCCCATTATGCACCAAAAAAAGTTCTCAAGCTCTAATTTAATTCAAGGAAAGCTTAAAATTTCATCATTGTTGTTAATGGTGTTCCCTGCTTGAACACCACATTTCCTTGTGGCAGGAGACCTTATGAGGATGTTGTGTGCAAACAGCTCAGCATCCTGTGGTCTCTCTGTGGATGTCTGAATTCATGCTGTGTTTGACCTCTGGGCTGGCACAGCTGCACTGCAGAACTGTGCCATCAAACAGGCTGCTAAACCATCCTGGGTTTGACCATTAAGTTCTTCCATCTGCCATTCTGAAATGTTTTGTAGTGTACTGTACTTTTCTTTTTAAGAGACTATGCAGTAATGCTACAGGTGGTTCATTTATAAATATAAGGCTTGAAGGAGTGGAGGGAGAGGCTGAGAATCTGAATACATTTGCTGAAACGTGGCTTGGTGTTTCTAGGACTCATTACTTAAGAGAAGTAACTGCCCTTTCTAAGGGTGATCTAACCTATTATTTCAGAAACATCTTGCAGTTTTCTCAGTAATGGATTAAAGTACTGAAGACAATGTTGTCTTCAGATATTATTTTCAACAAGTATTTAACACTGCGTTACCCCTACAGAGAGATTGTAGGTTGGTAAAGGGATCAGGTTAGCCTCTGCTCTTTTGGGGTTGGTCTGCAGGTTTTTGATTTAAGTTTGAAGCAGTTGAGAAGCTTCAATGATTTGTTTCCCAGTACAGTCCTCTCACACTGGAGGAGGATGTTTTATTCCTTAGCTGTTCGTTCAATAGCCTGAGGTGTGTTCTTTACAAGGCTGTGCTTCTCATTTAATAAATCATGTGTGGCAAAGGCAAAGCTGCATTAGTTTTGTTTAGCTGGTTATACTTTCAGCTTTCAAACAGCAGTTTCAAACTGTAATGTAGGCTTTACCTGGATTTTACTGCTTCTCCTTGTGCATTATACAGCCCTAATAACATTCTCTCTAACTTAACTTCCACTTTTTAAATTTGCTTTTTGCATCTTTTTAAAAATCTTACATATTTCTCTGAGCTTTTCTTATGTATTCCATAGTGTCTTCTAAGAAGATGCTGTCTCACAGTTGGAAAGGACATTTAGCTTCTGTGACAGACTTCTCAGTGTCCCTTGCTGTCCTTCTGTGTGGAAATTATTAGCTTTGGAATAGCATGATACTTTTAAATGAATGTTGCAGAGAAGATTTTCAGATTTCTTCTTTAATTCAGATGCTCTGTTGGATAGGAATTTACAAACATAATGGTGTTAGTTGTAGCTGGTTTTCCAGTTTAAAAGTTTTCCTATGTCACTATCACTTTTTGTCAAACATGGTCAATGTTCTACAGTTCTGTACTGGTATGTATATGTGTGCATATATAAAAAAAATATTTAATGGATAAATATGCGGGTTTTCCCCATTTAAAAAAGCAAGTTTGGTGACTTTTTGGAGGGAGAAGCCTTTAAAAGGAAAGAAGAGGATGAGCAAAGGATTTCTGTTCAATATAACAATGTTGAAGAATTTTGTACTTCAGGGCCTGGCACTCAAAGTTGCTGGGTGTCCATGAGTTTCTTAAAAATAATATGGGATTATGGATACTCAATGTACTTGAAAAATCAGGCTGTCTGTAACTGAAGTGTCCAGCCATCAAGACACTTTGATTACCAAAGTGTTTCCCCTCCTGTCCTGTAATTAACTGATAGGATTTTGGTTTTCTAACTAAAAATTAATATATCAAAAATGCCATGTATAGATCAGTGTTTGTAAGGTACTTGGACATGTGTACAAGTACAATATAAAAGCTCAAGTCTTCTATTAATTCTGTATTTAGGAGTGAGAAACTGTGCCACTAATGAGACATGGGTTATATACTGAATGGTGGAACTTGGAAGACATTTTGGGCAGCTGCCTTGCCAGTATCTTTCCTGATTGTTGAATGGAACAGAAATCCTGTGGAGAACAAGATCCGTGGCTGTGTATTTTTAAAACCTTTTCATATTGCCAAGTGAGCAGAACAAAAATTGACACATTTTTAGGGTGTTGAACAGTTGAAAGTCTGATGTAGTACCAAAAGCTGTGCCTAAGACTTCACGATTTACAGGTTTTGTTTTGTTCCCTGAAGAATTCCAGGAATATCATTCACAATAAAGCAACAGCTGCTTAGGAGGATTGTGCACACACACACAAGCTTAATTGCTGAGAGTTGGAATATTACTGATACTCACAAGTGGTAAAGGTAGGAGTTATTATAGAATATTAACTTGGGATGATGAGAAAGTGCTTTTGTTAAGACCTCTTTTATTTGTGGTTATTTTCTCTGGTTTCTCAGAACACTCCTTTAGGGGCTTCATATTAAAGAGGAAAATTGTGTTTGAGCTTGTTGGTTTGCAGTAATCATAAAAGAAAGAGTAAAGATGTAAACAGAGTCAAAACCATGGGCTTTTTTAAAACTGGGGAGGCTTATTCTTCTGTCACAAAATAACAGATTTCTAGTCCTGACAGGTTCTTCCTCTGCAGTCTCTGAGGGGGCCCAGATAGTTGTCTGTCCCCAAAAGGCTGCATGTAGGAACACAGGGCAGTATCCACTGGGGAGTGGTGTTCCAAAACCAGCAGACTGGAAGGATCACTTGATCTGTCATTGGAATAAATCACCGAAAAATCAGTCTTTCTCTTCCTTAGCCATCTCAGTTTATCATGTAAGGAGGCATTTTTTTCCAGAGTATCTTGGAATATAGGGTAATCTGCTCTCAACAAGGTGCATTTATGAATCCTTTTGAGAGTGCCTGCTAGGCTGAGAGCATGCGCTGTGTGCAATAGCGAGCTGATGTACTGACTGGTGTGGGGAAAATAACAAAACCTACCCCAAATCTCTGTGCTCTGAGTGAGTCAGTGATTGAAGAGAAAAATCTTATTAACCTTCCAGCAGTCCCAAGCTAAATCTTGTGTCCTTATCACTCCTATGTACTCCCTGAAGGCATCTATTAAACTATAGCTGCTGCACATGGTGTGTAAGGAGAAATGCTCAGCTGTGGAACATGAGTATCTAGTATTTGATCAGTGGAAAAAATGTAGCTCTACTACACTGAAAATTATTAACCAGGCTTCCATAAATATATCCTTAGCTCTTGAAACCTGTATCGGTAAAAGAGGAAGTTGGCTTTACAGTCAGGTTGTGATGGGATGACTGCAGTGGCGTAGCAAGAGGCAGCATCCATGGCAAGAGACACCCCTATTAGCACCTCCTGACACCTCCTGACTGTGTCCCTGCTGTCTTGGAGGTGTCCTTTCCAGGTGAGGACATGGGGCATCCCTTCTGTGCTGACAGACTTTGGTTGCCTACTCTCTGTACACTGAACCGTCTCAGAGATGACTTGTCCGGTTCTGCAAGATTTTTCATAGATTCCCTACTGGAAGTGTGCATCCACTGTGCTTCCTGTCTCAAATCCTGACCACTGAGTAGTTTGACCCCCACATAACAATAAATTTTGGTATAATTTCAAGTGGCATAAGCTGTCTGTATTGCAAATGCAGTGAAAAGGCCGACACATTTACTATGCAGATAGCTGCAGTAAATCTTGGCCAGAAGGAGGCAGAAAGATGCTGCAGAAATGTCAAGTTGTGATTAATATCCTGTGAATGCAGCTCTGTGCAGTCTTTCTCATGAATAATTTCTCTTTTGCCATTTCATCTAAAAGCTGGTGTCCCAGTAGCGTGTTGCCTGTGCCCAGCAAACTGGAAGCCTGAGAATTTGGAAGGCAAACAGTCTGGACGTTCACTTCCAGGTCCTTGAACTCTTTTGCTTCTGGTGCCTCCAGAATTACACCTCTAGCTGGAAAGAGGGAGGTGTATATCATATGTATGGTATGGTAACAAAGGGAACCTGTAGTGAAGAGACAGGATTGAGGGTATTCTGTGAGGGAGTAGGAGCTGCTTCTTCAGAGCTTCCGTATCTTCCTGCTATTTGTACAGCACCCACTACTATTATATTATGGAATTGCCTTGGCAGAGCATGGCCAGAAGGGGAGATGAGAAAGCTTGTGATCCTTTTCTTATAGTTATCAAAAAGTATTATAGTATAGTGTATATTAGATGTTGTTTATCTTTGAAAAATTCGGATTGCTGACAAAGACTGGTCGAGGCCTCAAGTCCCATAAGGTATTTCTGCACTGGAAATCTGGCATCTTCTGTCTTGTTCTATAAAGCAATCTTTAGCCATTGCACCCAGTTCCTTCCAGTTTGAGGCACTTCCCACACAGTGTTCAGCTTTGATCTTCGCTCCTCCAGCCCCATCCCTGGCTGCTGCTCACTGATCACTGCTGGAGATTGTGCTGCCCAAGAGTTGTGGCTGCTTTTTGTGCAAAGCAGACAGAAGCCAGATAGTCTGTGCAGCACTGGCAGCTTCAGCTGCATACCCTTGCCTCAGGAAACATCCATCTGAGGCACTGGATGGGCAGAGTTTTAAAATGGCAATGAAAACCATCCCAGATATTCCTCCGGTTTGATTAACACTATTTTCAGAGGAGTCTGCCACTTCTTTTTGTCACACAGTGTGTGAAAAAGGATGCTGATCCTGTGCATGCTGCTGGCAGACAGTCCATACAGGCTTCTGCTGAAAGGGCTTGTTGGATTCTCTGGGGTCCTAAGGAGATCCAACAGCAGAGTCGAGCTCTTTTCTCACAGGTCTAACTCTGCTCCTCAGTCTTAAAAATGCATGTGGCTCCCCACAGACCCTCTCCTGTTACCTTGAGCTGTTCTGAACAGATATTTTGTTGCAAATCTCGCCTTGGGAAGCAGGAGGAAGACTGCACATATTCTACTACCTCCTCTGCCCCACTGAGAGGGATCCTCAGGGCTCTGATAGCTGATGCACAACCCAGACTTCAGATAGACAGCTCTGCAACCTGTGAGAATACATTTTCTAACTAGATTTTTGTGGGTTTTTTACTTTCTTGCCACAAGAATTTTTGAAACCCATATTCTTATACATGCAAACTTTCAAACCATGTTCATTTGAGGCAGATGCTCTGGAGATACACACTGATGCACTTCATGGAAGATTTAACAGACCTGTTAGCTTTATTTGCTGTTTGTAGAGAAAGACATTGTGCCTTTGTATTTAATGGAAAACAAAACAAGGCAACACTCCAAGCTCATCCCACTCTCTGATTAAGCTGTTTGTATCCTCTGGTAGGTTTCTGGACAAGTGTCCTTGAGAAGAGCCCATTTAATACTGGAAATAAGAAGTAGGACACGTTTGGTCACGAGTTTTGCATGCCTGCCCTTGAGGTAGTCATGCTTTATCCCCTTCACAGTCAGTGGAGAGAAATGGATTCTACCAGACAAGGGCTCCTCTGACCTTTTTAAAATGTTCCTGTGAAGATTAGGTGAGTCATGCCCTGGAAATGCCTATTTCCCTCTGTTGTTTACAGAGAGGGACTGGAATGATTAGGCCAGAAGAGATAAGAGAAATCATAGAATAGAGTCACAGTTTGAATTAGAAGGGACCTTTAAAGATTACCTAGTCCAAAATCCACAAACCCTCCTGACCTCCACCCCTACCTTGTACGGGTGAATCTCCTAAAGACTTTTCACAGCTCTGTAGAGAGAAGTCATATAATGTGCGATTAGATACCTTTGGTGTGCATGGAGATCAAACTTAGCTCTTTTCGTTAAAATGCAGATCCAGTGGCTTTGTTAAATCAAATAGAAAGTCGTTATCAAGAATAGTGGGAAATGAGTGTTACTGCACCACACTGTTGTGGCAGAAAGGCAAACTTGGCATCAAACAGGCTGAAATAATGGAGGACTGGATTTCTCATCTCCAGCAGACAGACACCACATGCACCTTTCCTCACTCAAAGCACTCACACACCAGGTCTGTTCTCTCTGAGCCCAGAGTGGGTTTCACTGGCTTGGTGCATGCCTTCCCAAATGACTCCTTTTCTAGGTGCTACTTCCCTCTTTTCTGACTCTGCAGCAGTTCCTCGGCAGTCTTCCTGCAGCCCTCTTGCAGAGCTCAGGGAGAATTTAATTTTGGTTTGTTCGTTAAGAAAGCAAAGTCAATGACAGAATTTTTTCAAGTGGACTGAACCTCAGATGAGTCATGAGTTTTCCTGCAAAATGAAATGTTTGATGAAGTGAAGGCGCTTCCTTTGGAGTACTCTTAGTTCAGCAAATTAGTGAAAACATTTCAATTTGAAGACAAAAATAGATTTCTATTGTGTGGTTGAAGAACCCTCATCCATTTCTGTGCAACATATCTGCTGCTGTTTTTTGGGGAGAAAATTCTGCTGGAAAAAAAGGTCAAATAAACCTGCTGATATTTCAGTCAATCACATGTTGCAGTTAAAAGAAACACATACTTTTTTATCAGGGAGTCTTGTTAAGTAATGAAAACAGTCCACTTGTTCTACCATGCATTTTCTACTTTGTGTCAGATGAAGCTTCCTGTAACGGTGCTGCAGTACAGGCCACTGCCCCAGGGATCTCATAACACATGGTGGTGGCTACAGCCTCAAGTCCCAGTGGAGACAGGGAACTTAAGGAGGGTGAATAAAAGTTGTGACCAAACCCGACCAGTAATGCAGAGGAGAGTGACTTTTGGGTGTCCTGTGTGAGCTACTTCATCCCTGTGTATCCTGGTGTCAAATGCAATCATGTTATAACACAATATGTATCAATTTAACTTTTCCTAAGCTGTGTTGATGCTGTAAGAAATCCTAATGGTTAGAAAGAAGAGTTAGGAATCTTGCTGCATTGTACTTGCTTTCCATTTCTAAAAGAATTCAGTGCCAAGGACTGATTTCTTGCTCCCAAAATGCCATGTCTACTTTAATGTGGGGAAAGGGTGCAACGAATTTTTGGAAGTAAAGAACTGATAAACTTTCTTCAATTTGTCATAGTTAAATTTCGTGACAGTGAGTCTTGGTTAAACTCATAATTTATACAGGTATTAAGCAAAACGTGTTAGATGGATACTAGAACTTGTTTTACAACTGTGTATAAATCCATTCTATTCTAGACCTCAGTTCACTGCTTCTCTCTCCATTTCATCACAGGAAGTATAGAGACACAGGGATTAACTTAAACATATAAAGGTAAAGTTCAGTGCTGAATGAATTGATGCCTTCACACACACTGTGACTAAGCAATCAGACTGAGATGACTCAAGCCCTAACTCATATTTTCATGGCTGATTTAACATTGCACAGATGCTATTTGCTTAACTATAGCAGAAATATTTTTCCTTCATTCATTCTTTGGTTCAGATCTGTTTTGTTTCTTTGATTTGGCAAACTGATGCATGGGATTTTCTTCCCATTCTTGCCCTGGGAAGTGTCTTCTTTGCTGGCTAAATGCTCAGCCAGGAGGGTAAACCGTGTTTACCCAATGATGAGCACAAAGAAAGAAAAAGGTCACCACCCTATTGTGTCATCCTTCCCACTCCTTGCCTCCTGTTTGTAAATAAATTAGCTTAAACATGACAGGTTCCCCTGAATCTTCTTTTAATATAGAAAAGATTATTAGATATTTGTTTATTCCAGAGCATCTCTGATGGGGTAAAATTCTTTCATTGTTTTGTAGGATCTCTAGGGATCGTGGGCTTGTGTTCACCAGTGAACTGCCTGGTGTTCTCTCCACCTCTGGTCTGTTCTGCACTTGATGCCCTGCCTGAATGGCAGATGCCTTTTTCTCAGTTTAGTGCACTTGAAATATAAGCCAAGGTTGCTGGGGGGGCAGCCAGCGGTGTCTCTGTCGAGAGCTTTCTCTGGACAGTGCTGCTCCCTGGTCTTGAGGATTCTAACCTGACTGCGCAGCTGCATCAGCCTAAATTTCTACAGCAAGGAAACAGAAAATGTAATTTATTTTTTTAAAAGCACTTTTTTTGGTGTTACTTAATGCTTTTTATCAGGGCTGAAGAGCAAGAGGAGGGAGACCTGTAGAAGGAGCAATGTTTAATGAATGCTCAGGCTGTCAGTGCTGAGTTTAGTCCTAGCTGTCTTATTTGTACAATCAGGCAAGTTAATTTACTGCTTTCTTACACAGCAAAGTCTGCTTCATAGACTTAATGAGTTTTAACATTATTGCTTTAGTCTTTAAACACTCATGATTTTGGTTTTGAAATATTATTACAGTAATTGCAGAAATTAGATACAGCTCGCAGGCTTTGACTGTGGTTGGAGAGATCTGCAGTCCTGTAGGTAGGTACACAACAGCTCTGCCAAGACATTTCCAGACAGCTGGAATTGTGCCCAGCCTAAAAAATGAACTGCTTCTGAATCCATTGGGTTTGTTTGATTAACAAATCTGAGTTTTTCTACTTACTCTGAAGTCAAACACACTCATACTACATTAGTTAGAAAGAATTAAAGTTAAATAATATTTTCAGCATTTCCCTCAGCCTGTATTCACTCCAGTGCACTGATACCAATTTGTATGTGCTTTAAACAACTCTCCAAACAATGTTGCTGTCGCTCATACATGATCCTTTATTTAATGCAATACATGACTTCCCAGTTCATAAATCTTCCAGCTCTTATGTCTAAAGGTCTTTGAAGATTGTTCTTAACCAAAGAATCTGCTTACTATTTGCATTGTAATGCTGACCAGAGCTCTCACTCAGTCTAATTCATGTGCAGTTAACCGAGATCACGTTCAACAAGTGTGGTTTGGTTTTCCTTTCTTGCCACTTGACTTCAGTGTCTTGACTTGCTCCTTCCCACTTTACAAATTTGCTGATTTTGTGCAACAAGCATTTCAACAAGCATTTCCTGGTCCTTCAGTACCTGCTGACACTTGGTTTGCTCACCTGGGCGTGTGCCCTCTGCAAAC
Source organism: Oriolus oriolus (assembly GCA_013400235.1). Lineage (NCBI taxonomy): Eukaryota > Metazoa > Chordata > Aves > Passeriformes > Corvidae > Oriolus > Oriolus oriolus. The sequence goes on from VXBT01000535.1 coordinate 34,617, forward strand.
ACATTGCTGGGAAGTGAAGCTGGTTTTTCTTGCTTCTGTTCATGGCATTCCGAAAGCAGCATGCTTAACTGAGAGCAGAAGCAGAAGCCAAGCTGGCTGCTAGAGTCTCAGCATGGTAAGCTTTACCTTTGTGCATTTTTACATCTTTCTGCCATTTAATTAGAATTAATGTGGGCAGCCCTTCCCCTCCTTCCTTCACCATTGGTTTACACGTGGCTGTGGGACTCAGAAAGGAGAAAAATAGCTCTGGATGTGGACCACGCTTTGGTGACTACCTACTGATGCCATCTTAGTTTTGAATTTTGCTTCAGACCCCCATGTGAATAAAGTCAGCACATGTAGGACTTGCGTGTTTTAAGCAGCACGTATATGAAACGTGCCTCTTTTCATTCGAGTGTCAAAGTTATGTGTATTGGATTTAGATCCACCATGCTGTGATCTACAGTGCCTGCACTGAGCTGGGAGGTGGAAACTGTGGCTTCCTGAAGCATGGGGAAGAGTCAGCAATGCTGTTAATCCCGTTCCTGCAGAGTTCCCAGCTAGGCTGTTGTGCCTCATGCAGCTTTGGTTCAAGCAGTGGTTGGTGCCTTTTCAGGTGATGATGTATCTCAGCTTCTTAAGTGGCAAAAGTCAGTCACAGCCACCACACCGTGCTGCATTTAGCTGCTCTTGTTAGGGGCTTCCTTACCAGTATGAAAATAGAGTTTATGCCTGTCCTAAATATGCCCATGCTAGTAAATACGTGTAGTGCAAACAGCATTTCTCTGCTGGCAAAGAATTTCCTGCCAGCAGTAGGTGGAGGCTCTATCACTCGAGCAATGTGAGGCAATGCTGTGGCTTCTGTACCAGTGCAGTCAGTGCACATGGAAAATGTTGCCTCTGTTGCTGAGTCACTAAATTGTTCCATGTCCTGGCTTCCAGCTAAGTAAACATAATGGTTCCGCCGTGGGAGCAATTTCTTTCATCCGGCAATTTGATGACAGAGCCATTGATGAAAAGAGGAAAATTCCGCTCCCTTCATCTTGCTTCCTTTCAGCTTTGTCTTTAGAGAGCAGGATGCTTCTCCTCCGTCCCAGGAAGATGAGGGAGAGATGAAACAAAAGTGTTTTGGAGTGCAGATGACTGTGGTCTTGCTGGGCTCTGGAGGATGCCTGTGGCAGGCGCTGTGCCTGTGATAACTGCAAATGTCACCAAATGCAGTGGATTCACCACAGTTCCTGTGGCTCTGAACTAATGTCCTTCAGAGAGGATCAGTTTTGGGGGTGCTGCAATTGTCACAAGCAGCTGTGTGGTTAGAGTTGGCAAAAATAAATAGCAAGTTCTTCCATACTGTAATGCTTTTTCTTTGCTGCTTTTTTGTTTTGTTGTTGTTGTTTGTTTTTTAGACAATCCTTAATTAATTCTTTTGTCTTGGGAGGGTTACCAAATGCTCTGTGGGTACACATGGGACCTGTGTGCAGTGGATGCTGTTATATGCAGCGTAAATGGCAACCTTTTATTAATTTTTGTCTAATTTTGCTGTCTTATGCTAGTAAGTGCCTGTTATGTCTAACATATCTTCCCTCAACAATAGCTTCAGAGGAAAACTCCATTCCAGAAATACGTTTCTATGGGGTTAAGAGAAGTGGGAAAAGCATGGGAGATAGTCCCACTAAGCACTTTTTCTACCCTTCCCATGAGGCAAGGGCAAGCAACCACAGACTCAAGAGGCTGTTACATACAGCCTTGGGATTGTGTCACAGTGGAGCAGGAATGAATGAAGTGGCTCCTTCCTCTGCAAGTGCAATATCAGATCATTGCTTTACTCTGACTTAAGAAATTAATGTTCTGTCTATATACTGAAAGTGGATTAGAGTAAAGCCCATCCTTTTAGGGCAGGTTTGCATTTTTCCCAGTGTCCTAATTCACATTTTAGTGCTCCTCAAATGCTCTGTTGTGTGAAATCTTCACTCACTGGGATGAAAACAACTACGTTTCCTAATCAGCCCCAGGGCTGCTTAATAAAACATCACAAGTCTATTAAAAGGAGCATTGTCACTTTCTAAAAGCTGGCTGGCTGGTTTTGTTTTTAAACCCTAGGTTAATTCATGATTCAGCTCTTGTCAGCTAATTTATTCTAGACCATTTAGAGACACAGCAAAAGTAGCGCAGGAAAGGAGAAGAGCGAATTTTCCTATTAAGTCTTAATTTGAAATACAGGCCTGGTGTCTAATAATATGTTGTCTAAAGCAGAGAACTCTTAAATGGTAGATTATTAAAAACAGTATCTCTTTACCTATTAGTCTCCTTTCCTATAGAGCAACTGCTCCTGCAGGCTGTGCTGTCATCGTTCTCTTGTTTAGCAACTACGTGTACCACAGAAGTGCCCAGCACTTACCACAGAGGGCAGGGGGCCAAACCAGGTGGTGTCCTGCTGTGAGGGGGAGATGTTTTGGTACATCTTGTACCAGCACAAGGCAGAATGACAGCGGTGTCTTTAGATTCTCAACACAGAACCTGTCTAATTAAGTAGGAGTGACGTAGGATGCAGGGCAAAGGATTTTTTACTAGATCTGCATCCTGTGGGGTAAAGATATCTGCAGTATCTTCAGTCTTAAAAGTTAGCCTGGCAAGGGTGACATTGTCTAAGAGTTAAAAAAGAATTGGGAAAACCTGTTTAATGCAAAGTTAACTGCTGCCACTACTTCAGCTAGCCTGGGGTACAGAATATCACCCCAGCAGAGATCATGAGTGTAACAGGTTTAGAAGGAAGCCGGTCTGAGAAAAGAGCAGATTCTCGTGAGGTATTTGCTGAAGCTTCAGCAGGGAGGGAGCATCTGGTTAGGAAATGTTATATTTGAGTAGAAATTTCATAGTGCAGAAGGAAATCTGGAAGGTGAGGGGAGTCTGAATCTTAAAGTCAGTTTTCTGGTAGGTTCACATGTGTTGGACAGGCAGCAGACGGGAAAACCGGGCTGTTTCAGCATCAGGTCTGTTACTGCAGCCTGAACACAAAACCTGTATTGCTGCTGTGCTCAGCGTGCTGGAGCTGCTCCCCCACCAAAGCAAAAAGATAATTGGAGGATGCTGCTTTTTAAGACTGTTGTTGGTGGGGTTTATGTTTTGCTAATACCGAGTTCATACTCAGATCATTAAACAGGCAGCCATCCTGGTTCTTTAGGAGAATACTGTCGCTAATTTGCAATGTATTTTAACCTACATAGAGCTGGTTGAACATATAAACAGGTAAAATTGTATTTCCTGACAGGTGCCAAATCCCTCTGTTAGGTGATAAGGACAGTTAAAATCCACAATATTTTTGTAATTGATGGGACTGAAGGATGAATTCCAAGAAATGTTCAGTAGAAAATAGAAAGAAAGCCACACAAACCATTAGTAATAGAATTCAACTTCAGCTGATTATAGTCATTCTATAAGAATAGAATCTACTACAAACGTATTTCTGTTAATGTGGATAACATGAATGTAATTTATGCCTATCTGTCCATCTGGTAAACTTCATAATGCTCTGCATTATTCTCTATATTGCAAACTCTGATGTAGTTTCTGTTTTCTTTACAAACAAGACAGTAAGAATTTCTAGCTGATATTCACATAGTTTCCCATAATTCGGTTGTCAGCATGAGATACCAGAATTTTTTTGAATAGACCACTGTGGTTAAAGATTTCTTGCCTGTAAGAAACTAAATGAAATGATCTTTCATCTGATTTATATCTGACACAGGAGTGTGTAGCACTCTCTGAAATTTTGTCTGGCTTGTCTGACAGTTTGTGGTCTCATCACTCTTACCAGTGCTTAGTTCTTCTCTGGGGTTTGTGTATTTGACACTCCAGGTGGCAAATGAAATAACTGGATTCCCAATTATGGCTTTAGAAATTTTGGATGTCATATGTTCTTCCCTGCATTGAGAGAAAAATCTTCCAGGACATTCAAGGATCAGCAACACACTTAGTCAAAGGCGATATTTGAGGCTTTTGTATGGCCTGGTAGGAGTACTAATCTCTTTAGAGTTAAAAGAAAAGCTGAGAAGAAATGGCCAGATGTCAAGTTAACCTTATGAAGCAGTTTTTATCTTCCCTGGATTCCCAGTACCAGAATATCTCACAAGGAAGAGTGTTCTTGGCAGGCTGCTTGTCATACCACTGCACTACAAGGACCCTGGTTACCTGTAGCACATCATCAAGACAATAATGGTGCTGTCAGAGGCCATTTCAAATGCTTTTGTCATCCTAAATTTCTATTTGTTTCACTCAGTCTTTGCCCTTTATCTCTTGGCTTTCCACTTCCGATAAAACCTGGTGCTTTTATTCCCAGTTAAAAATAATAAATGCCTGTGGGAATAATGTTTTGTGTCACCTGTGCTACCCCTGCTAGGAAGGTCATGGAACAGAAATTTGGAGCACCTTGACCAGACAAGCAATGACTCTGTGAGATTTGTGCTGATGCCCCATGCTCCCCAGTCTGCTGGTGTGAGGATCTGGTTGGGTTGAAAGTACTGATTTCACCAGGCATTTTTCCAGGCACTTCGAGGAACAACCTGACCTTCTTGATAGTAACAAAGAACAGTTCCCATGTTGGATTTCTTCCTTTTGCTTACAAAAAGGTAGAGGTATGAATAGCTGGTCTTAAGGTATGAATAGAAGCACCTTTTTCAAGAATTTAAAAACAAACGTAATGGTCTAGCACTGCGAGGTCTTTTTGGGGGGGTGTTTTTTTTTTCTATTAAAATAAATGCAGAGAATAAAAGTATGTTATTTTTCATGTGTGGTTTTTTTACTTAGCAGTTGTATGTCTAAGGCAACAATCTAGCCAAATGTAGCTGTCTATGGTTTGCTTGTTTCCCAATTTTCAGTGATAGGAAGCTCATAATCCTGACTTGTATTTCTGCCTTGCATTGATTTGTTGTGTGCTTTCAGTTTGTGTATCACCTTCCTGTCCCATTTTCTTACCTGATGAAAGTGACCTGATAGCTGGATCTCTGTTGCAGAAACAATGAGATTTGTTGCTCTTTTCACAGGAAAAAACACCAAACTTTTATGGCAGCTGTGTATGAGTAGCCCCTGAGATAACCCGGTTAGTCTGCAGGCCACTCTTCAGTGGCTTCCAAACCTTTACTGGATTTAGCCTTTGTCAGAGCAGGCTCTGATGGTAATTTCAAAATCACCCAGACATGTTTGTTTTGAATTTCAGGTAGTTTGATATAAATATACCCAGTGATTTTGTGGCTCCAAACTACAATTATTCAGGAAGCTGATTGTGCAGCTGCGGTGGATGCAATCTGAAGGCCTGCAGTGAGCATCAGCCATAACCCAAGGGCATTCAATAACCAGGAAAATGACTGCCTTTCTCAAGGAAGAAACAAAGGAGAAACCTTTATTTCTTGTGTAGCTGGAAGGAAAAGCAATACAACCTTGCCACCCAGTTAATTTTAAAAAGCATTTTTCAAAATACCTCTTGGCTGTGCGGATCTTGTAACTCTTGACACAAACGTGCCTTTGGACTTGTGCAAATAAATCATTGGAAGAATCGACTGGGCAAAGTGGTCATTGATAGAGTGACTGTTGGAGGATCATGACGAAGCACTTGGAGATCATCAATTTGTCATTTTTGTTGGAACATGAAAGGGAAACAATATTGGGAGTATTGAAGAGAGACGAGTACTTGAAAAAAGTTGAAGATAAAAGAATAAGGTAACCCTTTTTGTTATTGCTTTTAAAAATATGATTGGTAGATATTTTCATGGTACTCAGTGAAAGTTTTCTATATGACTCACATGAGGATGAGTGTTGGGAGATGACACAGTCAATTGTAAGTTCAAGTAAAGTATGTTAAAAAGAAAATTGCTTGCTAGTATGGTTCTCTGTAAAAAAAAAATCGTGTCCATTGCTTCAAGACAAAAGTGTAAGAAAGATACCAAGTGAAAAAATACTCAGCAGTGGCTTTTAAATTGCAGATGCTGTAGATTTAGTCCAGTTTGGCTGAATTTCCCCTTGTGGATGGAAAGTTTTAGTAAGGCTCTTGAACCCTCTCCCTCTGAGAGGAGCTGCACACAGAGTCTGCCTTCAGAGATGACTATGTGAGAGAAGTTTGGAAGGTGTCAGAGGGAGAGGAGGTTGGCATCTGCCTCTGTTCAGGACTTTCTACAGCACTGGGCGAATGCACGATGGTGTCCTTCTTCTTTTGTTGTGGTGCTTACAGAATAGGGAGGAGGGACACCTCATTTTTCAAATGACTTACAGTTACTAATAAACAAAATTTTTAATCTCAGGTGTTTGTCTCAAAAGTTACTGCTGGGAGAAGTGGAGTCTCAGGGTATTGGTAGAGTCCATGTCTTCTTTTTCTACTCAGAAAAGTAAAGATCGAAATTCAAAGAACAATGTGAGGAGGCAGGCTGAGTCAGCAGTTTTAGAAGGCTCAGTTTGAGCAGTTCAGTTAAGCATCAGTTCTGCAAAGGTTCCTGTGCTTTTCCAGGATGGTTTTGCTGTTTTCTTTCACTTCCCCCCACTGCCCTTTCAAACTTTCATTCAGTGCTGGTTCTGAGAAAGAGGCTTAGTGTGAGTGGAGGCAGCACTCGGTGTTGGCAAGGCTGCTGAGTGGAATGGATGACAGAGGGAAAACTTCCAGCCTTTGTTGGTTTCTCTCCATGAATTCCAAGGCCGGGCTGCATTTTTCTTCCTTTTGATTTCCTAAAAACATTTTAGACATTGTTCAAAGGTATTTTAGACATTGCAAAGATGTATGTCCACCACCTGCTGAGGCTTCTACTGTGTAAAACAATTATTTGTATATCTATGCAGACTTAGTCACAGGTTTTGAAGGCTTTTCTCCTTCAAGTGAACCAAGTCTAAGTGCAATGCCCCTGATGGTGTGCAGGCCATTTACCTGGGGGAACACAGGCTCTCATCTAAAAGGAGGGGGTGAAAACTGGCTGCTTCTGCTGCTGCCAGACTGGAAGGAAAGGTGTTTCCTTAAGGTGGTGTGGGCAATTTAATAATTTTGTCTCCTTAATTGTTTGTGAGATGAAGAAGAAGAAAACAGATGGAGCACTGTTTGTTCCCGGCACGCTGCTCTATTTAGTAATAAGATAAAAATTTCAAATGAAGTATTTTGGTTTTCTGAAGTGGTGGCCTTGGAAATGTGTGATGTGCCAATAGTCATCTGCCAAAGGCATCAGTATGGATTGTATCAGATCGCCGGCTTCCTAAAGCCCCAGGAGGCTTTCCTTTCTACTATTGTCATTTCCCAATCTCGTATGCAAAGCTGAAACTCCTGAGGTTTTGTGGGGTTTTGTTTTGTTTTGTTTGGTTTGGTTAATTTGGGGGGGTTTTTGTTGCTGGTTTTTTTTTCTTTTAAATATGATGTCTTAACCCTACAGATTTTCTGCTTCTTACAGCATTGCTGGAATTCACTCTGCCAGACCTACTGAGTCTGCCAGCTTGAGTCCAGTACAGTTCAGTGAAGTCATAGGCGGTATTGGCTTATCAGTATTTTGGTAAAGATGAAAAAACCCTAAGTAAATGCTCAAAATCAAGTTAATAGGAAATATAATTCCAATTGGAATAACTGATTATGCACTGTGGTGCTTATGCATACTTCTAGCACCTGTGTATGAACCAATTGGCTTCAGATTTATTGCCACAAGACCATACTTTGCCTGATAACAGTGGAATGTGGTCTACAAAAGATTTCCAGGATATAAAAACTATGAAGAATTGGACAGTTAACTGCTTCCTGGGAGACTTTTTAATTTTTCTTTCTCAGTACAACTTGGCAAGGATCTATAATCATGGCTTATAAGCATACTTCAGAGGAACATTTGTTGTCTTTAAAATTCCATTTGGTACAATCTGTTATATACTTTATTGAAGTACTTAGCAAAAGAGCAAGTCCCTTTGTATTTATTTTCAAGGCATTTTCCACTCTGGGAAGAAGCTTACTTGTACATTCTACTGAAGAATTTTTATTATCCTCTTCCACTCTTTCTGAATCTATTTTGATTATTGTTTTCTTCTATTCCTATTAGTTTTCAAAAGCCATTGTAACTTAAAAAGGCCTTTCTATTCAATATGAAAGCAATGGTAAATGCAGGAGGATGTTCTCATAATGAAATTGTTAAGGGTTGTTTTTACTATCACTGCTCATACTCGTGTTCTGGCGTGCAGGTGGCTCTTCTTGTATTTTTGTTTGATGCACAATTATTTCACCCACATGAGAGAGAAACACAGAGGGCAATAAGTTCTTCTTCTGGGGTCTAGTTTTGATAATACAAACAATCAACCTCCTTAATAAAGATTATGGTCTATGTTCTTAACTCTAAGCGTGCATCTTGCATGACTGGAAGTTTTCCTTGAATGTTGATTTGAAGCTGTTAACTTGTGCAAATAACCTACAGTGTTCTAAACATTGCTTTATGATGCTTTTGATTTCAGTTGAATTACCATCATGATTTGTCAGTTGCTAAGATTATTTGAGTAAAATCATTAATTCTTGCCTTAACTCTTTTCTTAGGGTTCAAAATACAAAGTTCCTTTCCATTCTTTATGGAGAAAAGCTGTGAATGCCATGCTTTTAGAGGAGATATCAGATTAATAATTGCTATGCTGAGAAAGCAAAGAAGGAACTTTTCAGTTTTGTCCAAGGAAAAGGCTTTAATGGGTTGTTGCTTGAACCTCTCCCTCAGCATTTATGTTGCCAGAAGTTGTGTAAGGTTTGCACCAGCTCCAGATCTGTACTGACAAGGAAAATTCAGCATTCCTGTCTTTTCATCTGACTAAAATGACTTCTCCTTATCAGTCCAAAGAGATCCACGGAAGCAATTTAGGGTATTAACTTCATTATAATAGAGGAGAAATTGTTATCGTGGATACCACCATGTGGTAGCGACAGGCAAGTACTTTAGAAAAAAAGAAGTTTGAGGACTGGGAATGGGAAGTGACTTACCTGCTGAGTAGACATTTGGACTTGTTTATAAGCACAAAATGATTGCAGGATAAGATATACAGTACAGTGCATGGTCTGTGTTTCTGTAAAACTGCCTATAAATATTTGAAAGAGAGAGCCCTCATGTTAAAGCACATCAGCCAGCTGTACCTGTATGGGAAATTGCAGAGCTCCTGTCTGGCAGCTCAGTCATTTGTGAGGTGTATTTAACACAATTTAATACATTGGTATTCTTTGAATCAGAGACTTTTCCACAAAGAGTAGTGACTATTGCCAGCACTCTAAGGGTAGAGGTGCCTGTTTTACTGTCCTGTGCTCTTTGAGAACCACGATCCCGCAGTGGTGAAAGAATTTCTGGTGGTGACTAATTCTCATATGCTGGGTGCAATCTATTGATTGAAGACAAGTAGGAAACCAACAGGGGATTTGTTATGGACTGTTTTGTCCCATTTTGGTTTTGTTTCTTTTTTATCTCAGTAATAATTTTTATTTGAGAGGATGAGTGAACGAGTAACCCAGAAGAAGTATCTATGGAAGTTTGTCATCATTATGATATCCAGTGTAATTTCAATTCCCATGCCTCCTTTCCTTCTCTTCACTGGGATCTGTTCTGCCATTCTTTATGCCAGATCTTTTTCTTTGCAAATTCATTCTTTGCCTGTTTCCTTGCATTGTCATCAATGTACCGCCATACCTGGGTGTTCTTAAGACAGTTTTTATCATGCTGATCTGTTACGTAAACGAAATGTGAAAATCTGTGCTTATTAAATATACTTCAGGTACTCATATTTTACAGCTCAAGGAGATCTCAATGGAAGCTGGTAATAGCCCAATTATTGTTGTGAATTCTCAATAATATTCACTGTTATTTTCTGCATACTATGCCAGACAGTGAAGGCAATCTGGCTGAATTTGGTGAAAGTAGTGAGAATTCGTCTGGCAAGGAAATTGCCTTTCTTCCTCATACTCCAGAAGTAAGTTGATGCTAGTTCCTGCACAGAAAAATTCTCTATTATCTAAGTTAACAGTTGCACAGATTCAGAAGAATGATGTTTCTATTAATCCCTGCAAGAGCAATTATTCTTTTTTTTTCTGCTGAAGTCTTTAAGTATAGTTGATTGAGGGAGTGGGAGGGTTGCCCTTCTTTTTTTTAATTCAATTTTTTATGACTCTTTGAACTCTGGAAATTTAAAATGGCAAAATAAAATTTGATATACTTGGATTATGCTGCTCAACATCTTCAGAGGAAAAAGAGTTTTCAAATGGGGAGAAAGAAGATCCAGGAAAAATTTGAAAATCAAACTCAGTAATTACGTATGCTATTACATTTGGCAGTTTGGTTGGGGTTTTTTTAAATGGAGAGGAGATGAGGTAGAAAAAATTTCAAAATGAAAAATTTTCTAAAATCCCACTGAAATGGAAAAAAACCATCTAAACCAGTTATTTTGATATAAAAAGACGAAGTTACCTAACATAAAGCAAGTGAATAATGCTTACAGAGGTAAAGGAAATAATGGCATTCATTCAAGTGAATGGGTTGGGCAGTGAAGGTCTTGCCTCTTCCAGCAGAATAGCTATTTTACTTTAGGGGAATAAATATTCTCTGGGGTAAAGTTTACTTTTAATAAAAAATGGATCTGTTAAGGCTTCTCATTGCTTCCTCCCTGCAGCAGTACAGGGGTTTGAGAATATTTCGTCTCTGGAGGCTGCGCTGTGAAGCACTTTTGCCTCATAGCTTTCAGCATCTGTAGGGAAGGACCGAACTTTTCAGGGATTCCTGTGCTTCTGGTAGCTGGTGGGCAACTGTGCCAAGAGCTATGAATTCTCCTATGAGAATAAACCAGTGGAGTTGGTTTATTTGGTTGGGGAGGTCTTGTTTTGTTTCCTGCTGTGATATTTTACATGGACCTTTTAGGCTACCTTAGGAAAGGCTCAGATTAATTGGGTCAGTGTCAGCTGGAATATTGGTACAGCAGAACTCTTCCCAGTGTGCTTAACATATTTTCTGCGAGAATAGAGGGTTCTTAATATAAATTCATAGTTTAGAAAAATGGCTACGTATTCCATTATCCTTGGCAGAATCAAATTTATTTTTAATAGCTATCTTTTATCAAACAGCCGTTGTAATAGATGGTTTAGAAACTTCAGTGAATGATAGGATTCTTTTTCTCCAGAAGCCTATTAAATTGGCTTCTGCTGAGTTTTGTTTTCTCTTTCATATTACCAGGAGAAGATTGATAAAGATTAATTCTTGTTTAATGTTTGCGATTAAACACATCTAACTCGGTCTTTAAACGTATTCCTTTAGAATTATGGAGAGTGCAAATGTTAGACTGGCAAAAGGAAATTGGGTGTTCATAATCCAGCTGGTTCCTGCCCTGAGAGATAAATGCAGTGGTAAGTCAGTGCAGCTACAGGCTGCACTTGCTGTCCCTTTTCAGTGACCAGTGCAGCTCAGCTGTGCTTGTTTAGGGACTGTTATGATGATGGATTTTTTCAGATGACTCACCCACCTCCTCCTGCTCTTCCTGGCCCTTGAGACAGTTAATTTTTTATTTCTTGAGATATGAATATATTTGTTGCAGTCAATCAGTAGCTCATCAGTCAGCTCAACAAATGGTACAGGGAATCTCAAATGAAAGTTCATATCCAGTGTATCTGTCCATGAACATTTTGCTTGCTTTTTAATTTTTCTCTTTTATTGGTTTAATTGAGTGGAGAAACTGTGGGTTGATTTATTTTCTCTCAGTTCCCTGGAAGTCATCAAACGCAATTTATATTCAGAAATAAGAACACAAACACTTCTCAGAATTTACACTGTTAGCAGATCAGCTATCACCTGATAAGAATTTCAGATTGTGTATCACATAAGCAGCGGGAAATGCTGCTGCAATCACCACTACTGGATAGTGGGAATAATGCCTTTTTAATGTCAAAATATTGACAAGCTTTTCAAAATGTTGATCTCTAAGCAAGTTTTTTTTTTTTTTTAAATGCTCTGTTTATTGGTTTGGGCTGATAGAGATGTCCTAATTTTCAATTGGAACCATTTAAAGCAGATTTTGTGTCCAATAATACTTCTAACTAAGCACAAAAGGGCCCAAAATTTACAGTGGGGATGGGGACAAGAACGGATTGGAAGAAGTTCAGTGGAGGCTTTGTTTCACCATTGGACACCTGGGTGCAGTCCACAGGACACAGTGATAATGTCCAAAAAGGTGGCAACTGCCCATCCGCCAATAACTGCCTGTCAAGTTCCTGAAATGCAATGGGTCATGATTGATTTAAATTTTTTAAAGAAAAGTAAGCCACTGGAAATAAATCTGTTAAGAAAAAACTCAGCTTTTGCTAGCGCATAGTGTTCTAATCCCTTGGAGATTTGAACATTAACAACATTCAGCTTCTGAGTTACCCTGACATTTAGGCAAGGGTCAGTTTCTTGGTTTGCATGAAGATACTCAAGTGCCAGAAAGAAACTGGAACTGAATTATTTGTGCCTCTTTAGTCCTCTGGTATGTGATTGACCAAATCTTTGCAAACCTGAATAAAAAGTGAAAATACAATTATCTCTCAAAGACTCTCTGTTGAACATTCATTGGCAGTTCTGCTGTATAAAAAGCCACAGTTTTGACAGGAGACTGTGAAAAAGATGAGATAGAGAGAGAATGACCAATGACTGAGTAAAGAAGTGGTGGTCTAGGTTGGCAATCAAATTAGGTGAGACTAACAGAACATTGTAATTGGGAAAATGGAGGCTAAGGGAAGGCTGGGAAAGGTGTGGACCTGCTGCTGGATAGAAGAGAGGACCTAGTGACAAAGCATGTGGAAAAGGCCAAAGTGCACAACGCCTTCTTGGCCTCAGTCCTTACAGGTCAGATAGATCTTCAGGAATCCCAGCTCCAGAGGTCATTGTAAAAGTCCAGGGCAAGGTGAATTGGACTTTTCTTTTGAAGATTGAAAGTGCTGCAATCCCTCTCACTGTGTGAAAGCGCAATTAATCTTAACAAATTTCCCTAAGGTCAGCTTGTACTCGAAGTGGCCCTGTAGCACAGCACTTTATCTCTGACAAATTCACATTGCTGGAGGGGTGACAGTAAATCATCAAGCATTTGTGAATGTTGTTTGATGTTTGGTGAGACGTGAGTGACCATAACCTCAGTGGTAATTAGATGTCTTCTCAAGCACCTAAAGATGTATTTGTTATTCAAGTGGATAGATGTGGTGTCTCTTTTGAAAATGGTGTGATCAAGAGCATTCTGGTGGTGGGTGGTGGTAGGGTTGCCTTTAGTTCTCAATCCAGAAGAAGCAGATGAGTTCTCTTTTAATGTTGGAAGGCAGACTTGGTTGGAAGATAGATCCAAGGCAAAAATAGAGGTCATCTCCCTTCCCTATGCCCAGTGGCAACACCCAGCACCGCTGGCAGTTTTCACAGGCCAAGTCACCTGTCTGCATTTGGAGCTGGCTGGCTTTTGCAGAAGGAAATGGAAGCAGGGAGATGTAAGATGCAATCAATAAACTGCAAGAACAGTTAGCAAAGTACCAAAAAAGTTGTTGAAGCCCGAACAGACTTTTGAAGGTTCAGGCATGAGAGAAAGGCTGTTTGGACTGGATGTGAGAGAAGGGTCTAAAGCTGGGTGAGACAATCACTTTTGGATAGAGGCCAGCAGAGGAAAACACTCGACTGGGATTTGCAGTTGCTGCCTGGAGGGATTGGACACGACCTTTTCCTAAAGCTGCCAGAGGCTGAGCATCCACAGGTCAGGTGGCTGCAGAGCAGCTGTTGTTCATGGGGTCCCAGCGGGAAACAAAATGCTGGCCAACCTTTCAGCAAGGCAGTGTATCCACAAATAACCTAATTCTGTCAGAGCTGACTCCCTGGTGGCTCACGCAATGTTCCTGCCTCCTTTATTGGGCTGCAGCCTGCAATCTTTATTGGTTTTATCATCCATGTGTTTTTCCTCTGACACCTTTTTACTGATCTTTAGGTGAAGCCAGTAGCAGGTTTTTTTAATCCCCCTTAAAGCATCCATGTGTGTACAGAGATTGTGATTTCAGTGAGCTGGAGTGCTTCATGACTGAGAGACTTTGGGGGCTCCTGGCTGGTGGTGGGCATGGAAGAAAGCATGGGGAATGGTGGAGTAATGGGGGCACAGCAACACCCAGGCACGTAAAACTGAAAGAACTTAGCAGCCACGGAGCTTAGTTACATCTCACGGTTATTTTCTTGTTAAGGACTCAACTCATGTGTCATTGAAACTGCAGACTTCAAAACTAGGTCTTAAACGCAAATATTTTTATTCTGTAGAGTCAGCAGTAGAACTGGTAAGATCTGCAAGTCACACTTTTTAAACTGCCATTCTCCTTTTTCACTTTGATTGAGGCATCACAGCACGACACCATTACCTGTTTAGAAATTTTGGTTTGGGCTCTTTTAAGGCTTTGAATAACTGGTGCAGAATTGCATATGTACTCCCAGCTAACTCTGCACTGGCATATTATTAAATGCACACTAATTGCAGGAAAGATTTTCTTCTTTTCCTTCTATGGATGCACTGGATAATTTCAGATCTGAGCTGCTGTCAACCTGGGCTCAGCATGACTTGAATTATTGATGAAGGACAAGCAAAGATGGTTTATCAGTTGTCCAGAACTGCTCAGCTATCTGCAGTTAGTTACGGTGATCTACCAGATTTTCCTCTTGACTGCATGTCTGACAGCTGGAGGATAGATTTATTCTGTGTCATGTGTGTGTCAAGAAATACAGCAAATATAACCAAAAATGTACTCACTCATGTCTTGTATTTTTGGCACAAAATCTTAATCTGTTAAAAAGTTCTTACAGATCATTGAGTTGAATCTCCAAATTAAATGATTTTATTTTTTTACTTCTAGGAAATTGAAAAATGAGCTTCTGGAAGTGAGAAGGAAAGGCGGAAACAGCCACTCTCAACAGGACAACAGCAGGGTCTGTTTTCGCTGCCAGAAAAGCCTGGGCTTAATCTTTGACAGGGGAGACGTGTGCCAGAGCTGCCAGCTCCGGGTTTGCAGCGCGTGTCGCGTGGCGGGAGCTGACGGGCAGTGGAAGTGCTCGGTGTGTGCCAAGATTGCGTAAGTGGGGCAGCTTCCGTAACCACGTCTGGAGGTTACAGCCGTGCTGGTGACTCTGTGCTGCCGCTGCTGCTGCACATCCCCACAGCACCAAAGTACAGGCATAGAATACACAAGAGGAGAGGTTTATCCGGGGATTTTATTTCCCAGTTCCAAGCCAGTTTCAACTAACTTGCTTTCCAAAGACTTGGTGTGTAATTGGAAAAATAATTCACTTGATTAGTTTGGTAATATGGGATCTTTTAGCTTGACTTGGTGAGATAACCGTGAAGGAAAGGAGGAATGTGTTGGGTAGCAAAACTCAGCTACGTATCCTGGTGTAAGGACTGGATGATACAAGAAACAGATGGGATAAAAAAAGAATTGGAGGGGTATTTTTTTTTTTAAAGACCATCAAACCAATGAGATCAGAAAGGGAAGTCTTTTCTGTAAATTTTTTCAGGGAGTGAAAGCAAATTGCTAGTGATTTCAAGACTTTGGCTACCTAGACAGTGAAAAATTAATACAGCAGGGCATGGAGTTTAGGGTTTGTGTCTTCTAGCTTTAGCTTTAGAAGGTCACATCCATTTTTAAGTAGGTGCCTTGACCTCCTCTGCATCCAGTGGGGCGCACCCAAAGGGCAGTGTATCACCCCTTCAGATGAAAAATGTTCAAGTGTTTGATTTGTGAAATGATTTTAAATTGGTGGGGGCCTGGCTGAGCTCCTCGTAGTTCACCTCAGGCAGTTCCTGAGATGATGTCAGCGCTGTGTCTTTCAGAAGTGATGGGGTGCAGGCGAGATGACAGCACTGAGAACAGCAAACACAATGCTACTCTTTAAAAATGAGGGAAAGAACAAGGGATTTGTTGACCCTGCCACAATACCTCTAATTTCTCTAAAAACACTGAAACAAATGGTAGCTGTGTTGTCTGAAAGCTGAGACAAGGTGACAGGATGATGAGTAAGAGCAGGCTCAAGAACAAATAATGTCAAAACCAATTTAATTTCCTCTTTTCATAGGGTGACAGAGGAGGATCTGTTGATGTCTTATAACTTGGCTGAAGTTAACCTTTTGATACTTTCTCTTGTTCCGTACTAACAGGCTGACAAATTAGGGTAGCTGTGCCCTGGAATAAATTCTGCCAGTGTGATTGCAGACCTGCCTGGAAAATTATAAAGCTCTGTTCTCAGCGTGGTTATGGACATTTCACCGTCAAAAAACCTCAAGGAAACAAAGCCAAAAAAAACCTCAAACAGACAAAAAACCCCCAAAAAGCACCACATACACAGAAAAAAAAAAATTTAAAAAACCCCTGTGATATAGAGCAGAATATTTCCTGGCTTATTACTGTTAAGTATTTTAGTTGAGGACCTTGATGCAGCAGATGAGTTTGCCAGTTACACCTGCAGGTGACACAAAACTGAGAGGTGCTCCAGGCATGCTGAAGGACAGGATTAGGTTTCAAAGTGATGGTTAGAATTTAGTGAAGTGGTTTGAAGGTAACCAAGTGATGGCTCCCTATGGGCAAGTGGAAGTACTACATTTGGGAAAAAATGCAGCTGCAGAAACATAAAATGAGGATAAAAACAGCTTATGCAGCTGTTCCTTAGGAAAGGATCTGGGTATTGTACTGGATAAAAGCTGAACATGAATCAACAGAATTTTCCACTGCAGAAAAATTGAGCATCACACAATGATGTACAAGCCAAATTATGGCCTGCAAAATACATGATAAAATCCTATTTTAGGCAGAGTACCTGCCCATTTCTGTGTGTCACAATTCATGTTGGCCACCTGGAGAAAGCCCAGCAGAAAATAATGAAGCTTATCATACAGGGTGTTGAGAGCAATGGAAGGAGTCACAAGTGTTTGACCTAGGCAAGAGAAACTGAAAATACCTGAGCTTTAAATCTACAGAAAGTGCCTTACAGGTTGTTCTGTGACCTCTCTTTGAGTAAGAAAAGTAATGTGATACTTAAACTGCAGTGAAAGGTTGCAGGTTAACTAGTATGAACACTGACACACCTTGGAAGGGTTGCAGAATGTTGTTTTCAAACAGGCTGGATAAACCCCTCTTGGGGATGGTGACATCAATAAAGATGGTCCTGTTTTGGGGCTGCAGGATGGGTGAGGCAAATTCTCAAAACACGGCCTCTGCTTCCCCTGATTGTGCTGCAGTTCTGCGTGCCAAGCAGTGGCCTTAGCAATCACCCTGGCAATTAATTCTGGTTGACGCCTGCCTTTAGGTTCTTACAAACCATGGTGCAATTTGCTTGCAAAGTGCTAAACTTTACCAGTGCTGAAGTTCTGTCCGTGTTGATTATCTTCATCAAAATGAAAGCGCTCTCTCTCCTTTCTTTTTGTTCGTATGCAGTGTTTCTGCGAGACTGCGTGACAGTTAATGATGTGTAAAATGTCTTTTACATTGCTGGGAGTGCACAGAGAGATGATCTGTGTGGGCAGTGTGGAGATGGAAGTTTGGGAAAGGCATTTCAGTTACATCACTGTGCATAGTTCTCGTTTAAATTATTTCAGTTCTGCTTTTCTCCCAAGTGAGAAATGCAGGGGGAATCAGGATTTTTAGGCTTTTTGAATTACAGTTGATGGAGGAGCTGATTAAGTTGTAAGGGCCTTTGACAAGATGAAAAGGCAGAAGGCAAGCAAAAGAAAATCATCCAATATTAGGAGATATTTATGCTTTATGGGTAGCAAACAAAAGGCAGGAAGAGTGGAAAAATCTTTTAGCTCTGTGGCACTGATCTGCATACAGTGTCTGTGTCTGTCATACTGGACTGTTTTACCATGACACTGGCTTTGCAAAGAGTGTTGGAAAAATTTTATATTTGTCCCTCTCCTTTGTCCCTGTTTTAGCAGCCTTGATTTTGTCGGTATCTGTGTAGACTGCAGCACCTGCTGAGCTGTTCCATTGGCAGGGCCAGGTTATACTGCTGTTATGATGTGTGTGTCTGTTGTCATACAGACTGTGAGACCCTTAAAAGTCAAGGAGAAGTGTTTATGGCCTTTGTGAACTCTTAACAGTTTTGGTGCTGTACTAGTTCATGGCTGTGCTCCCCAAATTGTGCTCAAGAGTGTCTTTTAAGTGCTATTTAAGGTGATGGTGATAGCGTACAAGGCCTCTTACATAGTCATGAATACACCTGCAGGAATATGCCCAGAAGTTTTTCAGAACTGTAGGAAAACCTAATTAGTACATCTGGTGTCAGAGAAGAAGGTCTGGTACTGAGTGGGGAGCGTGTTCATTCAAAGAGAAAAGTACTGCAGAAATTACTGCAGAAATCCCATAAATTACACAGATAATCCAAAATGGTTGCTGAAACAAATAACTTGTTGTGTCAATAAAAACAATGTAGGTAACACCAGCCAGCTTCTGCCTGTTGCACCATTTAATACATTTTTGACCTTTCTTCCCCTCTGAGATTTTGCATCCTGCCTATCCAGTCCTAACACTGGGGTTTGGGATACCTGTAGTGCAGTGGAAGGGCATTTTGTCACATGGCCTTGGATCAAATGTTGTTATTGCTTTAACATTTGTGGTGGGTTTATGTCTCGCTACCAAAACTAAGTTAAAAAAAAAAAAAAAGACAGGAAACTGCAAGCATGCTGACTTTTATTTGATAAACAGTAATTTCAAGGTGCTAATTTTCTAAGTATGTGGTGAAGCACAATATTATTATCTGAACAAATTAAAATAAATGCCAAACACAACGTAGTAACATGATGGTGGCTGTAGGGGTGAGAAACCTGTTCATTTAATAATACAGTCTCTTTGTTCATCTGTCAATCAGAACATCATCTGGCAACAAGAGAACCTGACTGCTATAAAATAATATTTAGAGCATTTCATCTGCCATTTCTCCAGAGACAGACTACCCTGAAAAACAGTTTATGGTGATGGGGAAGCTCATTACAATACATTAATTACATTCTGAAATGTTTTCAAAAGAAGAGATTTAGTGAATTTGAGGAAAGGCATTTGAATGTGAAAAGTGAGAGAGGTTCATCAGTACTTTTAAGTATAAGAAACAGGTTTCTGTGTAAGTTGTCTTACAGTTTCCAGTTACTGTCAAAGGGTATCTCCATTGAATGTCCATAAAGAGAAAATCCCTCAGCTGGATTTTGCCCCTCATGGGGGTTATTACCAGCTGAAATACAAAGTCTCAAGATAAAGCACTTACAGGTCAAGAAGGATTAGAGATAAGTCTTCAGCCAAACTCTTAGTCCTGCAGCTAAGGGCAGAGAACAAGACAGTCCTTATCCATGTGATTGTGTTTGATAGTCATGTTGGTGCACTATTCAGTGGGGTAAATCGAGCCTGTATGTGGTGATGCACTTGAAAGAGGAAGCTTTCTGCTCCATTCCCTGCATACAAGGAACTGAGGTCATCAGGAGCTTTCAAACACAGGAGTTAAAAGAGAAACTTTACATTAAAATCTCTTCTTTCCCCCTGCACCTCCCCAAATTATGATCAGTTGGTGTTTTAATTTTTCAGGCAAAACGATCAGTACATTGAGAGAAATAAAGTTCTTCCAGCAGCCTTCTGACAGGCATATGTCACACATTGATGCTGTCTGTATTTCTTTTTTCAAGTGTGTCTAGGTATCTGAGAGCACTGCCTTTATATATCAAGTGCTGAGGTAGCCCAAGTTATTACAGCAGAACAAAGCAGTAATGGGGAATTTATCTTCATCTTTGAAATAATTAGGCTGTCTTAACATGTCATGAAAATTCACCAGTAACTCCTAGTGACATTTATTCCCATTAGGAGCCTAAAAATAGAGTCATTTCCAATGTTTTAGATTGTAAATGCTTTTCAAATTTCTTATAATTTTATTTTAGTAACTTCTAGGCAAGTTTGCCTTCTTTTCACCGGGTCAAAAATTTCTGTTTAATAGCCTCACAGCACACTAAAACTTATGGTGGAATTAATTTATGTTGTAGAAAACACTCTGTGAAATTGAATACATACAAAGATGAGGGTATATGCTTTGGTTTGTTCAAGCATGAGCTGCATTTTATCCAGTCTTTGGTTTTTGCCATTTTTTCCACATTTTCTTCCTGGGGAGGAAGGAAAATAACTTGAGGAACAGGGGATGGAAAAGAAGGTAGGCTGAATCTCTTGCCTCTGCTGTGGATGTGAGTTAGACAGGATGATCAAGTGGAGATTAAACTGTTTTACCAAAGTGGGGCTTCACCCAAAAGAAATAATTGAAAGTAAAAACTGGGGTTTTCCATTTCAATGGATTCTTTTTTGTTGTTATTAATTGGGCATTTAACCATGAAGTGCCTTGCAAAAATGAGAGTGGAAAATCTGAGTTTTTGGCAGGGACAGGCCATAGGTTACATTCTGTTTTTAAACTGAGCAGCGCGTCATTAAAGTTAATTTGTTCAGTCGGAGATCACAGAGGGGGAAGAAGCACAGAACCATAACCTGCTCCCTTGCACATGATGGTGCAAGTAGGTGGATCAGTAATCAATGTAGAAGGACTTTAGCAGATACCTGAAGTATTTGGTGCTAAACTTGACTGCTTGAATGTGAATTTTCCTAGCTGTTCTGAGCGTAGGAAAGAGCAATCATGCAAAAATTGCTGTTATTACCATTTTTAACACTGTTTTCCTTCTTTTTAAAGCTACTGACTTCAGCATCTGTTGAACACCTTGGAAGGCCAGTCTAAATCCTGTTTTGGTAGAAATTATACATATTGACATGATGAGCTGCATCAAACTGAGAAAGTAAAGAAGATGCATGCATATACCATGATCTGCAGTCAGTGTGGACCTTGGGCCCATTTTGCAAACAACAAAACAACAAAAACAAACCTGCAAGCACTGATTCAATGTACTGTTGAGTAAAGCCCTTGTTTCTTTTCACCTGGAGCAGTTATTTAGACAGAAAGGGTTCGTTTAAACCCTGTATCTGAAATAGTGCATCTTTCTTCTATCTCAGTAGGAAAGAGACTCCCCTTGTCATAATTGCATGAAAATAACTTCATTATTAAAAGGCTGTTTAGGTCTTGCTCTTCATTTTTTGATTCAGAATGTCAAATGCAATTATGAAATTCAAACTTCAGGTCAGAGACTTGGCAATCATTTCTTCTGAAGTAATCTCTATTTATGTGTAGAACAAAAATTCTCTTGACAGGTACTCCTGACATGTGTGAGTGATTAAGATAACATGAACGCTAGTCTTTGTGTGAGTTATTCAGTACACATGAAAAATACACCCAATAGTAGTGCACTAGAAATTCAGAGCTGCAAAGCTCGTGGATTTTCCCCTTATTTCATTAGAAAGTGATATTTTTGTAGAAATTGCCTATTGGGTAAGGGGATTTTTGCAAAAAAAGGTCTGCCAGCTGAAGTCAGGATCTCAAGACAGGCAGTAACACTGATGAAAATAAGGATGAAGGTCTGAAGTGAGGGTTGAGGCCCCTTGTTTCATGCAGCACTCGCAGTGGCTGGGTGTCAGTGCCTGTTGCTTTTTCCTTTTCGCTGTGGATAAACAGGGCTGGCCAGAGGGGTGAAGCATCTGACTAAAGCAAGGCAATGCTCCCTCTGTTTGCCATGTTTTGTGCCTCACTTGAGGGAGTTGTCTGTGTTTCACCTCAGACCTCATTCTTCTGGTGGAGTCAGAGCAGAATGGGTGTGAGCCTCTCTAAGCAGCCCTGCCGAGGAGTTGGCACCTCGTTGACAATGTGGATCTCAGCAACATCAGTCTAATGGAGAAGGTGGGCAGCTCAGTTTGCTGTCATTACCTGAGTGGGCACACGGTTCAGTTCTGTCAGGGCAGTGACTGTCACACTCCTTTGCCTGCTCAACCCTGAAAAGGGGATTCGCACCCTCCTCTTTCCTTGGGGCCCAGCTGGTGTTTGCCAGGGCATGCAGCAATGTCCTGGAGCTTCCTCGGCTGAGCAAGAGGGCACAAGCTGTGAAATCTGGGGCTGTTTGATAGTGGCAGGTTACAGATGGCAGAGAGGGGTTAGTAAGAGAAGTAGATTGCTTAGTTATCCTTCGCCGGAAGATAAAGGGGTCAACTGCTGTTGCCCAAATAAAGTAATCTATCCCTTCCCTGCACAGCTGATGTGTGAGGAGGATGAGTATTGGGTCAGTATAGGGATGGCAAGAGGAAGGGAAAGTCCTTCTGCACAGCACTCCTTCCTCACTCCCAGCCTGGTGCCAGCCTTTCCCGTCTTGTAGGCTGCTTTAGTACCAGGGGGAGGAGTCGCAGAGGTTGTTCCGATGGCATGGGATGGAGTGGGGACACAGAGAGGGAGGCTGATGGTGAGCTCTAAGGCTGCAGGCGACCCATACCAGAGTGGAATGGAGGAGAGGAAGGCCCTCTCCCAGGGCTGGATGCTGAGGAAGGACCTCCCTCCAGCAGCAGCACCGCTGCTGATCCTTCCCTGCACCGCCCAGAAGTCCTGCATCTGCTTCCTTCCCAGTCTCCTTCCACAGCTGCCCCAACTATCTTTCCCTTGTCTGTAGCTCTTTCAGTCTCTCCAGCCCCCAAGGCTCCCCCTGACCCCTTGGTCCTGCTGTTGCAGGGTCAAATCTCCAGATCAGATCATAAAACTTGTATGTGTTACAACAAGCAGACACACTGGTCTCAGCCACCCTTCCGCCCAGGCTGAAGGCCCCCGGGTGCCTGTGATGCAGGAGGCACCAGAGAGGATTTCTCTCCCTCATCACTGTTAGCACCTGGCCAGAAAATGTAGGGGATGGCTCTCCAGGGGCCTGTGGCAAAGAGGTCCCCCCCCCCATGAACCCCAGAAACCCACGGGGGTGTCACTGAGAGGGCTGCGTGTGGAAATAATTGCAAGGTGTGGTTGTAAAAGCCTGGAGCTTTGTGTGGGGCAGCCTCCAGCTCTCCTGAAACCCGGGGTGAAGGTCACACCTCCTTTAGGTTCTCTGAGCTCGGAGAAGGGTGAAGATGCTCCTCTGGATAAGGATAGTGCTCTGTCTGAGCTTGATCAAGTTAAGTATTTCTGGTAAGATATTAGGGATGGGTGAAATCTCCGTCCAAGGGGAAAACAGCGCTTGTGGAGTTTTATGGTCAAACTTGGTGGTAACTGAGGGAAAAAATGAATGAACTATGTAGATCATTCTGCAGTGTGATATGTGATTCACATTGCAGTGGAATTTGTTGGTGTAGCGAAAGGTCTGGAAGGTTTATGATTTGATATAAAACATTAGACATGCCGTAAATCTTGGTATAAAATAACTGCCCAGAGAAGTGCGTGCTGTAAGGGAGCAGTGAAAATACACATTCAGAGAAGAAATGTTTTTCACCCCAGCCAGGCCAGGCATAGTTTCTAATGAAGTGAATCCTTTTCGGTGTTTGAAACCAACAGAAGTAATTTAAAAATTTCCAGTAAAAGCACAAAGATTTTATTTAATACCTTTCATAATGACTGAATGATTGTGGTGATGAATTATGGAGGGTTTTTTCACTAGGAGTCTGCAACAACAAGATAAGGCATTAATCTGTTTCTATGCTTGTGGACATGTGCGTGGGATTTTGATTTTTCAAATTTTTTTTTTAGTGAGTCATGCAAAGATGCAGGATTCACTAACAGGTTAGGAAGAACTGATAATATTAGGGTCTTTTCACCAGTGTCAGGTTGTTATTTTGTAATTTTTAGTATTTTCTCAAGTACAACTCCATTCAGGCATGACTCAGAAATAATTTAATAGTGAAGATATTGATCAGTGCTCTAAATCCATCTACAGTAATTTTCGTGCCCAAGAGACTGGACAATTTCTTTTCCAATAGAGATTTGAAAGTAAGTTTTCTTACTGAACAGTAAGCAGGAACATGTCTGGAGCTAAATCAGTTTTTAATGTTTGGGGTTTAGTAGTTTGTTTATTTCCTTTTTATTGGAGTATTCATGATTAGTAGCTTTTTGCCATCAATTGCGTGTAGTGAGGCAGTAGAAATAGTGATGCTGTGCCATAACAAAACTAACTCAGGAAAAGGCTAACAGCCAGCATAAAAATATATCCAGTGAAAAAACCAACAGTGCCAGTACAGGTTTTCTTAATTGCTAGTATAGGTAGAAGAATTTGAAGCCAGGAAAAGCAGCATTATCCAGAACAGCAGCAAAGACAAATTTTCATTGCTCTGAACCTTTGACACACAGCTAATTCACAGCAGCACTGCCATGTGAAGGAACTGCACACAGTGTCAGCATATAAAACTAGAATTGAAAAATCTAAATGGACTTGCAGGAACCTGTCTGTAACCACGTAGGGTCCATGAACTGCTGACTCATCCAGCAGGAGCTTTGGCGGGGGATTTTCTCCGGCAAGCCACTGTTGCTGTTTCTATGTCTCTTGTCATTTTGGAGATATTGAAAACTGAGAAGTTCACAAAAGACTAGGATGACAGTATATTATGTGTTTTTTACAGAAATCTTGTAAGCGTGGTTGAAACGCTTTTTTGCCAAGTAAATTTCCATCTGCTAAAAATTCCTTTCCACTCACAAAGTAAGGTGATATTTTTTCTGCTACGTGTCCTATTATCCCAAGCTCTACAGTCAATCACTTTTTACTTTACTTTGAACTGTACAAATTTTGTCCAGTATTTGTGAGGGTGGCAGTTGATTGATGAACTGCAGTAGCTTTGGTTTGCCAAGCTTGTTAATGTGTATGTGTCTCTGGCTTTTTTAATTTTCCCCACACAGAGAGCTACGGATAGTGACAGGAGAATGGTTTTTCGAAGAGAGAGCAAAGCGCTTCAAACAATCAAATCTCGGAACAGATGTTGTCAGGCAGTCTATTCTACACAAATTCCCAGGTAGGGACCTCCAGAGGGAGATCTGCTCATGCTTAGTGTGTTCAAAACCTTGTTTCTTGAGTGTTTGACTTGTATTTTATTCCTGACTGTGGAAATTGTAAGTATAACCACTATCTTAATTTTTTATTAGTGCCTTACTATACAGTGATCTGTGAATGATTAATACTCAGGAAAGGTAAGGCCTATTTGAAAGAAGCATCTCTGTGGAGATAGGGAGCTGCTGAAAAACTCACTGTCCAAATAGGTGGGCAGTGTTATTCAGCTGCAAAGCCCAGCAGCAGAGGCTCTGGAAGTTCATTCCCACTTTCTGCCAGGAAGTTTGGCTGTATGGAGAGACCTCAACCCGGTCATTTTTTGCCTTTGGCTCTCTTGTTTGTGATAGTGGTGTGTAAACATCACTCAGATGTTCTTTTTCAACTCTGAAGAAGAAAGGTAAATGTGAGCTCCTGTGCTGTCTGCTGGAGCATGGGCTATATCCAGGCTACCTGGTATTCAGATTTTCCTTTTGCCCAGGTATCTCCAACAAGCTGCACCTGCAGGTTTAGGCACAGTAAATAGTCTGTCTGTCTTGGCCAAGCACAGAAGCATGTGTGTGAGCTGCTCTGGTACCTTGCAGGGTATCACAGGACCGCTGGTGTAAGAAGCAGTAGTTTTTCCTGAATGCTGATGCTTTGTACTCACTTAACTCTTTCCCTCTGCACACAGAAGCTGTTAGTTAGATAGTCTATTTCGGATGTAGCATTTACCCCTAGTTTTATCCCCTAGTTTGTAAGGAGAGGGAGTGGTTTACTGCCACTGGAAAAAACACATGGTGTAAATCTTCCCCTTGCAAAATGCAGACCTTGCCAATATCACTGTGCTTCACAAGCTGTAAAACTGGCAAATGTGTAAGTTCTTGATATCACATCAGTGGTCACATTGGGTGTTTCATGATTTGTTACTTGATAGATATATTGAAAAATATCTTTAAGCCATTTTTCCCGTACCTTGCTCCCAGTTGAACAAACATTTTAATTATGAAAACATTCTTTCATTCAACACAGAAGTTACTGTACACCCCAAAATTAAATTTCAGGTCCTTTGGTTATTAAATATTGTCACTGATAAATTTGGAAGCGTAGATCAAGACAAGAGCTGATAATGAGGAACATCTCAAGCTAAATTTTTATTTTATTAAAAGGAGTCCCCAAGGTTTTTTCATTATCTGCTTTTGTAAGTTGTTTGACATGTGCTGTGGGTTTTGTGCAGAAGTTCACTTTTTATTTTCTTTCCTCCTCCGCTGCAGACACCGTTTCCAATGCAGGTGAAGAAAGAACATTCAAAGATCAACCCCAAGAAAATGAAGAAAAAAAGCCAGATGTACCAGCCTCCTCCACAAATGGGCAAAAATCTGTCTTTAGCAGACCTAGAAAGATTGGGTAAATCCTTTGGCTTTGTTGGTTTTGGTTTCAGTTTCTGGGGTTTTTTTGAAAACTGATTAATCTAAAAGCAGCTGTATATGATTGGATAGATTTTCTTTTGAGTTTTTCCAGTCTTCCACATCAGCCTCAAACTTGCCAGGATTAGAAACAGCTTTCATTTAAAGGCATACTTACTATAATTAGATTGCTGTTTCCTAGGAAATGCAGCAGTAATTATTCTTCATCTATAAAGGTAGCAGAAAAAAGTCAATTTTACTCCTGGATTTTTCTTCTTTCTACTCAGAAGTAACAGTGTCCTTAAAGGCAGACTTGCTGAAGAAGCAAATGCAAAAAATAGTATTTGTAGGACCTGTTTTTTATGTATATTGGTCAGTTTGGCTTGCTTTTCCTAGTATATTTTGTGGCCTCTTTTAGAAGTATTTCATTATTGCTCCTCTTCCTTGCTCGCTTCTTCCTCCCTCAGGTTTCACATTTGTGTATCTCATAAGTGGATTTGTTTTTACAAGGCTCTTTTGGGGCCAGCTTTTACTGACAGTGTAATGGGATGACTTATCCGTCTATTGTGGTTTGTGAGGTCATGAGGAACACTATTACTTTTTGAAATGTCATTTCATTAATTTCTTTCCCATTAGGCCGTGTTTTGCAGGGTAAGGGGGTGATGCTATGTTTTTTAGAAATGGCATGTTTGGGGCATTTGATGCATATAATTCTAGAAATATCTATAAGCGAAAAATACACACAGCATAATTTTCTAGGGGAAAATACACACACTTAGTCAAAAATACTTTGCTAACAATAAACTCCTAAAAACATAGAGATGAATTTTCACAAATGGCACTTTCGGTTCTAAGCTTGAATAGAAGGAATATTTTAATGTTTTGGTGTCTTAAAATGCAGTTTGTAGCAAATATGATGTTTTTCCCCTCAGGAACCAGTTTCATAACCAGATTTGGTGCTTTGTTGACCCTTACATCCAGAGCTGTCCATAGGTTAGCCAGATGAAATTAATGCACTCTGCACATCACAACTTTAAAAACCTTTTATTCCCTGTTTTCAACAGGAAGGTTATCAGGGCAGTTACCAAAGGAGAAATTACGTATGGAAAAGATGAAGGTGAAAGGAGCACAGGCTCAGAGGCTGAAAGCCCAAGTCAGCGTGGTGGCAAATCAGCTCCATGCTCCGAGAGGTGAGCAGGAACCTGGGACAGCTTCTGCTGGGACCGACCTGGGGGCGTGTGCCAGTGCCCTGGGCTGCTTTGTGTCTTGGGATGCTCAGCATAAATGAGAAGCAGAGCTCACGTTCATAAAACAAACAAAGACTACCAAAAACCACCCAACAAACCTGAAAATTATCTTCAGTCATCTTATTTTACTCTTCTTGTGTTCAGCTGATGACTGATGTCAGCATGTTGTGTTTTGTTCCCTGGCTTTTAATTGGTGAGCTGTGTTCTTGTTACAGAACTGAAGCTCTTTGTTTTGCTTTGGTAATGACGTGTTTATTGATTTTAATGAATGTTTTCTTCTTCAAAGTTGTTTGTCCTTCTCTTTCCATGATTATTGTCACAGTTGTTTCTGGTAGGATTCCATTTATCGTTCTTCTGGGCCTAAGAGATCTCTGCCATTGCTTCAGATGGCATTATGAAACACCAAGAGCAAAATTCCTGTCATGTCCTGCCTTCAAAATGAAGCCAAAGAGCAGCTTGCTTTTTCCTTGTTCAGCTGGATAACCTGCACTGGATATAGACCCACATTCTTTGCTCAGGTCCACACCTAGAAATTTTACAATTTGGATTGAAAAAATAATAATAATTTGCTCTAAGTTCTAAGAGCAATTTCCTGTTCTCTAAACCAGTGTTTCTGGGAGACTCCAAGGAGATATGCAGGAACAAAGAATAACAGGTAAAAGGAACATCATGGAGTTTAGTATGCATATAGATAAATGTTCTTGTTTAAGCAAGAACTTGCTTCTCTTTGTTACCTACAATTCGAATCTAAATTTCTAGACGTTCTGCAATATGCCTAAAGCCAATGGTGGCAATCTTCTTGACAGCTGATATTTTAATTTCATTTTTTTTCCACTGGGTGCTGCAGCACTTACCAGCCAATCCGGCTTTCAAGGTAGTTTTCTTCTTTAATCCATCCAGTTCTGTATTTTTTTACCACTAAGCTTATTAGGCCTTCTGTATCTAATCAGACTCATACCTGACTTCTATGAGACCAGAAGTAGAATTTTTGCTGGTTTTTGGCATTTGTTTTGCTTTTCATTGAATAGAGTAGAGATGAGTGAAGGATCTGAGAGACAAAACCTCAGGAATCTGGTGTCTGTGCTGCTTAGTAATGAGATTATGCAATATTAGTAGCTTTCTCTAAGAGTTTACCAGGATAAGGTCAAAGGGATGCTCGTGGGAGGTCTGTGCAGCTGTTTTTATGTGCCAAACTACAAGAAAGTTCTCATGCAGTTAACCATAAATGAAGCAAAATAATTTTGTTTGGGTGGTGGAATTAAGCACCTGATAAACTCTATGTACAGATTTAGAAGGAGTGAGGTAGTCTATAAAGACAGCTTTTATGTTTGATTGCCTTGCTTGACTTTCACATAAATCATCATTTTCTAGCTGTTTCCCAGAGCCAGAGTGCAAGACTTGTGAAATTAGGGGTATTGAGTCATTATGGCAGCTTCTTCTCTACTTGTCATCTCATTCTCTCCTGGTGAAATTGGTGTCCTGTGCCAAAGTGCAGAGTGACATTGTCAAAACTGGTAGTATTTCACCTACCAGCAGGGAAAGCAAGAGAGAATTTTTATTCTTTTTAAACATTGCTGTTTAAGAGAAGATATACTGAGCTGGGAACAGGAAGACCCAGGCCATGAATTCACCTCTTCTACTGGTATATTTCTACCCCAGCAAAAGTGTTTATGTGATTTTGCTGCTCAAAGAACTGGGAGGCTGCATCAAGTCAGGATACCTCTAGGAGAAATAGTGCAGGAATTTCAGGCTCATTTACACAGGCACTCTACCCAATTGTACTGAGGTCTTGTCTACCACAAGGAAAAGCCTGGCATAGTCACAACACCATTTTCCTGTCATCTACTTAACAGGTATGAAATGTGTTGAATCTCTGCCTAATAGCAGACCGAAATAAGAACTAAGGACACATTTAAAATTAATTTTCATTGGTTAAAAAGGTTAAAAAACTGCAACAGATTACCCTTTCTAACCCTCATTGTTCACATGGGTTTACCAGCATTTTCTAACAGAAAATGTCCCATGGAAAAATTTTTGCCTGTTGTGATGTTAGACAGCAATTGGGGTCTGGTGTGCTGCTCACAGGTGATTTTTTTGTCACTTTTGCTAATGTGGAACCCCCAAGAAGACCTGTCCACGTTGGTTGAAAGAATCAATGATTTTGGGTCAAGAGTCATTATTGCAACATAAACAGGACAGTGAACAAGTTGGTGTATTTCTGGAGATGTTGAAGACAGAGACACAAGGATTTTAGAGTTTTGCAGATAGTGGTGGCATTAAATTGGCTGTAGAAGTGTCCAGAACTGTCATGTTACTGTAGTTTCCCTTTACACCAGTGGAGCAGCCTGGTAGGAAGGGTTGCATGAGCTGTCCCATGTCCTGCTGGATGTGAATGCAGTGTGGATTGAACACAAACAATGCAGCTTCTGCAGCCTGGACAAGAGCTGCCCATTTGGGCCATCTGCAGTTCTGGCAGAAGTGCTGACAATAGTTGTATGTCTT
This sequence comes from Oriolus oriolus, assembly GCA_013400235.1. NCBI lineage: Eukaryota > Metazoa > Chordata > Aves > Passeriformes > Corvidae > Oriolus > Oriolus oriolus. Next base: position 64,624 of record VXBT01000535.1, read on the forward strand.
GCATGTGTAAAGTAAATGTGATTCATCTTTGCCTGTGTTTTTCCTTTCCAGGTGATCCCACAGTCCCTCAGGGCACCGTTATTCTCATAACGTCTTAGCGCAGCACTTTTCTTGCAGTGGTTTGCTCGGAGCAATAACCCTTCCCTCCTCCTCTCCACCACAGAGGCAGCACGCTTTCCCTGACCAGCAGCGCTGCAGGGGCTGCTGTGGGACATCCAAGAGGGGCCCTGGGCCCTGGGAGCAGAGGCAGCGCTTCCAAGGCTTCCCTGCGGCGCTCTCCGGCGCTCAGCGCGCGCAGCATGACCGCGGATTGCAGCGGGGTAAGGGCAGGGCTGGTGGTGTCACTGGTGGGAGCTCTTATTAAAGAGATGGGACTATCACGGTTATTCACGATTTATTACTTAAAATAACAAACAAAATATCAGTCTCAGAGGCCGTGAGATTTAAGCAATACTTCACCATAACTTCAAGATAGTCACGAGCTTCAAAGTTACATGGCAGCTTTTTGATCCAATGAGCAATCAACATGAAACTTTGTTTTAACTTTGTAACCTATCACCTTTGATATTTTTTACTGCACTGCGTCTGTTTCTAACCAGTAACTTGCTAGCAGACGTACACACATATACTTCTATGATAACATCTAAATTCTTAACTTAAACTATAAAATCACATTACTACACTTAAAAACCCTTCATCATATCACCCAATACATATTCTCGCCATAGAAACATAGGTTTGTAATTCTTCTGCTTAAGATCTGTATACCTTTATCATTACATCAACCCAAGCTCTTTCCAGGGCTGTAAATTAAACTCATAATGCCTGTGGAAGTTTCTGCTTCTCTGTTTCCCACAGGCTGGGGCTGGCTCCAGGGACAGCTGACACCAAACAAGGTGCCTGGGCTGGTGTCGACCCTGTTAGATCGATTTGTAGCACAGCAAGGACAAGCCTGACAGAGAAAATTGGATTTCTTCCTCAGTTCTGCTGGGGCCTGTGGAGATCTCTGCTAGAGCAGAGTTTGTCATGCTCTTATCAGTGACATGGTTTTTGGTTTGGCAGGAGTTTCTCTTTTGTCTAAAAATCGCTGTTGATGTCCAGCATTTGATAATGAGTTACAGATTCTGAACTGGGAGGCACAAGGGATGAGAATGAGCATTTTTTGGCACTTTAGAGCCTTGAGTAAGTGCTGTGAAATAAGGATGTGACTTGCAAGCATGCACAACCCAGCATTCTCCCACTGACTTCAAAGGGAAACTTTGCAAGTCCAGCACTTGCAGAAAATCAGGCCAAATTGATTTTAGTTTTTTCTGGATTTGGACACTGGGCTCTACATAAATTACTCCGTAACACAGAATGATTCCTCTCATGTGCTGCTAGGCCTCTTGGGATGTATTTACCATTAACGTTTGGAAAAACAGTAGATGAGTGTTTAGATCAGAGCCCTGTTGAAGGCATTAATTTTCCTTCTAACTTCCAGATACTCAGTCTAATATGTTGTCTTTCCTAATAAAGAAATAAGTTAGTGTATATGAAGGGCAGTTTTGGGAACGGTAAATAAATGAATAGTTGTTTTATTTATATTCTTGCTGGCACAGAGACTGACTTGTTTTCAAGTGTATTAGATTTGTTTGAAAAATCCAGTTAATTTTAATGGAGTTATGTTTTTAGCTTTTCTTTTACAAGCAGGCAAAAGGTCATAATGACATCAAGCATATTAGCTTTATTTAAGGGGTTATACTGGTGTAACTTAATTTCTCCAAGTGCATTTGGTTTTGCCCTGGCTGAAATCATTATGCTAGTAACAAAACCATAGGTTTTGTCCTTTTTTTTTTTCCTTTTCTGATTTCTGAGCTCAGTGAGCTTCTAATAGATTTGAGTGTTTCTCTTCCCTGATACTTTCCTCTGATTCTTCAGCTGCAAGCTCAGAATGTAAGCAAGAATTGCATCTTTGTGCAAATTTTATGCATGATCAGTGCTAAGCAAAGCAGATTAGACTGGAATCAGATACATTCAGTAATAGACTGGATGTTAAAGGAGCTTTGAAATTCTGGATTCTAATAAAAATCACACTTTTATAAACTGATAGTGAATGAATTTGGGTTTTGTATTTATGGCATGTGCATTTTTCTTATTGGGCAGGACACTGGCTTGGAAAATGGCATGATTATTCCAGCAAGTGAAAGTGTACCTGAAGATTTAGTAAAGAAGCACTGCAGGAAACCATCTGGAACACCTTCCATTGCAGTTTCTAGGGTATCTTTGTCATCAGGCAAGTATTAAGTATTTTCCTTCTTTCTGCCAGGCTTTACTGTCAGAGGATTATTCCTCTTGTGACTCTGCTCCTTTTGTTTTTGAAACACGTCAAAAGACCAGATAAGTTTCATAAATTTGTTCATATTCATTCTAAAAATGCTTTCCATTCACTAACCAAATTCATGCCACTTCACAAGTTTTACATGAAAAAATGGTAATTCTAACCCCAGAAATATTGGTACAATATTAGTGTTTGGTAAATCATGTGGTCCTAGAATTGTCACAAGATTTCATTCACAACTGCATGCTGTTCAGTCATTCTCTGTGTGCTCCCCTGTATGAAATACTACCTGTATATAATATTACTAAGCTGCTGCCATTACATTTCACACCCACTTTGCCCAGAAGCAAATTTGAGAAACAATGAGTGGTCAGAGAACAAGCCCCTTACAGACTTCTTGTCGTTTTGTTTTTATATGTGATGCACTGAAAGAGTCAATCCATCTGTAATTTACCTCATTTCATTGGAGGCTGGTAGGTAAAAAGGACTTACACAGGAAGGTGCTGTCACAGCCACTTTGCAGTTGTGGATGGAGATCCTCTTTTTCCTCTCTGAAATAGGAGGCAGGAGCATCCTGCACTCTTCTGCTGCTCCCAGGCACTCAGTCAGCTTCCTGCAGGGCTAATGGAGTGGGTTTGGGTTTACAGGCTTCTCTCTGAAACACAGCAGGACTCATTTTATTGTAGCTGGGTTTAGCCCAAAGCAGAAACCTAGTGGTGTATCCCACAGAGCTAATCCAAAGAGGGAATGTTCTTTACCTCAGACATTTCAGCTTGAAAGCATCAGAGTTTCCTTGAGAATATTGTTCAGTGCAACTCCAGGCAGAGGTGTTACAGATGGCTACTTATTCAGGAAGTAAAAATTCTCCTGTTCCTACTACCTTACAACATAAAGGCTTTCCTGGTAGAGAAGAACTGACCTCGTGTTACCAAAGCAGATGGATGCTGAGCAAACCTAAAGGCAGCTTGGGAACGGGCCTCAGACTCTGCATGGCCTCCTTGGCAGATCTCAAAGGACATTAAGCTCAGGAGAGTGACCTTTCCTGCCACATCAGCTGTAGACCACGTAGAAGATGAACAGTTAAAAACCTTTCAGATTGCTACCTGCAGGATCTGAAAGTACTCTCTTCCCCCTCTATTGAAACAGTCACACAAAAGATTTATATGGGGAGGACTAAGATGCCTTGGAGAAAGACTTTTCCGTGTCTTATGCTATAGAGTGGATTTTGTAGGACTTTGCAGGATTTTATAGACTTGTAGGACTGAGCAAAACTGCTGGAGCTCTTGAGAGTTATTTGTTTCCTCCTAATTTCTACACAAGGAATACCAAAAATGATGAAAGTACTTTCTACGTCCATCTGTATCCCCAGCTGCTTGATTCTGATGCAGATGCTGGGGAGAGTTTGGTGGTGGTGGTAGATGTGATAGGCACTGTGAACACTTGGACAGAGAGTTCTGCAGCATTCCAGGCTGACAAGCTTACCAGAGAAAGTCAAAATCTTGGTATGGTATCATCCACAGAAGATGATCACAGCAGATAAATAAATAGTACAGAGGTAAAATTATTGCCCAGAAGGCTGAACAGCACCAGAAAGCATATTTCTCTATTTATCATAATGATGTTCAGATGCCAAACTTTCTGACAGATAATTATAATGTTGTTCTGATTTTTTTTTGTTGTTAAAAAACCAGTGGGATTGGGACAATACTTGTATGGAAGATGAAATGGATTATTTCTGTAGAAACTATAGAGAACATTTAAATTGTTTTTCTTTTCCAGACCGTAGCCGATCTGAGATAGATTTGAGTGAATCTTTCTCTGAAGGAAATGAGGATACCCTGAGCATAAGAAGCAAATCTGTACCTAGTGCCTTAGATCAGGAATTGGTGAGTTGTAAATATGTAAATGTTCATCTGAAGGAAATTCTGTTTATTTGGACCAATGAAATCAGGACTGTATGTGTACCTATATAAAATATGGGTAAGGCAGAACATTCTTCCAGGGATACTTAATGAGTTTTAAAACAACATCATCTTCTGAATATGTTTGCTATAGAGTGATTTCAATGAATAGTCATGGTTCCAGTTTGTTGTGAATTTGCTGGGTGTTTGAGTTCACAGGTGAAAAAAACTTAACCTGAAAATAAATTTCAGGCACTAAATTACACATGCTCCAAAATTCTGTTAATTGATTTTTTCATAAGCTTAAATTTTCATGCTGAGAAATTCCACACTTTAAAGGCTTTAATCTTTGTCTGTTTTGGTTTTTACCTTTATCTGTATTTTTAGCAGGAAGATCCAACTTTCTGTTCTGGCAATGCTGCTTGCCTCTTCTTCCTCTTGACTCATCCATACATCTCCATGCCTTTTTTTTGTGTATTCTATGGACTGCTTTTCCTGAAGTGATTCACAACTTTCCTCTCCTCTTATGCACATATCCAAGACAGGCAATTTGCAGATGTGCATCAATGCTATAAAAGAACATCCAAGCTTGTTAAATATGCACAAGGGGAAAAAAAGTTATTTAAATAGCTCTTTATCTAATCACAGTTTGTTCTAAAGTTTCCAAATGTGTGCTCCTCTCTTCTGCATTTCGCCTGTTGTCGTTGTCCTTCCCTTCCATCTCCTCTTCCCAGAAGAGCACTGGCCATGGCAGATGTGTCCCCTTCTTGTAGTGTTGAAATTTGATTCTTGGTGGAAAAAAATGTGTTGGGATTTCCATCTTTTTTTGTATTGGTAGCAGTCCGAGAATGTGTCTGCAGCATTGCTTTGGGTTAATCTTTGAGGAATTAACAAAAGACCTTCCTGTGTGTCAGATGTTGGTGGAAGAAAAACTTCAAAAATAAGTGGTTTATTTTTAAATTGTAATAAAGAAAAAGGATATGTCCTTTATTAAGAAGCTGGAAAGTATTGCAGAAGAGGAGCATAAAATAAAAAATGCAGACTTTATATTTCTATATATCTGTTCTCTGCTCTAATTGACAGTTACAACTTTAGATATTTCTCTGAGGCAGCTGCCAGAGATGACAAATCCAGAGAGGATTTCTGCTCTTTGATTTTTGTCTTCTTAATCAGAGATTTTGCTTTGTATTTCTTTCTTGCTGACTCTGAATGAAATTTCAGAATGCAACTCTGCAACTCTGTAGCTTCTTTGCTAGCACCGGAGACCTCTCCTGTGGCATAACCTTGATTTAGCTGCTCTGGAGTCTGTGACAGTGCTAATTCCCCCTTAAAATTCATTCATAACAGGAGTCACAGACCTCTGATTCTACCCATATCCTTGCTTTCTCTGCCTTATGAAATGAATTGATTGCATTCATCAGCTTTTGTGTTACCATATTTATCTAGGGTATTTTGTCTCACAGGAGTCATTCAGAGTCTTCTCCTGTATTCATTATGGATGCAGTGGTTTGAGATAAAAGCTGTATTCCTGCTGGAATTCAGTTTATTTGATGCTTGCATGTAAGAGACAAAAAGAAAGGTATCTGATGAAGGTAACAACATCTCCTGCAGGCAGAGAAAAGCTGGAGTTATACTTCCTTTTCTTCTGGCTGAAATCCTTCAGTCTCTTATTCCTGGGTGATGGGAGCTGACAGCAGAAGTATGAGAGATGCCACATGTCGATAGGATATGCAGATTGCTGGAATTTATCAGCTGAAAGGACAGGAAAAGGCTTTTAGCTGTTTTGCTCCCACCTCTATCATGGAAACCCCTTACACATACAGAGAAATCAGCTGGAAAGTTGAAAGGATATTTTGCTTCTCTAACAGTATTGCTTTTGATAGTGAAAAGGGACGAGCCCCAAAACCCACAGGGTGTGGTACAGATTTATCAAGGAGCATGGGGAACCAGCTAAATCCAGGGTTGTGTTCAAGTGTGAACACCTTGTCTAGAGATTTGTGTGTTGAATTCCTGACCAAGTCGTGTTCATTACATGCTCAGCTGCTTTTTTAGGAGTAATTGGATGATGTGCATTTTATAGCCCACACTGGACACCATGAGATTAATATCCTACTAGCTCTAACTTTAATAAGCTAATAACACCAACCAATTATGTAGTTGCAGTTCTGTAACATCTCCTGAGAAATACAACTGTGGTGGTGCAAAAGAAATTAAGAGCATAAGTTAAATATTAACCTTTTTTTTTTAAGTTTTAGGTCTCTGCTTGCAGACAAAAATTAGTAGTCAGCAGTTGTTAGGATCCTCTGAAGCACTGTTAGTATTTGAGTGTCTAGACCTGAAACGCCCCAATCTGATGATGTTGCCTTACTTTTCCCCCCCCATATTTAATTACTTAGCAGTAAAAATGTAACATCGTTTATTTCCAAGTTCACTGGTATGCATACAACCGTGTAAAGGAAAGAGTTTTGCATGTATTGCTAGAATTGCTTCTTCCTGTTCCACGGGCAAGTAAGAAAACCGTGTATTCTTGTTCCAAATTTAAAACCAGACTACATCACCTGACATCTGAATTCAATGAGGGGAGGAGAAATGACAGGTGGAGGGTTTTTTCGGTTTTATTTTAGGGTTTTTTGGGAAGTTTTACTTCCAAATGATTCAGCTGTCTCCCTGAAATAGTTTGCTTTGTTGTGCTTAGGTCTCCATGGATTTTTCCTTTTATTTAGTATAAAATATCTATTACTACTCCTTTTTTTTTTTCTTCTGTGGGGTGGTAACAGTGCCTTCAATAGATTAGAAAGACAGGCCAGCAGAGGAAGCTCATGGTAAGAACATGAAGCTAAGTGCTTTCCTCAGTATGTAAATTTTGATGATAACTTGTTCTGAATTCCCTCTGCTCAATATTAAATATGCAGTTACAATTGGAAAGCAATAATAGAAAACCACCTTTAGGTGGTTTCATATCAGTTCAGTCACTGGAGCAAAGGAGAAGAGATGTAACAGCCAGTTTTATGTAAACTATGGCAAATGTGCTGCAGATCTTTTATGTAAACTGTGGCAATTCAACTCTCCAGCAGCATTTCTTCCCTGCTCTGTTTTTGCTAATTAGGACAGAAGTTTCTGAGACTCCTGAATTTGAATACAGTGTCTCTCTGTTTAGTTTCAAAGAGTGAGAGCAACTGAGCAATAGAGAATGAGCTAGGTTGAAAGGTGAGGTTTTTATAGCTGCAAAGGAAATATAAGGAAGTTGAAAATTTGACTCCATTAAAATTAAAAGCAAAGTCTTTCAAATTATACCTGCCATACAGCTTATGGAAATACTGAGATTTCCAAGCTATGCCTAATATGATTATAATTGTCTGCTGGCATTTTTTCATGTTATTTTAAATAACAGTTAAGAGTCCCTCTAGGACCATCAATCAGATCTAAAGATTCGGTTTAGATTTTACTTTATTCCCCTGTTTAAACAAGGAAAATTACTTTTTCCGTATATATTTTTCCGTATTTTTTCCGTGCCAAACTTCAGTGTTGCTTAATAAAACTCAAGCACCTATATGAATCTGTGCAATTACTGATTTTCCACCTTTTTATTATTAACACGCTACAGAAATTTAATTATTTTTAAATGCTTGTCAACTGGCTTGATATAAGACATGAAGTGTATGTGCAAAGATTTTCAGTTCTTAAACAATTGAATCCTGAAACCACAGCTGTCTCTTCCCCTTATGCTCTGTGTCTGTGCAAAGATGAGGAAAATGTAAATCAAAATTCCTCTGCAGAGTAGAATTTGAATGCATCCAGCACCATCTTCCTAAAGTGGAAAACTCATGAAAAAAAATTAAGTGACAGAGGCTGACCAAATACAGAGCAGAACACGACAACTAAAATACCTGTTTGTCATTCAGGGCTATCTGGATGAAACAGAAGAAGATATTGATGACATAGTGGCCTCTCGTTATCCAAGAAAACATGAACAGATGACAAGTGGATTGTCAACAGTAAGATCTTGAGTGGAAAACATGCACTGTCCTTCCCTAAAACACCACATTTCCTCCAGAAAGGAATTTAACTCCATATCACGTACCACATTCATCTTCCATTCTACACTTGAGAAACATCTTTCAACATTCAGATAGATTTTCTATTACATTATTAATGCTGTTCAAATCTAAAATGCTGTTCTCTGCAGGGCATGGAAAGAGAAAACTATTTTGCATACTCATTAGCAGACTTCCTCATATGCTCGGGTTATTACAAAGCTTACACGTGGAGAAGGCAAACCAGAGGTGTTTGCAGTGTGCGACTGCTCAGCTTTGCAGAGGAGCACTTGATCTTAATTAAATTGAAGCAAAGAGAACAAGGTTGTGGGGAGGGGATTTTCCTTCTCAAACTGCTTTCTAATTTTTTAGGTTCTTGGGACAAAAACATTTGTCTGTGTGTTTGCATACATCCCACTTCCATGGAATCATTGTCCGTCCCCCAATTCAGCTTCTCTCATTCTTCATGGTATGACTGCTAACCCACCCACATCTGGAAAGTATTTCCCTTTAGTGCAGGAGAGAGGTGCTTGGGGATTTGGGTTGGTGACAATAAAGGCATAGTTGCACCTGATGGTAGCAACAAAATTGATATAAGAAGCCTTCTGCTGTTCATTATGCAGGCTGTTACGCACTGGGAAAGAACATAGATGATAAAAACAGCCTTAACTTGTCTAGGTTATAACTATCTGCTGTGTACCTCATTTCTGGGATCTGTGGGCAACTGGTAATATCTTCAGAGAGTCTTCTCTGGCCACTCTTCTTTACGACTTGTGTCTAAGAATAGCTCTGGACAGCACAAAGCTGCAAAAAACTCTATGTAGAGTGCTTTAGTGCTGAAGAGGATGAAGGATGAGGAGTCTGAATACTAAAAGGGAAGAGAAAATTTGGTCCATAACAGTAACCAAGGAACTGTCCTTTCTAGACTGCATCCCCGTTAGTCTCCATGCAAGCAAGGCCAAGGGAATCCTCAGTGAAGCTCTTGATCCCAAAGAAAAGGAGTTGGCTGAACCCAAACTTGGCTTACACGGGGAGGAGAAAGCACTGAGAATGTTAACATCACAGGGAATTTTGATGTCTTAGATCTGGCCGTGTCAGACCATTTTCCCTCTGATTTTTGTAGCTTACAGAAGCAGACACAGAGGAGAGTGCAGCTCTTCACACCAAATCAGACTTGAGCACCTGTAGCCTGTTGACACCAGACTAATTACACCCACTTAGCCCAGGCTGACAGTGACTCACAGCCTCCAGTGCTTGCTGGGCCCAGGGATTTTATGGACAGAATAATTTTCATTTCCTCTGAATATTGATAGGAGGGTTGCAGGGGCTTAAGTGCTTTCTCTGTTCGGCTGCTAATTAAGCAACTGCATTTAGAGATCCTTCCCTCTGCTTCAAGCAGCATTCTGTCCGTGTGCTGGGTTTTGTCCTTTGCTGTAGATTTCCCTCTGACCTTTCTCTTAAGCAAAGTGCAGCTTTTCCAGTGCTGTAGGTTTGAGATAATCTCACATCTCAATGCTCCCATTTCTCCTTATCCACCATGACATGATTTTTAATGTCACTGCATGCAATGTTAATGGCAAAGTTGTGAATGGCCATCTGCTTCTCCCTGCAAGAGCAGGTCAGTTTTACAGGTTCATTTCTTTATTCCCCTTAAGTGTGTTGCTAACATTTCCCCATATTTTTACCTTCACTTTGATTGTTTTAAGCCTCTGAGCCTTCTTGCACAGTAGGTTTTTTTTATCATGTGCTGTCAAACCACTGTGAACTATTAAGTCACATTGAAATAAGGTTATTAATGAACAGTAAACTGTAACTGTATGTTTTTCTCTTTTATTTCTTTATTTTGAATCTGAGAATTTAAAATAAGTATGGCTAGTCTTACAATGAATATTTGAGGAAAAGAAACAAATATCACAAAGAGTAACAGATACTTGAAATCTACCTGCAACATGAGTGAGCAAAAATGGAAGTGGAAAGTGGCATTGGAGAGAAACTGTACCTCAGTGTTACTGTTTTATTTTGTGTTTTCCCAGTGCTAATGCATGAACTGTGAATTTAGTTTTCCCTTCATCCTCCATTCTCCACATATTTATGTGTTGTTGTCAAGACCCACCACAACAGTGAGAATAAAATGTTCCAGTGCTTTACTGCAGCGATAAGATATGATGCAAAAAAACCATATTTCTTTGTGAGGTATCAGAATGAGACTCTGCATCCTTCATATGTTGTTTGCTACTTACTAAAGAGGAATGAGAGTATGTTTCTTTGGGGTTTTACGTTTAGTGTATGCAATGTCCAGTGTGCATACTATAGAACAGAGTCTGGGGGTGGGGGCAAAAAGTGAAGTATATCAAATTCCACTAAATTAGTATGATTTTCTTTGTGGTTTGTAAGCAATTCAGAAATTGCATTAGCATAAATTCAAGGGTCAGGGGCCATCTATCTGTTTAGGACCTTCTGTCATGGCTTTTTTCCCCCCATCATTTATCCCTTGCTGCCTGCTTATATAAAGATTGAGGAAAAAAAGTATTTGGATTAGAGAAAGAAGTATTTGGAATAGAAAACAACTTGAACACCTCCTTGTATTGGTATAAACTTGGGTTTTTTTTCTGAATTTCATACAAATTGTTACAGGGATAATTTAGGCAATTTTTAGCACATACTGGACTGGTTAAGTTCCCTAACAGTGTCCAAGAATATTTTCACGTATTTTAGAGGTGGAAATGTATAAATGGTAAAGGCTGGAATTTCGCTCAAGGCGTGTTTGGAACTGGAGGAAATACGACACATCAGTTGGTGTGTTTTGATAATTCTCCAGTAAATTTAACCAGTCCAGTTAGTGAAATTTCAGACAATTATAAAAAGGATTAAAAGGACAAGTGTTTTTCTTTCTTTCTTTTTCTTTTTCTTAATTAAGGATAAAGAAAGCCTGCAGAAATACATTAGAAACATCTTTTTTTGCTGTTTATTCTTCCTGCATGGGGTATACAATTAAATTTATGGGTAATAATCACTTATATAAATAACACTTTTTCCTATCTGTTGTTGTTTACCACATTGGCACAGAACTGTTTATCCCTTGAGCCTTCTGTGCTGTAGGGCCCTTGGGCAGGGTGCTTGGAGAGCTGGGTTGTGTCACAAACCAATTCCTTCTGTGTGGCCCTTTCCCTGGACTGTGCTCTTCCCTGCGGCTGGCAGGAAGGAGATGGATCAACACAAAGTTGGTGAGATCCTTCTCTAGCAAGCAGAAGAGGGAAAACGTGTCTCCCAATAATCAGTTACTGTATTTCTTCCCTGAGAGTGACGTGTTTCAACATTTTAGAGCGATTGCCATCTGTTCTTAGGAGCTCCACAGGGAAACTGCCCTTTCTTACAAAGGCACTGATGCTGCAAATGCAGGAATGTTTAGCTTTTGACTGGCTTCAGAGAGGATTGACAGGAATGTGGACATGTAAATGAGAAAAAATCCAAATGTAATCCAACATGAATCCAAACCTGCTGAGCTGCTGTTCTAAAATATAACTTGTTTATTCTGATACAGAGGTTACCTCATTTCTATTTAATTACGTTGAACCACACATCCTTCAATACTTGAAGCATATGGAAAACACAGCATTTCTCTGTTTTGGTGATACCCTTTTCTTTCTTTCTTTCTCCCTATGGCTTTGCAATACAAACTTCCTTTACCCTTTTATACAGATAAAGATTTCTCACTGCACTTACTCTTTCTTATTGCAGCAACCTAATGCTCTTTTCTCTTGATCTTTTGCACTGCCTTATTTAAAGAACTCTCCAGAAGGCTCTGACAGAAAATGGACATATTTAAATGTGCCCGAAACAGATGGTGATACTGTGAGTTCTCCTGAATCCTCTGCTCTAGCTTACTTTCAAGGTTTCTCTCTCCTTTCTCCCTTTTTGTTGAAGACTGTACCTGTGTGTCTTGCCAGGTTCCCATGTGTCAGAATTTAGATGGTGATATATGTTTTTGAGCAACCTTGTTCAAGGACTGAAAAGGAAATGTGCACCAGATTTCTTGAATGTTTTTGGTTCTGGCAGTGTGCATATTTCTCTAGTTCTCTCTAAAAAATATCCAGTTCTTTCCCAATTGCAAACTTTTGGAAGAGGGAATCTTCACAGCAGTACTCTGCATTTTATGAGGGTGAAGGAAAAGGGATTGAGGGGTGATATATTACGTTGTAGTGGAAAAAATTGTGGTATTCTTGCTAAAACTCTTTGATTTTACAAAATCTGCAGAAATGGGGTGGGGTTTGAATTTTGCTCCTTCTTTTAGAATTCTTAATGAGAGACAGGAGTCACTTTAAATAAATACAGTTTTATACTATCTCCATTATGTGAAGCATCCTTGTAAGTTTCCCTAATGGCTCTATCACCAGATTTTTTGGGGGGTTTTTTTTCCTGCTTGGAACTTACATGAGCTTGCAATTTATGTCACCTGTCTGCTCTTCAGTTCATACATTAATTAAAAGGTAATTCAGATTTAGTCATGTTTATAAATAGGTTTGAGTCTTGCATGGAAAAAACATATGTCTAGACATTTAAACTACTATTAACTACAGTTCTTATTCCCTTTACATCAAATCATGGCAATTCTGTTCTACATCTGTTTCCATAGCAAGTCCTAACAAGTGTGACAATATTGCAAGGCTGTAGCTTTGTGAAAAAAAGCCAGATTTTGGAAAAGAGTAATGTGTTTCAGCCTCTGAGACCTTTTTCTGTTGCCCTCCAGACGAGCATTAACAGCATGGTGAGTGTATACAGTGAAACTGGTGACTATGGCAACGTGAAGGTCAGCGGTGAAATCCTCCTCAGCATCAGCTACATCTACAAAACAGGTGCCCTCAACATCCTGGTGAAGAGCTGCAGAAACCTGGCCATTGCTGATGAGAGGAAGCAAAGGACCGATCCGTAAGCACAGAGAAGAATTTCCTGAAGCTCTGCTAGGGGTGTCCCCCCCACACCCCACCCTGACTATAACCAGGGGTTGGGATACAAGCCTGGGAATTCACAGGATCAGTTGCTACAAGCAGCATTTTGGTGATGGTTGGGCTTGGGTTCCCAGCTGGAAGAGCATTTTCTGTGTGCTTCTTAGGGCAAAATGTGCCTGTTTTGGGGAAACAGTAAGATTATTTAAATTATCGACTTATTTGATAGTAAAAGGGCAAAAATTACGAAGGTATAGGCAGGCAGCATCGAGTTTCTTTTACTTCTATAATCAAAACTGAAGTATATGAGAGGAGTGATGTCTTGGAGGCAGGGATTGATGGAGATGGCTTTTCTTTCATCTATCCATAGACTCACTTTGCAAGTACCATGTTTTCTGAGTTTCTCATCATAGTTTCCAGTATAATATGTAAACTCCCTCATCAGAAAGCAACAATTAGTGTCTCTAATCGTGATTAATCTATGGTATATAAATGACAAAGTTTTTAATTCTCTTGCATTTTTAGTGTGTATTTTATCATATGTGACCAGTCAGTAATCATATATGGCAAAAGGGACATTGTTAGGAAAGCTTGCTGCATTTCTGAGGATAACTAAATTAATTTAGCTCTGCTTTTTGTTTTTCTGATCTTATCTGACTAACACCACTATGTTTGTAGGTAAAGGCCATACCTCTCCATGTTTTGTATATTGCCTGTTACATGTTTACACTCTTCATACTGCAAAAATTGATTTCCTCGTGTGTGTTGCTGATGCAGCAACGTCAGGTCTTTGCTCAAACTGGTAATTTTCTATTCCTTGCTAATACTTTGCTCCTTGCTCTGCAGATATGTCAAAGCCTACCTTCTGCCTGATAGGTCCCGCCAAAGTAAGCGCAAGACCAAAATTAAAAGTAACAGCACCAGCCCAGAATTCAATGAGACGCTGAAGGTGAGAACAGTCTCTCTCTCAGGCTGTGATGAATGTTTCACTTGTGCTCACAGGTATTTTCTATGTGCTTTCCAGTACAGGGATTAGAACTCAGAAGAGATGCCTCAAAAGGGAAGTTTAAGCAAAAGCATCTAGTAAACTTATGAGTTGCAATTTCTGGCTTTCAGTGATGCCATGAGATTTTTTGCTTTTTCTTTTACACCCCTTTTATACACTCTTTTATATAGCTTTTATGTATTCTTAGTGCTTTTACCCCACACAGTTATAATTCTTTAGGTTTGATCACTTCCCTCAGACCCAATGTCCCGTTAAGCCAAGAGCCCAAACACCCTGGAAACCCCAGACCCCGAGGGCCTCTCCAGAACACATTCTGTAAACAAAGCCAGGCCCAGCCAGGGGAAGGTTCCTCGCTGAGGGGTCTCGCTGGAGTCCCTCACTGGGGAATCTTTGATAGATGTGCTAATTTTTGCAAGGCCTATAATTGCACACACATCACATCGTGGGGGGCCATTTCTCCGGGTGGCATTTTGGGGTGCATTTCGATGTGCATTTTGGCGCACCTGAGGATCCTTAAATAAATACCAAGATAAAACCCTTTTTCCCTAACTGTGTTCAGCTCTCTTAATTTTAAGACCAGGAAAAGGCGTCATCAGCATTAAGGAAGTGGTTTTCTTTGGTTCTCCCCTTTACAGTTAAACATTCTATTAGTTTCCATAGATGCCTTTTAAAACTGTTGATGTCCCCATCCAGCCCGAGCTTAGAGTTGTTAAAAGCACCTTAAAGATTTTATATGTCTGATGCAGAAGTAAAGCTAGATTAAAACTTCCCGTCTAACTGACTTTGAAGAGAAAATAACATTTTGCAGAAAGATCTGAATTCTTCTGGAAGGTTTAACTTATTTCTAAAGCAGAACTAACTTCAATAAGAAAATGCCAACAACTGCTTCACTATTTGTCTCCTTAAAAAGCTGTGGTGAAGTTCATTTTCTGTTGCAATGGACTTGATGCACTTGAGGACACAGCGCCCAGACTCTCCTTCCTTCTAGTGGTGCCCTTTACCCACCCCCACCAGAGAGGCTGAGCTCTTCTGAGCTGCTCGCAAGCTGCTTATTCACCTCCCTGGCTCTGTGGTGCAGGTGAGAATGGCAGTGTCTGCCCCTTCACTGCCTCTCTGCACCTCAAGGCTCCTGGTGATTCCCTTTCCTATCAATTGAAGAGAGTTATCCAGAAGGCTGCCATGAGGCCAGACACTCTTTTTAGTTTCTCCTGATTTTTTTTTTTTAAATTTCGGTTACATTTTCACTGAGTTCCCTATAGTAGAGGCAAATAGATGTTCCCTGGCCAGTGTGCTTGGCTTAGCCTGGCTACAAAACCATTTTGCAGGCACACACACTTGGTCTGGCCAGACTGCTTGCCAAGAGAGAGTCTTTTTATAGCCTCATTTTTAAATGGTATAGAGTAAAATTAAGGCTTGCCTGAACTGGAAAAAAATAAGGTATTAAGATTTTGTTTATCAAGTAAAATAGCACTAAACATGTTTGCTGTGTGAGGATAGGACCTAGAAATTTCTCAAAACCACAAATTGTAACAAAAGGGGCTTACTTGAAATGTGGGTAGGTAAGGAAGAGTTGTTCATCCCAACTGAAAATCCTGTTTAAAAAGAAAAGAAAAATGATTAAATCTGTCTTGTATCTTCCCTCTCTGACTTTTACTCCATTGTTGCAGAATATGATGTTTCTCACAGTGGAACAGTTGGCATCTAGGATTAACCATTGTGGATATATCTGTACATAATTAGCAAACTGACCTAACTGTTTCAGCTTTTGCAGAGTATTTGTCCATGTTCAGATATTGTTCCTGATGCAAAAATAAGACACCTGGGTCTCTTCAGCTAACACTAGAAGGGTGAATGTCAGGGAAATAATGGCCTTTTTGCTAAATGTAGGGTGTGCAGAGCCAGAATTCCAGATGTTTATAATTTTCTGTGTATTTGCTAGACTACAATGCTAGGTTTTTAACAGCTTTGATATATTAATAGCTGTAGATGGATTTTTCAATCGCTTTCAAACCCAGCAATGGTTACTGATACACTCAGTGCATGCCTTGCAGATGCTGTTGTAAGTGTTTTCAGAACAATTTTTTATAATCTACAAAGACAAAATTGGAAATGAGAGGATGCTTTCTGGAAAGCAGTGTTCAGCAGACTCTCTTTAGGGAGGAAGGAACCAGTGGGGTTTCTTCTTTTTATCAGCCTACATGTTGATCTGCTTCTTTTACATAAACTTGTAGGGAATTAACAAGATCCTATTTTTAAGCATCAGAATTTACTTTATAGTCATCAATACCCAGTAAATAATACAAAAAAATAAAAAGCAACAGTAGTGATAGTGACATAAATTATCACTGGATGCATATAGCACAGAAAGATTTCACATTAACATTATGAGCTTTCTGGCTAGATCAATCTTGTTTGCAAGTAAAACAAATCTCTCTTTCATGCTCCATTTGTTAGCTGTTGTTAGGGCTTGGTGAAACTGAGCTGGAGCTGTAAAAGGCTCAGTGGAAAATATTATTTCTGCTTATTCTGAGAGTTTCTTTTTCTCCTTTTCTCTTGGTAGTATGTCATCAGTCACTCACAGCTGGAAACCAGGACCCTCCAGCTTTCTGTCTGGCACTATGACAGATTTGGACGCAACAGCTTCCTTGGGGAAGTGGAAATTCCATTCGATTCCTGGAACTTTGAAAATCAGAGCGATGAGTGGTTTGTGCTCCAGCCCAAGGTAAGGGTTTCCAGGACTGGTGGAAGTGCTCTGAAGCAAATTTAGCAAGACTTAGTTCTTTTTTTTCCTTTGGAACTTGTTTATAAAGCAGGACTTTATAAGTGTCTAATATGGCAATAAAAAAATAAAGTTTCTCTGCTCTTAATTCAGTAAAGTTTTAAAATCTTCATGAAAATTTCACATGTGATTGGCTACTTAAAAACAATAACAAAAAAACCCCTTTTTCAATAAACCATAGGTTCCCCCTGTAATAAACTCCAATAGAAAAATGACCTAGTAAATACATTAATTTTTTAATAGCACATAAAACAATGAACTTTCCTACCATTACCCCTACCCAACCCTTAACAGGTTATTAAAGAAACAAGTTGGGTTTTTTTCAGTTCAAAGTGCTTTACAACTTTCAGATGTGACAAAATGACTTCTTAATCTCTCATTCACCTTACCTAGAAAGGCACAAGATAAGGCTTCTCAGCCAGCAAATTAACTGGTCTGTGAAACAGGGCAGGATAGGGTGACTTCTGTGCCCAGGGCTCCCTGCTTTGGCAGAGGTGCTTATTTTTGGAAGAGATTCAAAGAGCTGTTGTAAACTAGAGGATTAAAGGCTTTTGCCTTGCTTGCTCCCACAGCAGCCACAATCCCCAGGAATTCCAAGGGTTTAGATTGCCATTTAAGAAAGTGTATTTTCCTAGTTGCAAAAAAATATAAGGTGTGCAGAAAACATTGTCAAGATTGACTAGATGACTTGGTTTTTCTATGTTCCTTACATTTAAGGAAATTTTATTATATTTGGGGTTTCAGGAGAGCGTGTTTGATTTTTGCCTTCCTATCAGGTGGGAGATGGATCTGATTGCTGCT
The DNA here is from genome assembly GCA_013400235.1 of Oriolus oriolus. Classification (NCBI taxonomy): domain Eukaryota; kingdom Metazoa; phylum Chordata; class Aves; order Passeriformes; family Corvidae; genus Oriolus; species Oriolus oriolus. Next base: position 82,405 of record VXBT01000535.1, read on the forward strand.
AATTTCAATGTAATTTCTTTTAATCCTAAGAGGGGAAAATAACCAAATATTCATGAAGCTCTTCTGCTCAGGAAAATAAGTAATGAGGCACTAAGCATTTCAGCCCGTCCAGCTGGAAAGTGTTGTCTGATTATTTCCAAACCCATTAAAAGGATTTTTAAATTACTTCTTTTATGTCAAAGAAAGCAAGGACATAATTGATCTTGTCTGCCTCCTAAATTGTTACAAATAATGTTTCTAAACTTAAAACACTGCTAAGGTTTTTGATCAGCAAGGATAATATTGAAGAAAAAATCAATTACTGTTGTTTGAATTAAGAAAAAAACCTCACTAGTTAATACCCACACAAAATACATGCTATTCTCCTATGTGGACTGCCTGATAGAGGCAGGAATGGAAGACTGGCAATCAAACATTTTCTGGGTTTTATAACAGTGCTTTGTTTGTTTTTTCATGAATCATTTAGCTGCTTTAGTGAAAAGGTTGGAGACTTAAAGACGCGTTTCTTCTATGAGCATTGAGAGATCTGCTTTCAAGAGGAGTGTGGTTAAGTCAGAAAAAGTAGAGAAAACAGTTCTGTGGCTGAAGAGGGGACAGAGTCCAGAGTCATGCTATATGTGGGCTTGGGGGAGAGGCTGACAAATCTTTTCTGACATTAGAACTTACACCATTGCTTATCCACCAGTAGAACTAAATAAAAAATAACGTTTGATCCCTTTATGGGAAACTTGATCCTAAACTTGCTTAGTTTAGACCACAAGTGAGCTGCCTGACTGACAGAATGTCGATGTGCAAATTATTCCACAGCCATTTACTACAGGTTTTCTTTAGTCCTTTGTTGTAGCAGCTGGCATTGGGCACTGGTGTGAGACAGGACTGTTTTTCTCAGTCAGCCTAGCAGTGCCTGTGTTGCTGTAAAAATGCTTCAAACTCACAAAAGGGCTGTGTTGCCATCACTAAAGTTGCTTTGTTCTCTGCCCCATTGCTGGGTGCAGACTTAGCCCCAGTGAACGTGGTCAGTGCCTCAGCCTGGAGCCTGTGAGGTGAAGGCAGTGCTGACTCTGCATACACCTTATGCACTTCTGGTGGGGTTTTTTTTTTGCTTGTTTTCTCTTGGTAATAGAATTTTGACCTTCGTGGGTGTCAGGAAACAAGATGAATGCATCTCAGAGAAATACCTTCACAGGTCAGACATTCATCTACAAACAGTTCTGCAAAGGCTTGTGTGGTGCCTCAGTGTGTGTCTCGCAGTGCTGGAGCATCCTCTCCCTTTATCCACGTCCTTTGTCCATCTAAAGAGATCAGGAAGATTTGTTCATTTCTACCCAAACCTAAGCACTGAAGCATGTACAGAAATCATATCACAGAATCACAGAACAGTTTGGTTGGAAGATCACCTGGTTCCAACTCCCTGCCATGGGCAGGGACACCTTCCACCGGACCAGGTTGCTGAGGGCACCTGAGTAGTCCCACTGGCATCAGTGAAGTTAGGTCTTTGTTGCATCCAACGTTTTTAAAATGTAGTTTCCAGCTTCTTGCAATGTGAATGGAAGTTCAGCACCCTGCCAGCAAAGGCCTAATGTTACTTTAACAAGGATGGTCTGAAGAGTACCACTTGCATTCTTCTGGGTAATATTCAAACATTTATAAAAAAAAGATGTAGAAAAGGAAAAGGACACTGGGAATAACAGTTTTTAAGAAGTTTTTCTGTTTCAAAGCTGCACTCTGCTCTCCCTCACCTTTGTTCCCCACACATCTATGCAAAGAGTTACTCAGGAGGGACTCCTCTAAAATACATGAAAATAATTACATTTTAAATCCTGACTGGATTTAAATAAGGGCTATCAGCTCAAATCAGTTACAATTTATATGCTCAGAAATGAGTTTGAAGGGTTTTTTTGCTGTTGGTTTGCTTCACTTACTCATGCTCAGTAACTATCTCCTCTGTGTGTTCACTGAACTGTGCCTAATGCCACATAGGTTTATTTTTCTGAGAGCTTGCATTCCCTAGCTCAGAAAGTTTTCTAAAATGTGATTGCCTCCAATTTGGAATGTCTAATTACCTCAAAGTGGGCTGGCAAATCCTGATGTGTTTAAGACGTGTTTAAAACACTTACTGGTGTACTGATACATTTCAACAGAATTAAAATCAAAAGGAGAAGGTGAATTATTAACCTTGGCTGGATTTCTGTTTTGTTTGTTTGTTTGTTTGTTTTCTCCTCAGGTGGAGGTTGTGGCAGATTTTGGGCTTCAATACAAAGGAGAACTGACAGTGGTTTTACGTTATATTCCCCCAGACAGAAACCTAATGCTTCCTCTGGGGCAGTTTCAAGGTAAAACAAACATTAATGATGATGATTAGATTGAAATCATACTTAAATATGCTCATTCATAGAATCACAGAATGTTACAGGGTTGGAATGGACCTGAAAGACCATCTAGTCCCAAGGTCCCTGCCATGGGCAAGGACACCTCCCACTAGATGAGGTTGCTTGAGGCCTTATCCCGCCTGGCTTTGACAGTTGTGTTTATCTGTGGAAATTCTGAACCATGTGTGTGTTTCTTTTGCTTCAACCTGTTCTCTTACACTGAACTGAAAGAGAGAAGGGAAGAGGAATATGCAGTCAATGGTTGATGCATGGCTCTGACTTAATTTAAAAAAAAATCCAGACATTAGGTAACATGATCAAGGGCAGCCACAGAGAAATAAATTGTCCGCGTTGTAGTCTGAGAGTTCTTTGTTCAGCTAGTTATATACAGTGTTTAGCTGATCAAGTAATAGACTTCACTTAGTTCTTCATACTTAATTCACCCTAAACTGCCTCTTCACTTTTACCCTTTTTACACACTGCTTTTCCTCTGCTCAGTCTTACTGTATTACTGCTGCAATTTAGTCCTCTAAAATCTTACTTGAGCTCTTTAGGGTGAGCCATTATTTTCATCAGCAATGAACAAGGGAAAAGAGTTGCCATCTTTTTGCATTGTAGTAGCATGAGGAACAGCAATCCTTTGAAGTGAGAGCAATCACTGGGTAGCACCTGGCTATGCCAGACACACATTTATCACTGTCTTAGGGACAGCATTGCTTGTTAGCATTTGCATTTGATAGATTAGATTTCTTGTTTTTCTTTATTTTAATGACAGATGATATTCCCTCTGCTCGCAGTAAGGTTTTCTCCAGGTTTGCTCTCTTAAAAGCTGATTGTTATCAGCTCGGTCCAGATACACCGTCTGCAATTTTTTAAAATTAGTACATTTTAAAATCACTCTTGATTTTCTTTCCCTGATGTATTCAGCCTGAATCAGTGTGCACAATCTCTGCTGACAAAAGCTTCTTAGAACCTGCAGCAGCAGCAAGTGCCTGTGTCCTTGTGCTGCTGTTTGAATGCAGCAGCATGTCGGGGAGCACCGTGCCCTCTGCCATGCTCTCTGGGGAGCGGGGCATCCCACACACAGGATACAGCTGGCTTATTTCTGGACTTTAGCCTTTGGCACAGAGGTTTTATAGCTTCCTTTGTGGTCCAGGGCTGCCTTAACATCAGCACTGGAAGTGGACTCTGAAAAGAGGGCAGGATTTGCCGAGCATGTAATTTTTTGTGTTCAGCATAGCAATCCACAAATACTTATACTGGAACAGGACTTCAGATGGGGCATGTTGCTGTGTCTTGCAAAGACAAGCTAGTTAGTCCTTGGTCAAGTTCTTAATCAAATATGGAGTGACTTTTCTGCCCCTGCCTTAATAAGGAATGCTTTAATCCCATTGCAATAAATTACTTTTAAAAATCTAGCCAAGACAATTTACATTTCCAAATCAGTCTTACAGTGTATATATAATTTCTGATTGTAATTTTGCAACTTTGTTCTATGCTTAGGAAAGAGAGGCTTCAAAAAAGGAAAGAAAGGAGATTCTCATCTGCCATCTGGAGGCATCTTAGAAGTCCTCATCAAAGAAGCGAAGAACTTAACAGCAGTGAAATCAGGAGGCACATCTGATACTTTTGTGAAAGGGTTTGTGGGGTTTTTTGCTCCCCCTTTTTTAATGACTGCACTGGATCTAATTTAAGATTTGTGTAACATACCTATAAACATGTGGGTACACAAAAAAATTACATAGTATGACAATATATGCACAGCTTTATTAGATGGCAGCATTTTATGTTGGACACTCAAAATCCAAATTAGACAGAATGCTTGTGTTTGAAAAAAATGAAGATAATCCTGCATGTCTCATTATAATGGATTTCTCATAAATGTAGGTTATGCATTATAAGTGTTACATTTAGGAAGTAACAGATATCATGCAACATTTTTCTTTGTCAGTTTTTGCTCTCAATGCTAGTTTTCAGGCTTGCTGATTTCTAGATATCTTCAAGTTTATAGTAATGGCTTGAGTGTTGTTACTAAATGGGGACCACAGCAAACATCCTGTCTTTAATTCCCTGGTGGAGCTTAGAAATTATCTTGATCTTCTGGTGTGCTTAAAACTATCACTCAGCTCATACATTTCAAGTAGAAAAAGTAATTTTCATATTTTCTGGACAATGTCTTCTTGCGCTTTGAGATGGACACTGGACAAGATGACTCCAGAGGTCCCTTCCAGCCAAAGTTTTTATGACTCTGTCTATATTTAGCCTCACTGAAACAAAAAGTTTGTGGTTGAGACTTGGGGCAAGGAGACCTAATTCCAATTTCTACTTGTGGTAAGTGACACTGTAGCAATAAGAACAAACAGAGCACAAATACAAAATAAGCAATTCAGGCACGTGCTTAACTTAACACCATGGGGAGATGGAGTCCTGATCCCATTTGAGCCTCTACATGGTTGTCACTCACTGTGACTATTGCGTGACAACAAATTCATCTTCCTCTTCTGTATCTCCCAGGTACCTGCTCCCGGATGACAGCAAAGCTACAAAACACAAAACTCCTATAGTAAAAAAGAGTGTGAACCCCCAGTGGAATCACACCTTTGCCTTCAGTGGCTTGAGTTCAAGGGACATACGGAATGTCTGCCTGGAACTGACTGTGTGGGACAAGGAGTCGCTTTCCAGTAATATTTTCCTGGGAGGTGTCCGTTTGAGCACTGGAAATGGTAAGGTCCCATCTGACTCCCATCTGATGTTGCTTTTCTTATTCTGCTCTCCTCTTTCCTTACCCCACGTGATTCGTGTGTATGAAGGACAGAAATGTTACTGAGTGCTTTGGAAATATATGGGAAGTTCTGGAATTTGACAGTGGAGAAAAGGCAACATGTAGACATCCTGTAGATGATTTAGTTCTTTCTTCCACTGAGTGAGACACAAAAATTGTGTGCCCATTTGTACTTCTGCATGGTCTAAAACAACTGTGAATACCTTGGGAAGTATTCCTTAGCATCCCAGTGAGAAGGAGTCAACTACTTCTGTCCAGCAGCAGCCTTTCTGCTGCTGATGGTGTGGCCTGGAAGAGGTGTGAATCCATTCCTCCTGTGTTGGGAAAAAGTTGTTTGTGGTGCAGCATGTGGAGGTTTATGAGCCTCTGCCCATGTGCCTGAAGGAGTTCAATGGCAAACTGGTGCTGTCCAGGAGCTGCCTGTTTTCAGTGCAACTCCCTGTACAGATGGAAGTGTAAAGTGCTTGTCATTTCTCTCCTCCACTGTTGCAGTAAACAAGCAGCGATGTTATCTAACTGCTTCCTAAAATGGCAAAATGCTTCCTGTTTTTACACTTGTCAGGTGTCAGCAATGGCAAGGAGGTTGACTGGATGGACTCTCAAGGGGAAGAGCAGCACCTCTGGCAGAAGATGATTGACAGTCCGGGAGCTGCAGTGGAAGGGGTGTTAATGCTGAGATCCAGCATGGGAAAACGCAGACTCTGAAAGACTTTAACTGCTGGGGGTGCCCCAGGTACTCCTGGCTTCAGTGGTGTCCAGGCTCTTGTCACTTTTTACCCATTTGAATGTGAGAAGGGTAGTACTCTTTGCCTTGGATATTAAGGCTCTGAGTGAGATTTTAATGCATTCTGCACCTTCATGCACATGTTTTTTACCCAGGTTTCTTGTGTGAATTGTTTCTCCTGAAGCCAGTGAGAATTGGACCTTGTACAGAGATCAGACTGGCTTTCTCTGTCCCTTCTGGTGGCTGGTGTGCAGCTGATGAACACTTGGCTGCTCAGAGTGAGCAAATTCTCTAGTTGGTCATTTAGTGAGTAAGGCCAGGTTTATGAATCTCCTTCTTGCTCAGAGACAGCCTAGAAGGCAGCAGTGGCACAGTACAAGCAGATTCAGAGTGAGTCTGTGTTTTGGTGTTTGTAAGTTAAGAAGCCATAATGTTATGAACGATAACAAACAGCATTTCTTTATCGAGTTTGCTTGTTGGGCTGTGCAGCGGTGCAGCACAACAGGCTTGGGACCAAAACCCAACCAAGCAGGGCCAATACTTGGTTCAGTGAAATCAAAAAGCCTCTAATAAAAATAAATCATAACAAATCCTCAAACAGTTCCCAGAACTACGTGATGCTACAGTGTTTTCCATTCAGTTGACAGCTCTAGCCGAGACCTTCTGATGTCACTGAACAGAGGGAATATGTCCACATGCCAGTCTCCATCTGACACACACCAGGTTTGGAAAGAGTCAGCTAAGACTTGATTCAAGAGATTGTGTAGAACAGAACGAGATTAAAGCACATGCCAAAATGATCTGCATAACTGTAAAATCTTCTCTGAATGGGTTGGGGTCCCATTCATGCCCATGCACGTTAATTATAACCCGAGTAGGACTTTTTTTCTCCTGAAGAACCCCCAGTGGATTTAGTGATTGGTCTTGGCCAATTCAATCATTAATCTTATTAACCGTGACAATTGCCCAACAGTAATTTTGTGATTCCTCAAGGTATAAGACAAAGGAAGATCAGGAAACTGAGTGAACAGCATTTATTCTGAATTTTCCGCAACTAGAACACGGCTTTCTATTTGCACTGGTAAATTCATCTATAGCCATTCCCACATTTTTAATTTTCCCCCCAAAGTTTATGGCAAGAAATCTAGGTTGAACAACAGAATATGAACTGAGAGCTAAGCAGCTACAGCTGGAGATTTTGATATCAGTAGATGTCCTAGTGTACAATTAAGTACTGAGCTGAATTCAAAACCTTAAAATGTAAATTCTTTTCTTTTTAAGATATTTTATGCTGTTTTTTGTTGGAGTGGCTGGAAACTGCAGTTTACAACCTGTCTTCTAAAATCCTAATATTATTGGATAAAAAAAGTATTTATTTGTGTTAAAAATAGCAGTTTTAATAAAATTATTTGTTTCATTATGCATAAGTTATTTCAAAATTCTGGTATGACTCTTAAAAGTCACTGGAGGTACTGCTTGCCCAGTTGGAGACTCACCATTTTCAGGAATTAGTGAGTCACCTTTGAAAATGAAAATTCTCCTACAGAATCTCACACTGGGAACTGAAAGTCAGTGGTTACTCAAGAAAACTGACTTCATTTTCCTTCTTTATTTTTTCTTCATTTTGTCTGAAGTTCAGCTCAAATTGGGCACTGACGGAAGTCTAGTTTGGTTTTAGCTGACTTTCAATTTTTCCAACCTAAACGACTCTGTCATTCTACAACTCTGTGCCGCAGATGCTGTGAGCTGATGAATCAGAGCACAAATATCAAGCACATAACATTGATGACCTTGTTCTTATCACAATAGTCTGTCTTTAAGCATTAGATTATTTTTTTATCAGTATCTTCCAAAGTGAAACCAAACGTAACTTTTGACACCTAAACTACCTCTCTCTTTAACAGAATTGTTTTGAATTGTCTTGGTGGTTTGTACTACAAACCTGAATTTATTCTGGGAGTCATGATATTACATTGACACGTAGGCATGAACTTGATTTTTTTTTCTTTTGCTAGAAGTTGTTTCAAACAGTTAAGGCTTGTTGAATCTTAAGAAAATGGTTCTTTGAGGTAAAATTCCAGCTGGAGTTTTAGAGGAACATTGTGCTGTTGAATGATTTGCTTTGATTCATTTTGATGATGAAAATGGCAAAAATAATAACACAAAAGCTCCTCTAAGTTGGACCTTGGAATGGACATCTTTTCATTTGCCAAACTGAAAAACTTAAAATAATTCTAAATTTCATTTACTTTTGCATGGAGCACAACCATTTGCCTATTTTTTGAATGGTGCTTCCTCACCTTCTAAGCATGAGCATTTCAGCTAAATCACGTCTTGCTTTGAAACAAAAAAAGTTTGTATTTTACTGCTTCAACTTTTGCCCATTTCGATCCTGAGGGCAGAGTTTGTGATGAATGGTCTCATCTGGAAAGCCTCACCCAGCACATATATGGGCTTTAAGCCCTGCCTTTTTCTTCCAATGGGCCAAAACGTTGCTCTGAGCCCACACCTGAAATTACAGGCTGGGCCATGAACAGGCTGCTGTTCAGCCTGTGGTAGGAACAGTTTCACCTGGGAAGCAATTCTGACCAAGGTGTTTGCCACTGGTGGGCTTTGGAGTAGAACAGTGGAATTACCCCCTGGCTTAGCAGGGACTGCAGCATGGTGTCAGCATAACAGGTGCCACACCCTCTAGAGCCTCGGAGAGATGATGAGCATCAGATAAACACTGGAGCAGTTTGGAAAGTTTTGCTGTTCTCTGATGTTATCAGCTCATTCGTAGGAATCATCTGATTTATGGAAAATGTCACATTTAATTATGTCTCTCATCTCTTTGTTCTCTTCTTCTGTAAAGATGGTTTATGGTTTGGAAAAAGCACAAGATGATTAACTGCAGATGTGATTTCTTGTTTCCCGGATATTTGAATTAATTGCCCATAATTGTGCGTCATCATGTACTGTGTGTTACCAGGCTGAACAAAAAGAGAGCCAGGAATTAGACCAAAGCCTTCTTTTTCTATGTGTGTTTATAGTATTGAAGGTGCATGAATGATTTATGCAAAGCCAATTTTTAGGAGGAAATAGCCACAATTTTAACAATGATTCATAAACTCCTGCCCTGAGTATATAAATACAGTAGAGCTGACGTCCCTGAAGTTTTTTTTCTACCCAAACCTGAGCAACTGAAGCTGCATCAGTGGAGAAGAAATCAGCTCTATGGTAGGTTTGCAAAATGTGTTACAAAACACATTTTACTCTAATACATATTTTTCTAGCAAGGTTTGTGATTAATTTTGAGTGTTTGACCCAATAAAGAATATAAGTGCAACTTTTGCTGTAAAAGGTCAAGTGGGGCCAGTAAATACATCAATAGACAGTGCCAGTATCTATCAAAAAGAGCTGATGCTGAGGGCTTTCCAAGCCCTGCCAACAGAGTTTGGTACCCAGCCCTGCTCTCTGGTGGTTTTCTCTATTGGCTATACGGGGACTTTAGGCTTCCAAACCTGCTTGCATGTTGAGATACCAAAAGCAGGGTCAAACAGGTTTGAAATGTCCTCCCCATCTCCTCTATCTCCACCACGTCACACGACTGAGATGAGAGGAAAGCTGCAAAGACTGAGGGATGCTGTTGCTCTTCCTTTGCTAATCCAGTTGCCACTGCCCTCCTTGGATGCCTTTCAGATGCCACATTTTCATCTTTCTTTCCCAGCTGGAATGGTTTAAGAGAGAAAGCATTGGAATGGTGAGCATGTTTTGATCATTGTGCATTAGACTGGAAGCTTTTTCTTCTGTGTCTCCTTTAAAACAGATTGTGCTGAGGTCACATGAATGAATCATTTTTATACATTAATTTTTGATTTTTCTTTTCCTGACTGGTTAAGCCCTGCTAAACGCAATTATTCTAAGTGGTATTTGCAAAATACCAACTCAACTATAACAGTAGAGCAGCCTTTGAGCATCCATGGGTCCTAATTGATAAGGAGAAGTAACAGGAGAGTTGCATTTAGTCTGGCATAATTTTGACTTCTTGATGGGTCTGCACGTTGCCCAGCTTCAGGAATGTAAAGTTTGCAGTTTGCTCTGTAGCATCGATGAAGAAAAAGGCTGCTTGGATCTCTTACACCTTTGGAGAAGAGATGAGAGTCCTGTTTCCACAGCTGTCTGCTTTGTGGGCTCAGAAAAGATACAAGATTTGTACCTGAATCTTTGTAAGGGTCTCTCTTCCCTTCGCCCCTCCCTTTGGTTCAGCAGCCCTGACCAGAAGGTTCTCCCTGGACACTGATCCCCAGTATGTGGGAGGAGGCAGCATGCAGAAGTGAAGGGAGAGCCCCACTTATTTTCTTCTATATGAGGTAAAGGCTGAAATTTTCCTTTGCTTACATACACTATTGATTTTCAACACTTTGCCACCATGACAGAAACAAGCATCTTCTGAGACCCGGTCCATGCACTTTATAATTTTTTTTTAAGTAATTGAAAAAAGATGGGGTTTTTTTAATTCATTTTTTTACCCCCAGAAAGGCTAACATCTGAGAACCCTAGAGAAATGGTGGTGAATTCCAGAACAGGATGCAGACTTTTATCTGCAGTGATGCCCTTTACCACAGCTCAGCAGGAGATGTTGACAAGCACGCTAGCAGAACCTCACCACTGTGCCCATGAACTTCCTACCTGGTGATTTCATGTTTGCAAATGCTGTTTAGTAAGTGGTAATAATACAGTGTTACTTATACTGTGTATATTGACACTGGAAACTGAATCTCAGCTTGCTTTTTAAGTGTTTTCTTAGGCTGCTTTTGAAACTCACCCTGGCTGCATCTTTTATTTAGGTTATTTATTTCAACAGTTCTACTTTGTGTCAATAACATATATATGGCTGTGTGCTACTGCTCCTGACAGCTCTGTGTAGATTTCTGAGGATAGTTCTAACTGTTGAGGTTTGCCTAAAGCCAAGCATAGTAATTTGCTGTAGCAATTAGAGAATGTCACATATCCCTTGTGCTGCCTTTGTTCTGCTTAAAATCTGTTGCTAGCAATGTGTTCAATTATTCTTCTGGACATGAATGGTAGTAGCAGTAAATGACATTGCAGTATGTTAAGTTCTGCCCAGATTAAGACGAAGCAAAGTTTTCTGCTGAGAACATTTTTGTACTGTGCATTGTACATTGTTTTGTGGACAAAGGTGGCTGTTTCCGGCTGTTGTCAAGATTTCTGTTATGTCTTTTAAATTAAAATACTGAAATGTTGCTGTGTCTTTGTCTCTCCTAAAATGAATTACAGCAAACTATGTCTCCCAGGAACATCCCATATTATCTCATTGAAGTGATGACGAAGGTGGGACTCCCTTGATGGGTGTATGGTCTTTTGGTCTTAAAAGCACTTAAAAGTATAGAAATTCAGCTAATTTTTATTTCAAAAGCACTCAATCTGATTTTTTAAATATTCAATTCTAAGAAATAGAAAAGTGCACTGTTCTCTTCCTTCTTGCTGCAAAATTATTTTACATGTGCTTTAACTCTGCCTGTTCACCAGGACCTTCCCTCCGTCTCTGAATCCCCTGCCTCTTCCCTCGTTCAAGGTCATGCCCACCTGAAAATCCAGGTATGTTCAAAATGCAGCTTTTCTGTAACTGTAAGAAAAAACAACAAGCATTCGACCCCTCAATTTACGCTTTCAGCAGAGTCATGTTCACTTCAACTTACCTCAGAGCTGAGGGCTCTCTCATATCTTCTTGTGGTTCTCCAGTTCCCTGGGCTGTCGTGTCTTGCTGTGGCTTCTCCACCGACTGAGAACGGAGGCAAACCCTGCTCCTGGGCTCTGGGCTTGTGCTGCCTCTGCTCATTTTGGAGCAGTCCCAAAGTCTGGCTCAGTTCCTGTGCCCAGGTTAAGGGGAGACCACCTCAGCAGGGCTCAGGGGTCTCTTGGTGTGGTTTGGGCACAGGCTCTTTTGCCCTCACACTGCTCTTGTTTAGCTCATCCCTGTGCTGGCTCTGACCTTTATGGGCAAGTCAGACACCCAAAAACTGGAAGGCAGCTGCAGGTAAAGAAGAGCCCTCCCGGCATCTCTCAGCTCTTTGCACCTTTGCTCAGGACTGTACTTAAGGACTTGCTTGGGAGTCTGGAAGACACCTCTAACTCCTGTACAGCTGAACTGCAGTCCCTCCTCCACTTCTCTTTGAGGAGATAGATAACAAATTCTCCTTGTAAATTTGAAGTATGTGCCATCCTAATTACTTAGATTCAGGTCTTGGTACTTTCTGGTTGCGTGGGTAGCAATGGGAGATATGTTAGTAACTAGATATGCACTAGTGCACTCTGCATGGACACTGGCATTCCCACTTGTTTCCTCTGTGTTTCACAGAGCATGCAGCAGCTGGATTACCACTTGAAAGAGGCCAGAGAAAAAATGCATGTGCTCTCCTCAGCTGCCCATGTCCTCACTGGCTCCTCTAGCCCAGGCAACCTTGCTGCTCCTCTGCCTTCCAGCATCTGCAGACGGTTTCCCACTCTTCCCTTCACCAAGCTTCCATAAAAATATCTTCCAGCCACAAATGGGGGGAGAGAAATGGGCAGCAGCTACATGGCCAAGAGGAGCTGTGCCATCTCCTGATGGTGTGAAGCACTCGCTCCCTTTTCCCTTTCTGTGGATGTACAGCAGGAGCAGAGACTGGTGAGCGGCTGGAAGCGATCAAGCGCTGAGATTGCACAGCCTGAGCTCTATTATTCCCCCACCTCAATTTAAAAAGTGGGTTGTGATCATAAGAGTATTTAAATATACTCCAGGTTACTCTTTAGCCTCTGCATTTTCATTAATTATGTGATGCAGTCTGACTCATGCTCTTATGCAAGTACTGAGCTGTAATGAAGCCCCATGGTGTGGTCGTTTAGTGCAGAGCTGTAAAGGATCATTGGTGTTTTCATTAAAACACAACACTTTCTGTCCCAGAGGGCTTTGAACTTCAAGAATAGGGAATACTTCTGCAGCTGTAGAGGAGGTGTGTGACAGCAGGGGTTGTTCTCATCTGATTAGGTGGATTATTGGGTAGAATCTGGGGAAAATCAGGCCATTTACAAAATTGTTTTTTGCTGAGAAATTGCTTCCTCCCACAATTTATCTCAATAGTTTTGTTTGTAAATGATACTGGATGTCAGGAACAGTAATTCTTTTCTCATCTGAAATAACTGAAGTCTTCTGGTTCATACTCAGAACCTCCAGACTGATGTAGGAACCTCCAGCCCCTGAGTGTATCCACACACTGTGATGTGTCACATCTCCTGCAGTGAACAGCCTGGAGGTGGGATGGAAAGGACAAGACTTATGATGGGTCTAATATTCGTGTTTTAAATCAGATTTGCATTTTGGCTGTAGTGGTAGGATTAGAGCTATGGCAAGAAGAGCTGTGTTGGTAGCACAAGAGAGACTCCAGCCAGTGTAACTTTGAGGGAGGGGAATTTCTGCTAAACCTTTAATAAAAAAAGTGCACTGGTGTAGATACTGAACCTTGCTTATGCAATGTTATTTTTCTGGGACCAAAAGTGTACAGGATGAATTACTGGAATATATTTGCATACATAAATGCTGGGCTAAAGCCAGAAATACTAAATCCCTTGTTCAAACACTCCTTTCCCAAAAGGCCATTCTACCAAATCCCTGCATACATGCAGGCTGATTTGACTCCAGAACAGAGACTGCACATGGTATTTTTCACTGCTCCCCACAAAAATGTACAATAGAAAATGCCAGAAACCTTGTATTACTAATCAAGAACAGCTTTCCGTAATCACAGGATTTTAATAGATGTTCTGTGGAGAATATAACTAGTAATCCAATCACTCATGCACTCTCCTGCACTTAATTCAATTTCCTGTGACAGCCTGGTGATTGCAATCACTTTCCTGATTGTAGCAATCGTAAAGCCCTGCTCCTGTTCACCCAGTCATGGAAGATGACTGGATGCACTGACTCTGTACCTAAATCAAAATGGAGCAGCAGACTGGAATTGCAGCAATACAGGAGAAAAATCAGACCCATTCGAGATTTTTATTTTTGTAATAGATTTTAAATCACTGGAAATCAGTTGCTCTCTTTTTTCAGTGAGGAAAGTGAGGGAAAAAAACCCCTAAACCTGTCCACCCGTGATTCATGCTCTAAGTCCTTGCATGCTGAAGAACCCGAGCCAGAGAACTGGGCTACAGCAGTCTGCGTATGGATGTGTCCTTGGGCTGCTTCTGTTCCACAGGTAAAGAATCATGGAATCACAGAATGGTTTGGGTTGGAAGGGACCTTAAAGATCATCTTGTTCCAACCTCCCTGCTGTGGGTGGGGGACCTTCCACTAGACACACTACTGAGAGCCCTGCCCAACCTGGCCTTCAACACCTCCAGATTCCAGTGCCTCATCACCCTCAAAGAAAAGAATTTCTTCCTAACAGCTAATCTTGACCTGTCCTCCTTCAGCTTAAGGCTATTTCCTTTACTGTCACTGCATGCCCTTTTGAAAAGTCCCTCTCCAGCCCTCTTGAAGCCTGTTTAGGCTGCTCTAAGGTCCCCCTGGAGCCTTCTCTTCTCCAGGCTGAACAGCCCCAATGCTCTCAGCCTGTCTCCATAGCACAGGTGCTCCAGCCCTTGGACCACCTTAGTGGCTCTTCTCTGGGCCCCTTCCACAGGTCCATGTCCTTGGTGTGCCCAGCCCTGATTTCCTTAACCACTGACTCTGTTAGGCAGCAGAGGGAAGGCAGCTGGGGTACAGCTGTGTCCACCATCCCACAGGCTCCATGATCCTTTACAGTGGGTTCAGGACTGACTTTATTGTTGGTTTGGTCAGGTCTGGAAGAGAAATGCTATTTCTGTGATTTTTGTCACCAGTCTTGTCCTTGTCCCTTATTCCCAACAGCAACACCTGGAAAGCCCAGGGCTTCCTTGCCCCTCAGTTGCCCATCCTGGCAAAGTTGGCATCACCACTTGAGGAGTTCAGGGTGTATCTGACCTTCTTGGCCTTCGGCACCAGCACTGCAGGGCCAAGCCATGCTGCCATAGCTGCTCTTGGGTGCTCAGCAATGCTCTCCCAACACTGGGAAGCAGATCACCCTGTTCAGAAGACATGGCATACCCCTCCCCACACGTCTTCATTGGTGCTTCAGTCCATAAATCAGCTGGTGTCAAGGCTGACTTACCTCTCTTCACATCTACTCCCTCATTAATTCACTTGCAGGACCAACCTTTTTAGAAGAGATTTATTTTCACTGGTTTTTTTTGTAATTTCAGAGGATGAGAGAGACCAAATGCTGGTAAGGATTGCTTTAAAGATGCTGGTAAAACTGTTCTTCTGCTGACACCAGTGTAAAATTTAAAACTCTTACCTTATGGTCAAAGTCAAACAAGCATTTGGCTGAAAAAAGACTGTGCTCTCGAGGGGCAAGAATGAACAGCACAGACACAGGAGTGCTGCTTTTCAGACATGTCAAATTATGCATCATACCCTGTAACAGGCATCCAAAGCTGTAACTGACAGTTTTCACTCCTCTGATACTTGTATTCTTCATGCATGATGTGTATTCTTTGCAGTGGATTGTCAAGACTGTGGGCTACAATAAAACAAATGAAAATTTTTTTCCTGTTTGATTTCCTCCTTTTTATACATTTTTTTATTAAACAGGGAACCTTTTCTGTTAATTTGAAAGTGATGACTTGCAAACAAGTATTTTCACAGCTCTGGAAGTGACAAATCCTTGATGAAGTTTCCCTGGAGTAATGTTTCCCTGCCATTGAATCAACAGCCTAGTTGTCTCCAAGATGAAGAGGGGAAAAAAAAAAACCTGCTACTCCAAGACTGTTGGACATTAAAAGCCAGAAGCAGAAGTGTAGCAGGTAAGAGCATATGTGACTATTAAGCATTGCAGTACAAGGTCTTTAGTAATTACTGCCCATTCTCTGCACTGATCACTGTTCCTTCATTGTATTCCCTGTGGCAATGAGTTCCATGCTTCTGCTATCACCAATTTTCTCCTTGCTGCTGCTGAAAATCGATGCTTGTGCTGCCTTTGGCTTTTTCTTTTTGTCTGTGATTGACCATATTTTCAGTGGAACTGAAAGGTACCAGTGGGTTCCTTGTACAGTTTCAATGTGAGGCTAATGTCCGTTATAATGGTTTGCAGAAAGATATTTTGAACCAACTTTTGTATAAATCGACCAGCTTTAAACCCCAAGAGGAATTTTAGACAACCGTCTGTTTGCAAAACAATATTTTATTAATAAAAAGAATTATAAACAGTAAGAAAGAACCCCCAATTTTACACTGAATGAAAAATCAAAAATAAACTCCCAGAAACATGCCTCAGTTCTTCACTCTCTGTACAAGAAATTCCATTAGGTAGCAAATCCTACATCCACATTCATCCAGCTGTGGGGTCCTCAGCAGGAGGATGGACATCAAAATGTCCGAGCAAGTCCAGAGAAGGCCACCAAGGTGATCACAGGGATGGAGCACCTCTCCTGTGAGGAAAGGCTGAGGGAATGGGGATTGTTCAGCCTGGAAAAGGGAAGGCTTAGGGGTGACCTAACTGCGGCCTTCCGGTTCCTGAACAGAGCCTACAGGAAAGATGGAGAGGGATTTCTTTACAAGAGCCTAGAGTGACAGACAAGGGGGAATGGCTTCAACTTGTAAGAGAACAGGTTCAGATTAGATATTAGGGAAAAATTCTTCACTGTGAGGGTGGTGAGGCACTGGCACAGGTTGCCCAGGGAAGCTGTGGCTGCCCCATCCCTGCCAGTGTTCAAGGCCAGGCTGGATGGGGCTCTGGGCAACCTCATCTAGTGCAAGATGTCCCCATCCACGGCAGCAAGGTTTGAACTAGATGATCTTTAAGGTCACTTCCAACCCAGGCCATTCTGTGATCTAAAGATGACTGAAAGTACAAAAGAGCATTGTGCACACTTCTATGCAGAGCAGCTACATGGCTGGACAGATTCACCAATGCACACAAAAAAATCACGTGAGTGATTAAAAAAGCCACGCTTTGTGTAGCACCAAGGGGAGAATTATGAGGATTAAAAAAAAAATCACTGACAACCGCAGGCCCTGAAATGCTGAATTAGGGACATGACTGACCAATTTCTGCTTGCAGTTTCATCTCATCTTTTCTCAAGGGAAATTTGTCAATAAGGGCAAAGAGCTCAGCTGGTGTTGCTGGGAAAGGGTAGCGCTCCTTGTCCATGCCGTGCTTGTCCATCACCACGATGTTAAAGTTGTAATGGGGGATCCTCAGCAGCAACCTGCAAAGTAAGGAACTGGTTTTGTCAAAGGGCAGCACCAGCCTCTCGAGTCTGAGCAGAGGAAGGTGGGGATGGTCACAGGGGCTACACAGATTCCACTTGGTTTCAGCATCAACAAGGAGCCAGATAAAGAGCAGGTGCCTGCATGTGCTGCAGGCTCTGCTTCTGCATTAGGGGAGTGTCAAGGTAACTGCAACCAGCTCTGTTCTCTGCCATTACCCACTGCTGTCACAATACTGAAAAAAGGTTAGACAACAAAGGTAGTATGAACATTGCCTAAAGAAAACCCTTGTGATGAAGCTCGAGTTATAAATAAGACTACTCCCTTTCTTGGCTTCCATTTCTTGGCTTTCCTTGGTATAAAAATCATGGTAAGAAAAGCAGGACAAAAATTCTTGGAGTCTGCTTTCATTGCTACCTAATAATAACAATCATCTGTGACTCTAATTTTAGAGGAACAAAAGCCTCTGCTAATCATGGAGGAGTTCTTTTCTTCCAAAGTGGTGGAAGTCATCATTTAAGCTCCTCTGAAGGTACAAAAGAAAAGTTTATCTCTGGTGCTCTTTTCATCTTTCACTTGAAGGACTAATGTACTAGAAGATCCTAAGATATGCAGTGAGTCAACATCATTAGTGTGGGGTAAATAAATTCAGGCAGCCCTGAGAGAAGGATGAAAGAAGGATGCCATGAAGAAGAGTCTGGTGGGATGTTGGAAAGGTGTGAAGCACCAAAATTTGCCTTCCTCAGCCTCCTAACAAGTCTGAGTGGTCTTGGGATAGTCTTGTTGCAATTAGGGAGCTCGGCCATTAAATTCAAACTAAAATAAAGATTAAAGCTAAGTAATGGTGATAGAAAACCACATTCATCTTGTATCACCTAAGAAAAAATGCTTCTAAAAATCCAAATGCTAAACTTCTGTGCTTTCCAAAGTTTTAAATGGGGTACCTGTGCTCATTAGCTTACTGAAATGCCAATTCTGGACGACACCTTTATTTGAGATGTTTAAGAGTGCATTTTGTATTCATTTGAGCACCTAGCAGAACTGAAAAGCTGTAATTCACAAACTAAGCAACAACAAAGAAAAAATCAATGGAAAACTAACTTTCACTGAGTGCAGGGCAGGTCATACCATACCAATTTCTGAAATGTTGCTTCACTGAAGGTTGCGGGGGAGCTGGGAATGAAGTGTTAAGAGAGCTTATTATTTTCTGCAGAGCCACAAGAAAATAATTTCAAGTTTAGTAGAAGTATCTTTATTCAAAAAAGAAAAAGAGAGTATTTTTGTGCTCATCTTTTACTGAGAACATTTTTTAAAAAATAATTTAAAATATCCCCTCTCTGCTGTGTCAGCAATTTTCATTGTCTCCAATTAAAACTTACTCCCTTTCCTCAGGCATATCATAGAATATGTTGCCTAAAATGCTCCTTGACTTATTTCTAAACAACTCCTTCTTTTCCTGCCAATGAGGCCTTCACTTTTGGCTTTTATTGTTTTCCTGTCCCTAGGGAATGCTGGCACTTCAAGTCTCCCTTTCAAGTGAAAACCAATCCTCTGCCAGTCTAAACCCAAGTCAAAACAGTTTAGGTACCCCCAATAAAACTGCTGATGCTGCAGTCAGGCTGGAGATGCTGAGATAATTTCCTCTTTGAAATACTGCCCATCTCATTCCTACATTCCTCAAAGAGTTTCCCCTTTCACTGCCTCCCCTTTGGGCCTGGCCACAACCACCACCAGCCCCGGGCTGTCGCTGTCATTTGGGGCTGCCCCAGGAGCTGCTCCAGGGCTGTAACTGCAAAGGAGCAACACCAATACAAATACAGACAGACTCTGAAGTGTTTTCAGTGGCAGCACCCAAAAATATAGACTTGTATCCCTATGATAATAGGCATATTAAATATATAATAAAATAAATAACATTTTTATTATGTTTTAATTTGCTGCAGCTACTACACAGAGAGCAAATTAATCCTAAAGTGTGCTCATCAATATCAACTTTCCAGTGTCTAGCTGTGTACATTAGAGTAGAATACGTGTATTTGGAGAGCAGGATGCAGGGAATCAAAAGCAATGCAACTTGTAGGACAAGGTGCAAACACAATGGCAGTGAGAGCTTCCTTTACCTGAGTTGCAGGGCAAGTGATGGGGGCAGCAGCTTCACTCCTATTCTTCCTATCTGTGCTGGGAAGACACCAACCAACTCTACCACGGTGACGTGTCGGAGGTCTAACCCACACTGTGCCGGCTGCAAGGGTTAAAAGGAGGAAGAGGAGTGTTGATTAGCATTGAGGGAACACGAAGGGTGTTTTGAGTGTGCAGCAAGTGTTCAGAGAGTCCCCTCGTCTTAAGTTAGTCAAATGTTTAAAATTGAATTGAGAGCACATTTCGAAAAACACTCAAATTCTCACGGCAAAGATTTAGAGCCTCATGACTCCAGGGGAGGTTAAGTAACATTCTCAGCTACTCTAAGGAAACCAACGCACAGGGACCACCTAGGAGAAATATCAACTTGTCTTTGTAGTTATAGGAAAAGATTCCAGGATATTAAGCATTGCACCAGCAATCTAATTTGGCAATCAAAGCAAATTACGTGAATCAGAAGTTGACTGCAGAAAGTTTTCTTCCACGCCAACTCATGTGCCAGCTGTCAAGAAGTGGAAAATATACTACAGCCATTAAATTCAGTTTGATCAATATATTGAATTTTCTTGCCAAGTTTACCTAATAGGGGAAAAGAGCTGCTTTGTGTTTTTTTTTTCCTTAAATACAACTGTAATTTAAGCCCACAGTTAAAAACATCATCACACTCATATCTCAACGATTATTTACGCTGCATTTTGTTACAAGTTGTGAGAAGAAAAAACAAGATAAATGCACTTGTAGCTGCAAAAGAATACAGGACTGGTTCCTTTCCTTCCTTTCCTTGAGGATACAGATACATTTTGGAGATACATCCCTAAGTCTAGGAAGAAGCCAACAAGGGCATCACATTTACAACACATAAGAAGGAAAATTACCAGAAGTTTTGAGTTTTTTGGAACAGAACACCCCAGTGTTATCTCCAGCACTCTGGATGATTTCTGTGCTGTGTCTCTGGTCCTTTGTTTGCTGGTGCACTTTTTATTTCTGAAGCTCTTCACACCTCCTTGCATTGTAGTTGCAAATCCTGTAAGCCTGGTCTGCATGAGCTGCTTAAGTGTTAGAGGGTTGGGTTTTGGGTTTTTTTTTCAACTTCTTTAGCAGCTGCAGTACGGAATTATTACTGAACACAAGTTAATACAATTAATTTGGGGAGGATGGAAGGGCCAGAACTGCCTGGGATTCAGCGACTGGTCAGTCAGAGGCAGCACAATCCAGAATAGAGCTCAATTAGAGACTGGGGAGATATTTCAACTCAAACCCCTGTGAAAAGGATTAATCTAGAACCATGACTGTTTCAGCCAGATCTTCCGGTGGCTACAATGTAACAGCTGAAGTTTGTGGATTTATTATCAAACAGTGGACCTTGTCCTCTTGTGTCTTTCTTTAAAGAAAAAAAAAGTTGCTTAAATGTGTTTTACCTGCAGCATTCCCAGCTGCATCCTGTAGAAGAAGTTGGCTGCAGTAGGAGTTGAAATAATTAGCAGTCTCCGCTTCTCATAAAATTGATCCAGAAGTGCAGCTGCAGTCCTCACATTCACATTAATATTCATGGCTAGAATTAAAATTAAAACAAAAGTTATGGAGCATACTGAAAACAGACCTATTTCTAGAGGCAGAGTTAGACAGCAGGAACACAAGAACAAGAAACAAAAATAAAGACATGGGTGAAATGCTGGCCTCATCGAAGCCAAAAGTTTTACTGTAGACTGTTCTAGCTTGCACACTGAATTGACTTCAGAATGTGACATTTTGTAGAAAGCTTTGAGCTAAAACAAACTCTAGGAAAGAGCAGTCAAAGGTGGCAAAGGCTTCAGCTCTAAGTGCAAACTGGCAGAGGAGACAAAGATGGTAAGTTTCCTACCTCTGGGACACTGCAGCTGCATTCCACCCCACAGCCCCTTCCCAAATTCTCACTGCCCTAAGAGCCATGGCACTGGATTCCTCCTGGTAAAGTCGTGAAATACTCACTTACGTGCACAGGTTGGCTCCACTCCTGACCACCCCAAATTGTACTGGCAGACTCGGGCTGGGCTTCCTTGCAGCTCGTAGCCACCAATGCAGGAGAACTCACAGGTAGCACCATAGTTATTTCCATCACCTGAGCACTTGATGTAGCCATTATCTGGGGCATTTAACTTCACACAGCGCCTGACTTCGTGCAAGAGAAAAAAAACCAAAGTAAGAGACAGCATGAATCACCATTTGTTACTAAGGTAGCACGGGTCAGGGGACTACCAGTACCAAACACGTTTTTCTGTTTGCTTTCTGTATAATTGTCATGCACTTAAAAACCCCAACCAACCAACCTGAACTCCCCCACCCCTCTTACGTAAAATGAAAAGGTCTGTAGGTGTATGCATGTGACAAGAGGTCATGGAGCACAAAGAGCTGAAGCCAAAACCTACAGGTATCAGCTCTGCGTATTCAACTCCAGCTGTTAAGATCTGGACTTGTGAAAGGGCAGCCCTACTTGATGGATGTCAGCCTCAGCTGAAAAAATGTCTTCACCTCCTTGTTTCAGCAGCTCTCAAGCTATGTATCAGGGAGAAGCTGGCAGAAGGGAAGGGGTGTGGAGCTGGAGGCAGGGCTGATCAAAGAAGCTCTTCCTGGATGTGCAGGAATGCTGCAGATCTGGCCCCCAGCAAGACTTCAGCAAGACTGTTCTCCCTTTCAGCATCATCATCGGAGTTTATATACACAGACATATGCAGATAAATACAGAAATGAGGACATTTTCAAATTGCCTACTAAGCCAGATGCAAATCAGTGTCTGTACTTACAGGATAAAACACCATTCTTACCTCTGACTTTAACAAGAAATTTGCAAGTGCCTTTGTTTTCAGCTCTGTCATACACAGTATATTGGATTTTGTGGTCGCCTTCTGGAAAATGTGACCCTGGTGGCAGGCCTTTCAAAATAACACTAAAGCAGGAGATAAAACAGGACAGACATTCATAAATTCACCAGTATTTATTTACTGACAATGCTGTAAAAGCCTGAAGAGGGATGTTTGTGGCATGCTAGGATTGTCTGGCTGCACTGCAGGACTGAAGACGTGAAAGTAAGCAAAGGAAGAAGTTGGGCAGCAGCAACCAGAGAATTTAAATAATTAGCTACCTACAGTCCACCCTGCTGAGACAAGAGTGTTAGAGTGGGCAGGGTCTGCTCCCTTCCTATAAGACAATCCATAACGTAGCCAAGCCCATCATGCCCAGAGGAACTCAAGCTTCCTCTTCTTACATAAGAAAAAGTCAACATCAGAAAGAAAACTTCCAGCCTCTTACAATGAGGATTTATTCCCATCACTGCTCCTATGATTGTCATTTGTGACTGTTAGTATGTACAGAAATGGAACAGAAAGTGAGATTCGGTGTCACAGCAGAAGGATGTGGTGATCCACAGCAGCATTTTCACCTGGAACTTGCCCCTGTCCTGCAAACAATGCGGGAGAATTCAGACGTGTTAAACATATCCTCAGTACTGAAACACAGGGTAACCAAAGAGCTTTCCATGTAATGAAAAAGCTTTTGTACTCCTGAAACTGAATGACTCTGTGCATTTAAGAAAAGCACTGCCTAGTCTGTAAAACAGCACACTTTAGCAACATTTTATAAAAACAGAGACGTGATTTATGGAAAAGCTTCCACTGAATTGAGAGCTTGGTGCTTTTGAGCTGACAACAGTTACTTGTATGACAAAATCTAGATAGGATATTCCCCATTTTTTTGCTTATCAGACGTTCCTTTGTCAAAAAGACTTAGGAATTTCTTTATTCTGACATTTTCCAAGTTTTTACTTTACCAGGTGTAATTTTTAATGTTGTTCATTGTCACCAAATTGTTACATCAGACCTTAACAGCAAGTACATTTTTAATTATGTAATGAATTCTTCTTTATGAAATTATTAAATTATAGCAATAAAAGGGAAATATCATTGCATCTTTCAACAGTTTTTCTTGTATTCACATGAAATTGTAAACATCTTCAAGCTTAACAAATTTGAGCTTTTAAGCTTAATCAGTCCACTAATGTAATGATGCAACTTGCTTCCCGAAAAAGCAGATTTTCTGTACTCCTACCATTATAATAATCCAGATAGATTGACCTAAATTCTGCATGATAAAAATGGGAAAATCAGAGACACTAGTACCACCACAAGTACACCTTGTTCTTCCGGAAAATGTGTCTGTGAAACCATAGACACTGACAAAGAAATTCTGAAGTGTAATGTCTAAATCCAATGTTTAAATCCATCAAGGTTATAAACAAGAAATGCTACTTTAAAGGGAACTGCAGAATCCTGGGACATCAGTAGCCAGCACTACTTCAGGAAGAAGCCTAAAGATGACAGCGGATGGTTTTGTGACACACCTTGGTTTTTTTAAGACAGTCAAACTTACCTCTTCTGTTACCTCCAATGCACTACTCTGTTTTCATTGTTATGTACAAAAGGTAACTTGCTGTAAGAAAACTCGTTGACTATGAGACCTGTAAAGAAGCTCTAGAAAACTTCACAGGTGCAGTCAAAATGCTGTTGTTTATTCTACCAGCTCTAAATAACCACAACTGGCTACGCAGCTCCTGAACAATTCACCTCCAAATTGCCAGCTTTTCCAGTTAAACATACAATTCTTCACAGGCCAGTGACATGTGACAGCTACAAGAAAGCATCTTGGATGAATTAAGGGGAAAAGGTACCTGGACTGCCAAACTGCTAACAAAAGAGTAAGAAGGAGAAAATGCAAACATGCAGAGATTTTTGCCTACTCCGTCAGAATCCCGTCCGCAGTGTCCCGTCCCTCTGGGGTGTCCCAGAACACTCTGGCTGTCAGCTTGTTGGGCTCTGCGGTTTTCTCCTTCACACTCGGGCACTGGATCCTCGGAGGTTCAGTATCTGTTGAAATAAATGCCACAGAAAAGGGCACTGGAGCATCTGCTAGAGCTGTGCGTTTTCTTCACAGCTCCTTGCCTGCTGTCACGGTAACCCAGGAGCACCTCCAGCTGGCCTCCTCAGCACTGCATCCATCCCAGCCGAGGCACATGGAGCCTCCACTGCTCACCTTTTTTGTAAGAAGAGTCGACAGTTATCAGCCCTTTGCAATGCAAAAAACCCAGCTAAATGTAGTTACTGTAAATTTCTTTACATAGTTCAGTTAAAAAGTAATGTCAACAAATGGATGGCTTTGAACCCCAAGGAAGGATGTCCAAGATCCTACCCAAGGAGCCTGGATGTTCTGCTTATTTGCATTCTTTTCTTTGTCCATCTGTGCAGTACATACTGTGACTAAGAGCATTTTTAAAGCACACTGAAAATCAATCTCTCTCTGCATGGTAACTTTGCATGTTACTCTTAACATGCTGGTTATTTTTCCTGCAATAATGGCAAAATGAGAAACAACAGAAGACTGGCACAATTACCATTTTGTGGACAATCAATGCTGCATTTTCCTAGTAACTCTTATAATAACATCTTACATCAGTAGTCAGCACTACTAGGACAACCATCCTATCAATACAGCCTCAGGATGTGACAAAAGGATGACTTAGCTTGGTGACAGCCATTTACCACAACCTCTGTTATACAATCAGCAGGAAAAGGCAATCTTTCCAGAAGAAAAGATACTGACATTTTTCAATCTTCTAAGGAAAGTATCCATTTCAATATATGTTACAGTGCATTAAGGACATAATGGAAATATTATTCAAGTGAATATTGGCATTTTTAGCCAACTGACAACCAAAACCAGCTGTACATCGATTTTTCTTTTAATCAAAATTATTTCAAGAACATGAGGGATATCCTTTCTCTTATAGGGTGGGGACAGGAGATAATCTGCTCTGTTAGGACAGAATACTCACTAAGGACTTCTGTAAGTGACTGCTGGAACACACCTAATTTTAAAAATTTATCTTTTTTACCCCTTTTAATGCATATCTGTTTCACCACCGAAAGGCCTTATGCCTTTCCTACATGGACCTTCACTGCTGCACTGTGAAGCCCACATAATTTAGTGCAAAAATGCTAAGCAGTGCAGCTGCAATATAAAGGTGTAGAGGAAAGCCCCTTGTTTTTAAGAGCACTTTAAGTTCAGGTCTGAAGTAATTTTAGCCATACTCGATGCCAAAGCTGCAGAATTCCCAGGCCACTTCCATGACACGAAGTTTACCAGCCCATGCCCCAGATCACAAGTAACATCTCCACTGTGCACAGTGTAACTAATTCTTTGTATATTAAAGTAAGAAGTTAAGCAGCCTTTTTGCCTCATTATTTCGTTGCTCCCCTCACCCTGATTTCCCTCCTCAGCTGAAAGTGAGCTGTTCAGCCAGCCCTCTCCTGGCCACTGTGCAGGCTGCAGTTCCGTAACTTCTGAACTACAGTAAGGAACAAGTGTTCAGTTGCCAACTTCATTATACTGCTAGAATTATGTCTGGTCACAACTATGTCTGTGATTTCTGGTCACAAAAAAGTCTCCATCCTACCTATCAAGAGATCAAAACATAACGTTATTAAACAGTCTAACAGCAGATCTCACTATTTGCATTTAGGAACTGTGTGCACAAGTTTTGAAAGGACCTTCTCCAAACTATGTGGTATTACCACAACTTAAATCTTAATATTACTTTTACTGGGTTACTTGGGACTTGTAATCATACTCTATGCAACAATTACCCTGCATTTCTGGAATAAAAAAGAAGTGTTAGTGCTAACTTAGCCTCTTTTCTTTGCAGCTTAAGGTACTTGCTTACTTTACCCTGCAAGACAGCATCCTTTGTAATAAGCACACCATCTCTGCAGATGAGCTTCTGAAAGTGCCAGGAAATACTCAGGACAGTATTTTACCATTTCCAAACTTAAAAGGTTTGTTTTTCTTCCTCTGCCCACACCACTGAGAAGGACAAAGCTTGTTTTTCGGTATAAAAACAAGAGACACCACAAACAGTCTAGATCTAAGCAGCTCATTTCTACATTTGTACAACACCAAACAACAGGAAACCTGAAAAACATTTTATGAACATCAGGCCACAGTGGAGAGGCTCCAAAGCCATTTGCCAACCTAGACTGAGCCACAGGCATTCTGAGGAAAACCAAGTTATCATACACACAAAACACTAAGCACAAACATTCTACCACCCACATGCTTTAAATTACTGGTAGCCATTTCAGATGGCCAAAAATTACTTTCCTTTGTGGGTGGCTGCTGAAGCTTTTATCAGAGGCTTCCCAGAAACAAGGGCAGCAGGCTGAGACTTCACTATGTGCTGAAATTCCATTAGTAGTCAGGAAAGTTAAATCTCAATATTTGCTTATCTCTCTTTTGATTTATGTATATAGAAACACTTCTTCCAGCTGAGGTTCCCAGGAGACCACTGACTATGTAATGAAAACTGCTGGCATAACTAGAATGAACTAGGCTGAAATTTAAATTAGCTCACTGCAGCCATGCTGGTAACTACAATCCATTCGCATTCTCTGGATATATTTGAAGACCATGATCCCAAGGAAGAAAAACAGTTCAGACAACAGGTTTACTTTCAAACCTGTTTTTAATCACTAAGCAGAAGAGAGCATGACAGACTCCAGCACACAGAACATGCTGGAAGAGCAGCACAGTAATGACAGGCTACCAAGGAGTCACTCAGGAATCAGCAAAGGCTGTTAAAAGCATTGTAAAGTGCTGACCACTTATACCAGACTCACCTTCATTAAAGTGGTAATGCTTGGAGCTCCTGTATAAGAAAGAGACTCACTTCGGACTGAAAGTACCGAGTGACAGAACCTTGCACCCTTGGAAAACTGTTCTCTGCTTCCTTAAGGACAGTCGCTTTTTCATCTCATGAACTGGATAAAAAAGGCCTTTTGGAATTTACATGTGCAGGACTTGGGCACTGGCAGGTACCTCAGGATGCAGACCAAACACCCCACTCACCAACGCAGGCCGCTGGCCGGCCACTCCAGGCTTTGTTGTCCATGCAGGTGACGATGCGGTCCCCCTTCAGCTGGTACCCTGGGGAGCAGTAGTACTCACACCTCGAGCCAAAGTAGGCACCATCCAAACACTTGAAGCCCCCGTTGGTTGGCATGGACAGCGTAGGGCAACGCTTTTCTGGAAAAGCAAACAAAGACTTCTGGAAACCTGTTAACCTCCCTTTACAGTCACGTAAATGTGGGGAATTACACAGAAATAAAGACACAGTTGGCAAACAACAAGTGGGAGAAAAGTCTTGTTCTACGTTAGGTTTTTCCACACTTGTTCTTATTTGCCGCGTTTCAAATTTAACTTTATGTAAGCATTAGTGGCTTGATACAATATTTATACAAGAAAAGGGATGATGAGTACCTACTACTCTCTTCTCAGAAAATGTTTTACTGTAAGAGGCCATTTAGACACCTGGTACAAATTGTGTCAACTTAGAAAGTCTAAGATGAGCAGCATTTTAAAAAAGCTTTATGGCTCTGTCATGAAACTACTTCCACAAATCAAAATCCCACACTCATAAAACATTCCCTATCTGCCAAGAGTATTTGTACTATTCAGATGTGTATCACGTACCCCTTGGATATCTACATATCCAAGCATACTGCCAACCTTTAAAACAACAATAGCAATCCAAAGATCAGTTTCAAGGGCAAATAAGAATTAAATGTCTGCTGAACCTGGAGCACAAGTCACACACAGATTTTGTAGCCACTTACGTTTGCACAGCACCTTCCCAGACCAGCGTTTGCTTGACTGACAAATCAGCTGGTGAGGGCCATGCAGCTCGTAGCCTTTTTGACAGCGAATATCACATCTTGTGCCCAATACATTCTTGTAATATTCCCCTTGAGGTGTCCTGCAGTTTGCATAACCATGTTTCACTTTAATGGGGGAGCACCACGGTGTTTCTGGCACAGAGAAGGAAAAAACCCCACACATAGCAATTAGAAAAACGTTAAAGTTCAGACACAAATATAAAATCACTTTGCTTAATCAAGGTCACAGAGAGGAAAAGGAAAAAAACCTCTTATTTACAAAGCTACCAATCCTCAAAGTGGAGAACACTGCAGAGGTGCACTTACACATGAGGAGGTCAGCTCTTTAAAGACTGGCAACTTTTTTTTTTTATGACAAGCATTAAAGATTGTAGCCATTAGATTGGAGGGGTTGGGAGGGCAGGTGGGGTTTTACTATGCTTTTTGTCCGTGGAATAAGTGTGCCACCATGTGGGCAGTTTGATGACAACTGGGCCGTTTTTCCTTCTTGTTTTTAAGCAGACACATCTAATTGCTCTTCAGTAGGAGAAGTTTGCATTAGAACACCTTGGTCTAGCTGCAGTTGTCAGCTTTCCACATTTAGCTCTCTTAGTGCTCATTAAAAAAAAATTAAGTTCTGCTTCCATAATAATCCGTGCCTTGAAAAACTCAGTGATTGTTCAAGCTCTCCCCCAGTTAGAAGGTATCACTTACATAAATCATTTTGCCAATATGTCAAGCTGAACCTGCTCAAACTGAACCTTTATTAACTGGCTAGGGCTACACTGTAAATATTCAGGATATGGGTACCCCCACCTTGTGAGGATTTACCACCACACTGTGGTGCTGATGGGCACAGTATCAAGTAGAAAGGTCCCTTCCCAGCCAAAGTTTCACATCTTTTGTTTAGCTTTGACAACAGGGTGCACCAAGGACACGGGCAGCTTCTCAGTAGGAGTTTCCTACACAAGGAGTGACTAAGCCTGCCCCTTTCTCAGCTCCAAGATTTGAAAAGCACATATTGGGAGAGGAGAGAGGAAGGGAGGGATTGCAAAGCAAAAAGAGAAAGATGACAAGTCCTCAAATCCTGTGTGACAGTGTGTGACATGAAGGAGGGGCATGAAAAAACTTTTGAATTTTGCAAGAAAGATGAAAAGAAAACCCTAAACAAACAAAACACGTGAGTTCATAGTCACAAAGTCACAAACAACATTAAAAAAAGTTTCTAGATCATCTCTGGCAGATGTTTACTTGTAGCTTTTAATTCCCATAGTTATTAAGTACATTTTCCTATACTAGCTGGATCAGCTCCACATATAAATAAACAAAAATCAATACAGCATTTTTCATGCATGGGATATTTATATTCAGTGTACAATGTCCTAGGACATATTTACACTTTCCTAAAGGAAACTAAACTTTACATCTGTATTTTGCAGTGCTGGTCCTGAGTCAACACAATAGCATCTGCAAACTAAAATCAGAGACTAATTATCAATCTTTTGCCCAGACCAAGGGTGCATTTCCTCTAGACTAGTCCGTTTCTGAAGCAGTTGTACTGTGATATGCTTATTTTTGTCTTTCACCAATACAGGTGGAAACCCTTTACAAAGATGTGTAAGTGACATTATTCCCAGTGTCAGCAAATACTCAGTAACAGAGGCACAGGACACAAGCAGGCCAGTCTAACAGCACCCCTCAGGTTAAGGGTAGAGCACAGTTCAGCTTTTTGGCTCAGCCACACAATCATCCCAGCTCTGTTTCTTCCCACCTAAAAGCCTGTTTTCTGAATGTCAAATACATCCTCTGCTATGTACCTTACAATCATGCAAAGTGTTTTGGTGGAGAGTGGGTTTTGGTTTGGGGTTTGATTTTTTTTTTAGAACTATTTCCTGTCCTTCACCCTAATCTCTATACCACAGTTCCCAAAAGACATTTAAAAAATCCCCACATCCACTGACTTGGGCCATTGTGTTGAGGGGCTGTATCATGGTGGCTCCCATTTTTCATGCTTGCTGTGCACCAAATTAAAACTGAGACAACAGATGAGTGTGAGCTAATGGGAACAGAAGTCAACTGCTGAAATAATGAGTGATGCCAGCACCCAGCTCTGCCTCCTTAACTGTTACCCCACGGCTGCTGGTGCAGTCTCAGGCACCACCTCTGAACACTCTCTGGGGGAAGCCACAAATCTTGGATACACAGCCTCTGTCTCATTCACCTCCTGGAGAAATCCTCCTATTCCTGACCTTTCCCATGATCTCCTCTTCAGTGGTCTCATGCCCAAACTCTCCAGCTTTTCTGTCCCACTTGTTCTTCCCATGCCCTGAGACCCTAAACTTCAATTTATTTACACGCCCAAGCTTGTAAAATCTCCTTAACTAAAAACTAGGCCTGAGTTTTTTTGCAGAAGGGCTTAAACCTGAAGTTACTAAGACAACACTGACTGAAAGGGCAGGACTTGGGGGGATGAAGTCATCTGAGCTGAGCTTTCATCCCAGCCAATTACGCAATCCTTCAGCAAATCAGCTCAAGGTATTTATGCCTTGGGTTTTCCACATGTATAAACTCCAAATGCACATCACTGACTTCCTTCATAAAGGGTGTCAAGATTAATATGCTTTGCAACATGATCAAGAGGCTAATAAAAGTAAAATAGAGGGCAAAGAAGCTGTTTCAGGTATTGCAAGTTGCATGAGTTTTTCTGCAAATTTTTGTGGTTTTACAAACACACTAAACAGCTGCCCATATATTCAGAAAAAAAAAATAAAAAGTGGCTAACAAATGCAGATTAATGCACAAACACAATACTGAAAAATAAAAAGGCTTTCCTGTAGTGTTGTTGCAGCTACAGTGGTTTACAGAGAGAAACAAGGCAAGCTCCTAGACAGGGGCAAAATGCATCTCATACTGGATCAAATGATTCTGCCAGAAAGAAAAAAAAGCAAACATGCTTTTGGATGCAGATAAATTGAAGAGCTTAGGAATAACATCTGTTTGATTTAAAACGTTATAATGCTTGCTCCAGAACTGATTGTGATTAGAAGAAAGTGGGTGAGGCAGGGTTTACAAGCTATTTACAAATATCAGGGTTTAGACCAACTGATACTGCTGGAAAAAAACCCAGCTCACTTGAGAAGTACATCAAACGATATAACAAAGTTTTAGATCAAAGTTTGTTTATTTTTAAGTGAAGGCACATATTGGTTTTCAAAGGCAAAGCAGCTACATGGAGCACTTGTGGAATATTAGGTTTGTGTGAGGCCCTAAGGGGTTACACAAGCTGTTCCCTGCCTCAAGGGAAGACCAGCCATGTTCCTGAATGCTTTGGGGATTATAAAACCTACAGGTTTCCCAGACACCTTTTCTGGAACTTCACCATCTATACCAGGCTCTGTTCACCCAAATGAAATTTGAGTTTCAGGTACCAGGACCTATATACTGTATTTTGTTTAACAGAGTTTGCACGTCAATGCAAACTCGAAAGAACTAGAAAGTCTCTCAGCGATATAATAGCCTGAATTACCACTTGTGAGTAAAACATTTGAGAGACTCAATCCTGTGTTTGAAACCACGGGAAAACAGGCAGCAAACAGAAATGGTTGAAGCCCCAGTGTTGCCTTTAGAGCTGACGCTACTGCTTGGTCATTATGGTATCTGAGAAAACAAATTAGCAATGAGGCTCACCAGAGCAGTGGCACTGGAGCTGTGATGAACACAGGAACTGCTGTACTCAGGAAACTCTCCCTCATGAAATATGACCAGAGATGCCAAGTGGCAGGAAGGAAAGCACTTTCTAGAGCATCACATCCCCCAATCCCTTGGTCCTGTTTAAACACCAACCTCAGCTGAGCCCTTCTTTCACAAGCAGCATGCAAAGCGACCAGCTGTACTGCTGCTTGCTGCTACACCAGCCAACAGAGCTCATGGTTCACAGGGAGGAAGGGAAAAACTCCTTAAAAATGCTGTAGGCACAGAAAATCTTGGCGATGTTTCTCTGGAAAGCTAAGCAAGCGGGAAAACATCCAGATGAAGACAAAAGGGTTTAGTAGGAGGTCGATTTTCACCCCTCTCAGTAAACTGCAATGTTTTGTTTGCAGATGCCATGGAGGATGAATCTGAGTGCTCGCTTGCACATGTGTGCAAACAAAAAAACCAACGCTGCTTACATATGTGAACAGCAATTACCAAAATCCATTTAATTCCTGTTACTGGTAAGTTTTATTTGCTAAGCAATGGGCCACACCCAAAATGCTGGACTGCACATCCGAGGAGAAGCTCTGAAGATTGCTACACAGCTCATTTTTCCTTGCTTTGTCTTTCTCCACCCCCTTCCCCCCAAAACCAACATAAAGAAGTATGCTAATGAAGAGCCAGCCTTTTCTGTTCCAATGCTTTATACTCTTAGATTCACATTGTCTGTTCCTCAGCATTTGGCAGTAGTGCTTCCAAAGTTGGGGCAGTTTTTAATATCTGTGTGAACAAGTCATTATGTTTCACTTACCCTGGTGACATTTTGGCTGACATGAGTATAATCCATTTTGGATCACCATACAAAAGGAATTTATACAGAACCCACATTTTAACTACTTGCCTGCCCTGGCATGAATTTGCATTGATTTATTTTCGTGATCTCTGAATTCTTTTTCTATGTGTCTGCAGAGGATCACATGTTAAAAGGCAAAGAAAAATGAGTTAACCTAAATAAAGCTTTAGAGAACTATTTGCGCACGTGTTTGAAAGCAAAATTTTATACTTGAGTATTTCACTAGGAGGAAGATGAGATTTATGAAAACAGCAACATAGCCATAAAAGCTGTGCTTTCCCCTTGGCTGTTCATAAATGTCTGAATTATTTTATGACTTACCTCTCATATGGCCCGATGATTCTTTGCAGAGAATTAATAATGTACAACAAGACACCAATGGCCAGTATTTTCAAGTAATCAAAATGAAGACAACTCTAGCATGTCCATAGATTAATTTACTAAAAACAAACAGTCACCATTTAATGAATTGACAAATGAAATGCCAGGCTTCTTTTATGTCCAGGCTTCTGAGGGACTTTTGGCAGAGGAGAGCGATATTGAGACAGAAGCAGACTTTTCAGAAAATGGACATAGCAAATGGAAGATTTACTGGTAGTGGCAAAAAACTTCTCTTGCTGAATGGCGAAGTCTTCCAGAATAGGGAAGAAAACCTGAATTTGCTTTATAGACACGCCAGTCCATTCACTCATCCAACTATGTAATTTGGTTTTGAAATGTACACATTCATTCATTAAACACACTTCACCTGGCACTTCAGGTAGCAGGTTAACCTGAAATGCAATCAATTTTATGGAACAAAAAAAGTAATGAAAATCAAGCTCTCTTGCATGTACTTCTATACATTACCATCAGTAAGCCCAGGTTTTGAGTCAGCTTATCATTGATGGTTTTGTTAGCATGTATGGAGAAGAAAGAGAAGCTCTTCTGATTTTCATGATTCAACAACCTGATCTCCCAGGAGCAAAGGCAGTGCAAAAGTTACTTACTCAGGTGCATGAAAGAGTTGTGATCAGTACTTGGTCTAATTTCCATTGTTAAAACAGCAGAAATTAAATCTTGATCTAAATATCCATGAGAAAAACCATGGAGCTGGATCACCAAGATTTTATAATCCATGAAAAGAAAAAAGAATGAAGCTTTCTGTCAGCAAGCAGTTGATCCTCTTTAGCACATAAGCAAAGCATTCACCTTTGTATCTACTGCGTGCATAAACATCCTCATCATCTTCAAGGGGTGAATATCCCGATCCTACAATACAAAATAAGAGAAAAAACACTACAGCAAGAAAGGAAATATAAATTAAAAATAAAAGAAAGCTTTGAGAAAAGACATGCAAGATTAGGATGCAATAATCTACGCAATGTCATCAGCATGGGCTTCTCTGAAGCTCAGAGTCATAGCAGACCCACTTTACAGTGAATTTGGAAGGGGCAAATTGATTTGACTATCAAGTGAAATAGTAAATTTCTCTCAGTGCTCCTAGAGCAATGTTGTGCAACATTAAGCTGCACTTGCCAAGTCACAGCTCCTCTGTTACAGAGAGCCCACCTATAATGTAGTTGATCTACTGAGCAGAGAGAGCAGAGCAGGTACAGGTGAACGGGCACATCAGAGGTTTCACTATAAAGTGGTTCCATAGTGTCAGTGGCTGTTAACAGCCATCAGGCCAAGCAGCAGAAGTAAAATGTAAATAACTCAAGTATAACCCTCCTTAATGACCTGTAACATCCTCACACCATGAAAAAGACATCAAGGTACATTACCTGCAAACACAAGTTCAAATCAAAAACACAGTTTGGCTTCAAGCATTCTTCTAGCATTTTTCAAATAAAGAGACAGTATAGCTCTATACTTTTAAACCCCTGAGCAATGGCCAAAAACTTAAAATAAAGGTAAAACATGCTTTCTAAAAACCAGAAGCCATTTGGAGCACTGCTACTCAAATAATCCATCAATAAAACAGAGCAGTTGGCAAGAAAGCCTTCAAAATATCCCTAAACAACATTTATTTAAAATGAGCAACTTCAGAGCATGAAGTCTAGCCTAAATTCTAGATAAATCTTTTCCACAAAGAAGGGCTCATAGAAATTCCCCCTCTGAAACATCCTTCTAAAAACCTTGCATGCAATAGGCAGGTACTCAGAGGCAATAGGAGCTTCTCACATGGTATCTCAGGTTGCAGCATTTGGGGTTATTTCATCGCCATTTGCTGACATCTGGGACCACGGTCTGTACAAGCTGCTGCTTAAAGTTAGGCAAAATTATATAATTCAGGCACCTCCATAAGCTACTGACTCCATGCGCAAAGCATACACCTGTTCAGCCTGTCAACAGGTTTTTAAACAGCCCAAAATAATCTGACCAGAAAACAGTGAAACTTGATTTCTTACTCTACCAGACTCAAGAAAACCCAGCCCATGTACCTGCAGCTGCCCCATGGGAGCATCTTCCTCAGCACTGGATTACTGGGAATCCCTCCACCAGTTTGAGCTGGGACCTGAAGAAGTGACTTTCCAAACAACTTCTCTGAAATTGAGGGAATTATATACAACAGTCTTTTTATCACTTAGAATAATTTCTCTGGATTTTTTGTATTTATTGTTGAGGTTCAATTTTGATGCCTAAACACTGACATCTGAGAGACTTCTGAACATAAAAACAAACCTTCTTGCACTTGAAGTCTGACTGCATAGCAAAAAGAGCAAGCTGTGATCCCTGAGGGCTTCAGGAAGATCTTGATATGTAAATGAATGCTTCTCTAAGCACCAATTTTTCTGCCAGAAATTGGGATACTCTTAGCTAATTACTCACTTTGAGGGTTATAAAGCTGTTACCTCAGTGTTATCACTAATAATTGTCCAAATTTTAGTGTGCAGTGACTTTAGCTTCTAAAATTAGTAAATCTTAGAACTATGTGAGCTGTTATGTATTTGCCTTTCCTTAGACAAAAAACAATTAAGTGCTTTTGAAAGTTTTCTAATAAAAACTGGCCTTAAAGAGTTATTCCCTACTTTTGCCCTGAAACAAGGCTCTCTTGATGGAGCTCAACATCTCCCATTTTCTAGCTCAAAATGAGAAGCGAGTCAGCTCTCTTTCCTAACAAGCAATGTTTTATTAATAACCACAACAGGGTTGGCTTGGGGAGCCACAGGAGGGGTGTCACCATTTCACCTCCATTTTCTCAGCCACAAATCAAAGTGTTTCTGCTTCACATACATTCAAAACTGGCTACCAAGCCATGTAAGGACAAAGCATTGTTCCGTGTTGGAAGTGCTAAAATCATCACAGTTCAGGGTATAGCACGCTCCTGCAAGAACAGGTGTGGACTTTATTATTTCATGAATTTTGCTTGACATCCGCCAGAACACTTTCATTTTAAGATTAATCTATGGACTTACATGATTCTGTTTATGTCAGGAAAACAAGAGTTCTTCATTCACAAAATAGAATTCTGTCCCCATTGCACAGGTTCACTTGTGCAGGTCTGATGGCAAGATCAGGGCACAAGAACATAGCGCCAAGCCAGGCACTGCATACACAGATGTGTACATGAACAACACTTCACGTGCTATTGTGCTACAAATCCTTTATAATTGACAAAAAGAAGGAATGTGACTCGTAAGAGGCAGAACAGCTACGCACACTTGCTTTTCCAGGACTGACATAAGAATTATTTAACTCTTCAACTTCGATCAGTTTAAAGTAAGCTACAGACAACAACAGTATAGTTCATTAAACCAACCTGAAACTTTTCCGTTTACTGCCCTGAAACAGGCCAAGTTCTGGAACACAAGTCCTATAAGCAGCTGCTGAGGGAGCTGGGGTTGTTAAGCCTGGAGAACAGGAGGCTCATCACTCTCTAACTCCCTGACAGGATGCTGTAGCCAGGTGGGGTCGGTCTCCACTCTCAGGTAATTACCAACAAGATGAGAAGGAATAGCCTGGGGTTAGGTCAGGCGAAGTTTAAAATAGCTACTAGAAAAAATTCCTTCACTGAAAAAGTTGTCAGAAACATTGGAACACGCTGCCCAGGGAAGTGGCTGAGTCAATATCCCTGAAGGTATTTAGAAGACACCAAAATACGGCACTCAGAGACATGGTTTAGTGAAGTATTGAAAAGAGACATTTTGGAAAATAATTTTACAACAATCATTTTCTGGGGTATAAGCCCATATCTTCAGCTTCTGTAAACTGACCTTACCCCAAAAAGCACTTGAAGAAAGTGTGTCAGGAAACAGGACTGGTAACTCATCACTTTGTCTACCTTAGTGTACTTCTTATGCTGCTAAACTAATGGATAATTTGGCTTCTAATATTTCTTATAAAAACCTTGAAGAGAGATTCTGAGAAAGCATGACCTTATGCCACTGCAGAGTTCTGGCAAAGAAAACGGCGGTGAACACAACTCGTGGGGAAAGCAGGGCTCGGTGCTGTCATTTCTACACAGGACTCAGTGCAGCGGCCCCCGGCCCGGCCCCGCTCCCCGGCCCGGCTCTGCCCCGGCCCCGCCGCCCCTTCCCCCCTGCCCTGCCCTGCCCTACCCTCGTACTCCAGGCTGCCCCGGGCGCCCAGGGCGAGCAGCGCGGCGAGGCGCAGCCAGCAGCTCCCCATGCTCCACACGGCGGCNCCCGCTGCCCGGCCCCGCCTCGGCTCCCGGGAAGGCGCTCGAGGCTTTGAGATCCTGTGGGGCTGCGGTGTCGCCTGTGCCGCGCGTTGTCCCCTCAGGGGCTCCTGCCGCCCGCTGTCCTCCGACGTGGCCTCCGGGAATCGCCCGGTGGTGCCCTGGCCCGGAGAGATGTGTGGGGGCCCCGGACTTGCTGCGCCGGCCCCTCTTCAGCCAGGGCACCGAGCAGGGCAGGTCAGCGTATCTGTCCAGATGTCTGCCCATAGGATCACACTAGCTTGGAAAAGACCTCTGAGATCA
The DNA here is from genome assembly GCA_013400235.1 of Oriolus oriolus. Taxonomy (NCBI): domain Eukaryota; kingdom Metazoa; phylum Chordata; class Aves; order Passeriformes; family Corvidae; genus Oriolus; species Oriolus oriolus. The sequence continues at coordinate 119,899 of VXBT01000535.1, forward strand.
TCGAGTCCAACCTATGACCACCATGTCAACTTATACCATGGCACTGAGTGCCACGTCCAGTCTTTCCTTAGATACCTACAGGGAGAGAGTGACTCCCTCACCTCCCTGAGCAGCCCATTCTGATGTCTAATCACCCTTTCTGTGGAAAAAAAAAAAAGATCTTCCTAATGTCCCTGCCCTGGTGCAGCTTAAGACCATGTCCTCTCATTCTCTCTCTTGGGAAGAGACCAACCCTCATTTTCCTACAACCTCCTTTCAGGGAGTTGCAGAGAGCATTAAGGTCCCCACTGAGGCTCATTTATTCCAGGCTAACCCCAGCTCCCTCAGCCACTCCTCACAGGACTCGTGCTCCAGACCCTTCACCAGCTCTTTTGCCTTTCTCTGGACATGCTCCAGCCTCTCAAAGTCCTTCCTGAACTGAGGGGCCCAGAACTGGACACAGCACTCGCGGTGTGGCCTCACCAGTGCCCAGTACAGGGGGACGGGCACTGTCCTGGTCCTACTGGCCACACTATCGATACAGTCCAGGATGCCATCGCCCTCCTTGGCCACCTGGGCACACCTGAGCTCATGTTCAGCCCCTGCTGACCAGCACATCCAGGTGCTTCTCCTCCAGGCACCTTTCCAGCCACTCTGCCCCAGCATGTAGTGTAAAGAACACCACACTCCAACTTTTTGAACACTGCTGACAAATGGAGAACAGAAAAAAACCCCTAAAAAATACAGTGATAATTGCCAATTTCAGCTGCATGGCAGATTTCACAGAATAACAATGAAAAAAAAAAGAGAACAAAATGAAAAACAAACAAAAACCACCTAAAAACTATAATGACACTGTGTCTTGTGCACACAGAAACAACATGAATTAAACGAACCTACGCAGCATCTTCTGTAGTCTGCGGGCACTGGCTACTCTTGATACTGGGAGGAAAGAGAAAGCTCCTTTGACATTTAACCTATCCTTCAAAACAGAGAAAAAGGGCTTGGGAATTCCTCCCATTTTCAAAAAGTTCATCAGTTTAAGCCTGTGTAAGAAGGCTGTGTACCAGTTACCACCAATAAGTCTGCAACATCTGGATTTAGTTCCTCCAGTGTTTGCCTCAGAGTTCTACATTCCACAGTACCTGAAGCCATATCAAATATGTGCCATATCAAATATGTGAATTTAAAACCTTAGCTCTACTGCAGCAAACTCTAGAGCTTCTTGGAGTATGGCAGGGCTAAGGTTACTCCAAGACCTCAGAAGTCTGGAAGAAGCATATGATGGTGCAGAAAAGGCACAAAATGGTCACAATGTTCACATTTTGTGTGTAAAAATACTTGCACTCATTTTATGATGGTACTAAAAATGGAAAGCTGGGTTTTTAATCTCATTCTTTACTGGCTGAACATTACACCCCAGAGGTCTGGAAATCTCATGTTTAAAAATCATTTGCTTTGGCGGGATCTTAGTATTTGTTTAAAAACTGCCTGCACAGTTAGGTGTTCTGTTGCATCTCATCTGTGAAGCTTAAAAAAAAAATTAAAAAAAAAAATATATAAATTTTGGTTTGTTATAGAAATCCTACAATCATGGAATGGTTTGGGTTGGAATGGATCTTAAAGCACTGAAACACAACCATTTTGTATTCAGCGAGAGTTGTGCTCAACTGAGAAGCAGAGGATATCAAGACAATCATGGCAGGTTCCTGAATGCCAACCAAGTTAATAATACTATGTGCAGTTTGGTAGCCCAAATGATTAACTTCCAGAGATGTTTAGGAACTTCCCTGCTCATATGTATGGAAATACACAGGTGTATAGCACAGATTTGAGTTTCCATGCACAGCCACATGCTCCAGTCCACTGTTGGGTTTCTATTCCTTGCAGGTGTACGCTCTTTCAGGCACAGAAAGTAATCCTATACCAAGAAGATCCCCTCAGGGCTGTACACAGATTAATTCACTGTGTCTCGCTATTGATTAAGATGCAAACACCGTGTTTTAACACACAGGTTTTAACTTGCTTCAAGAGAGATGCCTCATACAAGATCCCATCAAAAAACAGTTCTTTCAAAGTCACAATCAAAGCACAACTGAAATGCAGAACAGAAAACTTCAGAATTATCAAGCTCAAAAGAGGTCAGAGATGCCTCAAGTCTGCATGCCAGCAGTAGCTTGTGCTTTGTGAAATAAAACCATCCAATTACACAGAAATCAAGAATCTGATTAGGAAAATGCAGGCTTGGGTTCTTTTTCCAAAAGATAATCTCTTTCCTCCTCCCTTGCCATCTGTGACCCCATGTGACTATGAAGGAACACTGCAGCTGACACCAAGCCATGAAGGTGTTTCCAAAAGATTAATTACATGCTGAGAAAACTATTTCTTTGCATAGAAGGCAGCTAACAAAATAAAACTTGTTTCACGTGTTGGCAAATATTGTGCAACAAAAAACCCCACAACTCCTGGCTCAAGGAGTTTCCTTCACTTCAATGAAGTCCCATATCCAGAAGCAGGTAGCCATGCCCATGCAGCTCACTCTCAGAAAAATCAGTAGTGGGATGGAAACTGCACAGATACACACGTTAGTGCTAGTCAAAAAAAGCTCTGTAAAATACAACTGAACTCTTCTTCCTGTTATGGATACACATAGATATCTTAGATACAGCAAAACCAAAGCAAAACACTTTCCACCACAGATTTTGGTTTATTTTTCCCGCTCCAGACTGGCAATAAAAAGTGGAAGTGGCTCAAGTGGCTCTGACTCAATGCAGGCAGAAGTCCTGTAACACAGCTGCAGTCAAGGGAAAGCTGGCAGACATAACAAGCTACAAACCCCTTTGCCAACACACCCGTATGATCCAGCAACCTCAGTGCAGTCCCAGACTGCTCCTGGATACCCTCCTCCATTGCAAATGCATTCATTTTTACTATAATAATGTGTTTAGTAATAGAATGAGCAATATGTTCAAATGCTGATTGCAGTTTACACACTTAAATAACATTTAAAGCCCTTGGGCACTTGTTTTTTAAATACTATTCACCTGAAGCTGTAAAAAAAAAGAAATCCTTCATGAAAATGCTGTCCTTATATTCAATAAAAACAAATGAGGCATTTCCAGAATACTAATTCCAGAAATTCTAAAGAAAAAATCCAGAATCCTAATTCTGGAAATTCTGGTTTGCCCTGAATTGCTCTTGTGATGTGACACTTTGAGTGATTCAATGGCAAGTGAGGATTTAATTTAATTTCAAGTTATCAAGTGTACATACATCTACATATTGGGTTTTCAACAGAAAATTAAAGAAAATCTAGACCTAAAAAAAGTGGAATATATGGATGAAAGGCCTCTGCTATTGAAAAAAAAAGTGTTGCTCACTGTGGGGGAAAAAAAAGAAGCTCAACAGGCCAATAAAGATACACTTGGGAGTTGACACTGGTACAACTCCAAGAGAAGTATCAGCATTCTCCTGTGTTGTTCCATGTTTCTCAAATAAGCCATGCTCCCTTGATTGCTGAGCAGCATGGGCCACAAGGTGCCACAATGATTCATCAAGAATATGGGCTCAAGCTGGGAGCTTGGCTCAAAGGGAAGAATCTGAACATTACATACATGAATAGTGCCCTCACGTGATAACGATTTTCAGCCTGCCCAGTGAGTTGGTTTTTGTTTGTTTTGGCTCATTGCCCAATCAAAGTTTTTAATAATGAGGTGCAAAAAAAAAAAAAAAAA
>VXBT01000535.1:123629-138826 GCA_013400235.1 Oriolus oriolus
AAAAAAAAAAGGAAGAAGTTAGCTTCCAGGATTTTTTAAGCTGTCAAGAGAAGGCCCAGAAACCTCTTTCCTCCCTTTTAGAGGGCTCCACCTGGATAAGGATCTTTCAATAAAGTAAAATACAGCACAACAAAATAAAAACTCTGAAAAGACAGGCAAACAAAAGAAGTCACTGATCATTTGGAAAGGCACTTACTTACCCTAGCAGGAGACTAATGGGGAGAAGGCCAGAGAAAAACATTCCCTTTGTTTAGGCCATGAGGAGTTCAAATTTTGATTTTTGCTTAAGGCACTCCTCAATAAATAATGCCAAAAAAATTAGTGGCAGCATTTCTCTTTATGATCAGAAACTGTCACAGGCTGTTACCAGAGAAAGGACAAAAAGTTCCATGAACACTAAAATGCAAATCAATTCAGCTGAACAAAATGTACATCCTTTAATCGATAGGTTTAAGGAAGGTAAGCACTGTATTACATCTACACGAAACACAGCTACATTGCTGCATACTGCAAAATGTATTTGTTATCCTGAACACAGATGTGTCTGTGCTGTCCTGCTCTGCTTGAACTCTGGCTAAGCCTTCAATAGGTACAGCAGCTATGGGGTTGTCCACAGATATAAAAGAATGTCTTACATACAAGAATTTGTACTCTGTGTCTGACAAACTACAAGAGGCTCTGCAAAGGCTGTTTTCTGCAGTGGCCATGAGGGGACAGAGCCTGCAGTAGTGTGGGCATGTCTCGGTTGTTATTCCGTACCACATAGGTCATCGCTGGGATCAGGAGTAAGGGACTCTCACTTCGGGGAAGAAGGGAGTGACTTTGGGTGGAAAAAAGAGAAATAATTCCTGTGAACATACTTCAATACGGGGGTTTTTTCCCCTTATATTAAGATAGAGTCTTTAACACAGGCCTACATTTTAGGAGCACATTGAAAAGACAGCAAAACAGGAAGTCACCTATAGCAGACCAATAAGGGACTGAAAAGAGGTAAAGCTACTAGTAACTGTTTAATTAACTAAAGACCATTTAAGCTGAAAGTCTCCCTAATGACAAGTTCCAGTGGACTTTGGGATGACTTTCCAAAGGAGGAGATTGAAAACTAATCCTGATCTTTTCTGAACTGGTGGCAGATGGAAGAAATTTTTTTTTTTTTTTAATGCTGACACTGGAACCTGGCACATCTCAGTTTCTAGCTTTTAATACTGCAGTACCAGATACACTGGGGTTATTTTATCCTTGAGACACATGTTGTTTCTGAAGCTCTGCCATTTTAAAAAGGTTTTTCATATTTTATGAGGAGACTAAAAGAAAGGCTCCCTATGAAAAAAATCTCAGCTTCAAGTGTCAGACACTACACCAACACTTGAAAACTAGCATGAGGAGCTGCCTGTAACCCATAGGAAACTCTCCAACAAGTTCCTAGAAAACAGAAGGGGAGCAGGAAAATGTGATGTTACTGACTGTGATCTCCTCCTGCTCTTTAGTAAGTGGAGTCACAGTGTCAGAAGCAACACAGAAATACTATAAACCCTAAGCACACTTCCTTGAAGAAAATAGGGACTTTAAGGACTCCACAACTACTCATGCTTTACTAGCGCTTTGCAAGGGCAGCATAAAGGAGAAAAAGCAGGCATGGCACCAGTGAGGAACAGCTGAAGGAGCAACTCCGGGGGAAATAGGGCAGTCAACAGGTCAAAAACTGAGCAAGGACAACAGAAAAACAGGTGGAACCTAAAATCCAAGAAAAAGATGTAAAAGAACTTCAAATTCAATAGCAAACTAATAATTGAAGGAAAAAGTAAGCAACTGCTGTCAAGACTCAGGAGATAGAATTTTAATTTATTTACAAAGAATAGTATTAAAAAAGCCTCATGACAAACAATATTTAATACAGCCAAAAGCAGAGAAGTTGTATAAACCAATTTATGAGAAGTCGCTTGCTTGTTTTGTTCAAAATAATCAATGTTAATCATATCCTAAGGTAGAGTCAAAAGTTCTTTCCATAGAGCTAGCATAAAATAATACTGATTAGCTTTTAAAGGAACATTTGAGACAGCCCCTCCAAACCCTTGCTCTTTTTTCATTAATATTCATGTCAGTGGCAAATCCCCATCAGGACAATGTTCTCACTTCCATCAAAATCAATAGGGTAAACAAATTTCCTTCTGAGAGAGCAGTTACGAAGGTCATTTGAGAGGATGCTGGCTTAGAAGATCCAGTTTCACTAACGATACACACTGTTTGGGGCACCATGATATAAAAAAGATATAAAGCTATTACAGTGTGTCCAAAGGAGGCTACAAAGATGGGGAAGGGCCTTGAGGCAAAGCCGTGGGAGGAGCGGCTGAGGGCACTTGGTCTGTTCAGCCTGGAGGAGACTGAGGGGAGACCCCACTGCAGTCACAACTTCCCCGTGAGGGGAAGAGCAGGAGCAGGCACTGAGCTCTGCTCTGTGGTGACAGTGACAGGACCCGAGGGAATGGCCTGAAGCTGTGTCAGGGGAGGTTTAGGTTGGATATCAGGAAAAGGTTCTTCCCCCAGAGGGTGTTTGGGCACTGGAACAGGCTCCAGGGCAGTGCTCACAGCACCAGCCTGACAGAGCTCAAGAAGCGTTTGGTCAGTACTCTCAGGTATGATTCTTTAGGCTGTCCTGTGCAGAGCCAGGAGTTGAACTTTGATGATCCTAGTGGGTCCTTTCCAATTCAGGATATTCTATGATTCTTTATATATTTTATATACATATATTTATTTATTTATTCGTAGCTATAGTGCCAAAGACAATGCTCAGAAACTGCAAAAGCCCCAAACTAGAAAGTAAGTAAATAAAAAGAAATCAAAATAATATTCCATTTCCTCCACCTTTGGAACACTAACTGCTGGTTTAAGGCAAAAGGAGACCTGGCAATACCAATATAACAACTTAAACTTAATGACCTAAGGATGGCCACAGTCTGCGTCCCTTGCGTTAAGGGCAGGCTGATATGTAGGGACTGATGAATAACATCTGGCAGGAACAACCAGCTGCAGCAAGCAAAGCTGGCAGACAGCTTCAAATTATCCAGGTCAGGGTTCACTTAACATAATTAGGATATTATCCTTTAATAGGCAGCTCTATGAAGTTCAGTTGTCCACAAAATCAGTTTAGTACTGAAAAAATACTCAAGTTTCATAAACATCCTGAAGATAACTAAAGGCTGTCAGAAAAAAACAAAACAAGAGAAACTTGTAGCAGAACAGATATTTTTAAATAACAGATGTAAAGACTTGTTGGTATTCTTTTTACACCAGTTTCTTCTGAGTGTCAAAATATTACACTAGTCAAAGACACTGAAGACATACACCAAAGATCAGCTGTTTGTCTCATAATGGCAGGATTGGGATGCCATTGTATTTCTCACTGTTTCCTCCTCACAGAAGCATCAGAGTCTGAGAAACTGACTTGTGAGGTTTCAGGGCTTGCCATTAAAAGCAGACTGACAACCTGCAAGTCTGCCACACGGACCAGAGATATGGACGTAAAAAGGGAGCATGTCAAACACACTGGGGGAAAAAAAATCCACAGAAGAGGTACAAAGCTAGTAATAGTTCTCACGGAAAAATGAAACCACTGCCTGAACTGTTACTGAGAGTTAATACACTGTAAATAATGTGGAATTTTACCCAAACATGTGAGACGCATTGCTACCCGCAACGCTCACACCAGCTCCAGCCCTGACAGGGGCTTGGCCTCGGGGTGCCCCTGTCTCTGCAGCTGATCCCTGCCCTCCTCTGGGTTACTGGGAGAGATCCCTGTCCCACTACCAGCCCTCACAGAACCAGGACAGACCTACCCTGAAGTCTTCTGTGTAGAAATAAGAAATTTGAATTCTGCCCGCCCCCCCACTTTTTTTTTTTTAATAATTGAAAAATATAAATTATGCATTTTTCTACATATCTCAACCAGGTGCCACATTTCATAGAAAAATAACCTCTTCAGCTGAGGAACCTGCATTGGTTTTGCAAAAAGCCATAATGATTTGGACCATGCAGACACAAACATAGAATCGAGTGCTCATGTTCCTAGATAAAATGCTCTTACCTTCCCTTTGCAAACCATGTCATTAAAAATTCTCAAAGATTTGACATGGATTTCCATTGCAGACAGACCAAATAATAACCAAAAGATACACAGAGTTGCCTGCCTAAAAATGCACTTCTGAGTTGATTCCTTTCCATGATTTGAAGTTTCCCTTCTCATGAAACTTTAACGCACAAAAAAATTAAAAACACACTGTAAAGTCAGTTCTCCAGTGTGGTGTTTCTTGTGTGCAAAAGACAATCAGCATCGCTCCCTTGCTGTTATCATCACAGACCTGTGCTGGCCTCATTACACTGAGGAAAATAGGATGTTCTGTTTAGCAGGAAGTCCTGGCAGAAGGCAAAGGGTCAGACAAGCTGTACCTGGCAGCTCCTCAGTCACTCGCCTCTCGCCACTCTGCCCCTCTGCAGTTACAGGCTCTTATTTGTAAGGATTCAACAGCAACATGAGACAAAATCAACACTTGCCAGTAAGAAGCCAGGCCAAGGGCAACCTCCAGCAACACCTGACAGTAACCCAGCTCACTCTGGGAACAGGAAACATTTTCTGGGAAAAAGCAGATATAGTAGGGCTTGTTTCAACCATCCCTCGACAACCCGCCGCCTTGGCAGGGAGCTGTCAGTGGGAGCAGTCCCTCAGCCAGCTGCCTGATGTGAGCTTGCTCCAGCTGTCAGAATTTTTCAGGAGCCTGTTACAGGGCTGGAGCGCTCTCATTGCAGGTGGCTGACAAGTTAAAGCCCAAAAGAGCTGCAATCCTGTCTGAGCTTGTGAGCTGCCGTGCACTGTGGTGCCTGCCAAGCTTTCCCCTTCCCCTGCTCAAACACACACACACAGAGTACCTCACTGCGATGGGAGGGATTCCTCACAGCACTTTCCGCAGTGGAAATTAGAGGTGACCCGGAATTGAATAGCATGGTTTTAAAAGAACTGTTTATAATACAAAACACGAGTTGCTGCATCAGCTCTGAAAAGGGCTTGGGAGGAGGGCGAGGAGTGTGCTGAATGGAACTGGTGCACAGGGCTTGCCAGCTGAACTTTATTTAAATTACTCATCTTTGCAGCCATGAGGTCTTACTTATGTTTTCCCTTTGTGCACTTCTGTTGCCATTTGTCAGTCCCACTTACCATGGTGCCTTTATACAAGAAAGGCCAAGAACATTTTGGAGAGCATAGCTTCCTATGAACTGGAACCCTGAGCCACCATCAGGTTCTACACCACAAAATCCCTTATTAATACTTTAGTTTATTCTCATGTGTCACATACTACAAAAGCTTGACTTTTTTCTGTTCCTTGTCCCGCCTTGTCATGGTCTTCATGCAGTAAGAGAAGCTTTGTCAATGGCAGAAGAGTAAAGAGAGACCAGGACTGTGCTTTAGAGATGACATTCACCCACCACTGCAAATAAATCTAACCCCATTTTCCTTGTGATGGGCTTACAAAGAGGGAAATATTTTCTAACTCTGACGGAGCACTTACTTTCAATTCCTTTGGACTGATCTGTTTTAGCAAACCAGTTTACTCTTCCAATAGGGAAATGAGCTATAAATCAATATTATCTTTCTGATGAGTTAAAAGTTGCCTTTTATTACACATAAAATATTTATGGCTTTTAATGCATATCACTGCTAAAATGTCTGAGTGATTTTATAAGTATGACATGTATTAACGATCTGCCTACAATATGGCAGACAAAAATATTGCAGAAAAATGGTTTTGCATAAGAATAAAACAAAAGAACTTAAAGGGCTGCAGTGCATGTCTCGTGCTGTTACTGGTATCCAAGAGGTCTGAAATGCCTTGCAGACATCCAAAGGTACAGTTTAATATTCTTGGTTTTGACATGCAGTTGGAGAGAGGTACAGAATCCCCAATCAGAAACATTTCTCCTATAAACAGAGCCAAAACACAATTCAGGTGTTCCAATTTCCAAAAAGATGACAAACTGTCAGGCAAACATTGCAAGCTTCCAGACTGCTGGTGAAACAGAGGTATCAGTGATACACCAACAGCACTGCTGGCATTCCTATAAAAGCTGCCTTCCCTTATTACAGAACCACTCAGGATTTCATGTATTTGACTGGAAATTTCCTTAAACTCTAAGTCAAAGCAAGTTTCCAGTTATGGTTACCTCCCATTTCTCCCAAACATGTATTTCCTATCTCATTATAATAAATGTCAAGTACCAACAAGAAACTCAAAAATGGTTCCCAACACCCACTGAAAGGGATGCACGTGCAGAAGCTTTAGCTGAGGCAGTAAGGAGAGCAATGGAAAGACAAGCCAGAAGAGCACACAGGAATGCCCAGAGCCACAGCCAGGTCCAGGTCACCCCTTCTGAGCTCCAAAGAGACACAAAAGCCACCTGTAGCATTTCCATAACAAAATACACACACACAGTGTTACTCAATATGGTGCACTGCACGTGCAATGGCAGTAACTGCAGCTGATGCATAAATGAATGTTTTCAGTCAAAGCTCTCTGCACAAACTGTATTACAAAGGGGATGGACACAGGCCAACCAGCTGCCTTAATGTGACAAAAAATAAATCAGTGGTACAAAGCTGAAGCAAACTACCAGTCAGATGCCTTCACAAGAAATACCTTGACCAAGTCATCCCTTTTCTTCTTACTACAGTAACAGGAAAGCTACCTGCTTTCAGCACAGTGCACTCACATCCATTTCTTTCCCAGAAAAGTAAGGAAAAGACCTTTATATTACTTTTTGTGTTGGTTTTCTTCTTTACACATTTCACTATGACTGTAACTTAGTGCCAGGTGTACTGTTTCTGATATCTGTCCCTGGGCAGGGAATGTCTGCAAGCTAACATAATTTTAATCGTCAGGAATAGCTGTACAGAGGCATGTTAATTTTGGGCTCCTTTACTTACAAGTCACAGATTATAACTAGAAGGCCACAATGGATGGACTCAAGACAGGCAGACTCGAATTGAATAATTACATTTGAGTGCATTGCCCTAAAGTTGACAACTCCAAAGAAAACTCTAACACAGGCACAGGCTCATCATTTAACTGAGTCAGGAGTTGGAAGCAGCATCTTGCCCAGTCTGGCCAGTCAGCATCAGGAAGCCTGACAAAAGACCTCTGAGGGACACCAGGATGGACCACAGACCCTGGCCAGTTAGAACTCTCATGATACAGCCTAAAAGGAGAGACAGACTTTGCTAAGTGACGCACGTTGCCAGCCCACACTGGTTAAGTGTAGGCTTTGGGTAAACCATGCAGCACGACAAGGCACGGCTGCAGAAGCCTTGCAGAAGGATTACTTTCAAACTGCAATGCTATTCTTAGTGAATGTATGTGCAACACATCTAAATCCAGTACCCTAAATAACAATGGCATTTCCTCAAAAGAACGAGAAGAGGGCAAGAAGTAGGGAAGAAAAAAATCAGATGTCTTCAGTCACACTGCTCAAATTATAACAAAATGTGTCTATTTAGAGTTTTGATGAATTTTAAATTTTACACAACAGGAAAGAAAGGGTTTCCTTCTATAGCAACACCACAGTAATTTCAGAATCTTCAAAACAAGAGTAACTTATAAAACTTCTAAATCATCCAAACTGCACATGTGCAGTAAATTCATACATGCATATTTTTATGCACTGCAAGATCTGAATCAAGTGATAGGACTAACATAAAATTTAATGTTATATATCTTAATGCAAAATTGCAGAAGTTTTTCTGTGTCTCCCGGCAGGACACGGCTGCACATCACAAATGAAAGACTATACAAATCAAAGATGTATACACCCATATGGAGATATTTACTCAACAGTTTCAAACAAATGAATGCAATCAAGAATCTTTATGATACACATCCTGCATGTTTTATTTGTGGGTCTTCTTTTCTCTCCTCAAAAACAGCTCATAATGACCTGCTAGCGTCCCACAAGAACAACCCAAAATACACATAATTTCAAGCATTCTCCTTTCTTTTTCAGGTCTATCCATCAGGAGGCAAAAGTTGGTCTTTTAGAGCAGCCTACCTGAGCCCCACAGATGTCATCTGTCCTCAGCTGAAAACGTATTTTCACTGAGCAAGCAAAAAGCATGAAGTTATGCAAACTCCATCTGCTCAAATGGCAAAACCCTTTGCCAAAAATGTCCGGCCACCCCCAGCTTGAGCTGCACAGGCTGGCGGAAGCTCAGCACCCTGACATGGCTGGAGGTGTTTTCCTCTCCCAGCCTGTAATTTGCCCTGCGTGCTGCCAGGAGGGGACAGCAGCTCTTCCCAAATACTGAGCCAATGTTCAACAGCCAAAACCAGGGCAGTGAAGACGTGCAGGCGGCCAGCTGGAAGAGACAGCACCATCCAGAGCAGCAAGATGGGTCCCACCCTCAGTGCTTATTTCACATCAAATAGTCCAAGAGAGCACAGGAGAACACCCTAGAAAAATTTATGTTCATCATATCCTGATCTGGCCTCACTAGCAGGCTTCCTTCTCCCAGAGGCTTGTGATCCCCTGGAAACCACCACGTTACTCACACCCAGGGAGCCAGGGATGCTACCCAGGGGAAGGCAGGACAGCTGGGCAGCTCGCCTCAGAGTCCAGGGGTTGAGGTAAAATACACAAGCAGGAAAGTAGCAAAGAGCTGAAAACTGCTGCCCAGTTGAGAGAGGAGGGGATGTTTCCAACAGTGCAAAATAGTTTTGGGAGAAAGCTATTTTGGAAATCTCCCCAACACTGCAGACATGGCCAGGAGCTCTGGTCAGGGTCCGGACCTGGGCCATGTAGTCTCAGCACCTGACCAGAGACTGAGGCAAAGGATCCTGCCCAAGGTCTTGTATGCCAGGAATGAGGCAGCAGGGTAGGAGGAGGCCTAGGACAGCCATGGGGAGAATATGGAGTCCACCAGGATCAGCAACAAGCCACAGCTGCCTAGTGTTTCCTGGAGGGAATGCACAACTCCCAAAAGCAATCAGATTAAGAGACACTGTTGGGAAGAACGGCAGGATGAAGGAAGGCAAAGTAGCTGCTTTTTCAAGTAGCATCTGCTAAGTGCTAGAGGAAAAGCACAAGAACAGCACTAAAAATAAAATCAGGAGCACTGATGAAAAGGGCCAGCCAGCCACTCCAGTAACTTCTGTTTAGGAAACAAGCAAAAACTCACAAGCAACAGTTTCTCCCCAAATAAGCCTTTCAGCAGAAGAGTTTCATTTTAACAGTAGTCCAGCACCAGGGCATTCGGACAGACTCACTTTTGCAGGCTGGTAGCAGGCTCTTAATGTGCTGCCATGCTAAATGCATTCTCCCTCCATCTTCAGAGAATGAAGAGGGAGTGTAATTTTAGACATTCCTCTCAGGGAAAATCCCTGCAGCTGCCAAGAAATACCATTTAGAGGTAATGGTGGGTTGGGGAAGGATTTCTTATCATCCTGATGCTGCATCTGACAGAGCTTTACTCTCTTTGTAACTACTCCTTCCACATTTCTGTGTGTTATGTACATGCCAAAGATACCATTTATTTCCTCAGGCACAACAAAATCTCGTCAAGATTGTTCAGGCAATTCAAAGGAAAATATTGGCAAAGCTGTGCTTGCAGTATGTATTAACTTGGAGAAAGAATTTTTTTCCTTGGGTCTCTCATATACAAAAATCTTTCCTCTTTTCATGTGAAGATATGTCAAATGAGAAGTCAAAGTGGTTTCAAATTCAGGCAGAGATCTTAAGTGGCTATTTCAAGTTACAAGAAAGATCAAAATAGTTAAATTTAAAACCTATAATTTGGAGCCATTTTCAAGGTACTGCAGCACAAATTTGCAGTCTGAACAAACTTAACAGCGCCCTATAAATACAATCAATAGTTAGAAACAGTGGCAGAGAAGTGCCAGCCAGCCATGTCCTGTATGCTGAGATTTTCATTTACCATGTTAAAAAAAATTAAGTGAATGCCTCCTGAAATGGGTGATACACACACACTGTAATTTTTAACATATAACATAACTTGAAACAGCGAATTCAAAGAAAAAAGCCCAAACCAATCAAAACACAGCCATTTTGGAAGCAGAAAAATTAGTCAAGTATTTAGAGAAACATGTAACTTGTTATCCCAGTTAGGGAAAAACTTTTATACTTTCAGAAGTTTTACAGAAGTACCAAGAAAGACACAAAGATTGCCAGTATTAAATTGCAGTCTGTATTACAACGCACTGTTTATTGGAATTTTCTGAAGTATTAGGTTACTGATATGCTTTTTGGACAAAAAATGAGTAGTGTTATGGGGGTGCAGAGAGGGAGGGATGAGTTTTGGTTGTCTCTTCACTGCTTTCCACTCCAAACAATCCCAGTGCTGGACTGGGCATCTGTGCCTCGAGAACAGTCACTCCCAACAAAGATACTCCTGTTTATCAACATTGCATCAAAACTTCTCAGCGTGGGCTTAAGCCCATGCCCATCTCCAAACTCTGCAAAGTCTAAGCAGCTTGCCTAAGGCTATATGTAAAATGTGCATGTAGTGTGAATTTTCAAACCAGTGGCTTTTTCAACTGAATGCCAACACAAGAAATCTTGTTCCCTGCACCTTCATCAGCCACGAATTGGACCAATCAATACCCATTCCGTTCACAGCTCTAGAGTGAGAGGATAAAACCATATTTCAGTAATGTTCATTTCTAACTACTCATTTCAACTGTCAGAGAGACGAGGACACAAAAGTAAAACACAAATAAACATCAACATTTCCAAATTACTTTTAGAATAGATTTTGGTAATCCAAATTAAAAGCACATTCCTATTTTTCACAGAAAGAATATCACACATACTGATGGCTATCTCAAGTGCAAGCTTTTATAAACACTGTGTTTTTACACTTTAGATGTTTGGGAAGCCTGTGTCACATCTGCCAGCACTTACTACTGCAGCAGACCAAAACGATAAGGGGTACAGCCGCTTGCAAGCATGAAAAAAACCTGTCACTGATGCTTCTGTTGCACCTCCTGTACCACCTCCAGTGCTTGCCCAGACTTAGCTACCCAAGCCATTAAATGCAGATAGTTTGTCTGTGCTTTCTGGCAAGGTGTGTTTCACTGTGAGAGAAAGGACAGTTCAACAACTCATCAAAATATCCTTAATTTCACTCTGTTTATGTGATCTTACCCTGGTAATTTCACTTGCACCGAAGCCCCCAGGTGCTGCTGAAGAGTGAGCAGGCTGAGCACAGAGGATGCAATGACCTGATTATTTAAGGACCACTCAGGAAGAAATGCAGTGCTTTGATAATGCTTAAAAAGGCGCAAGGAGTTTTCAGTAGGGAATTACTACAGCTCATGAAAACGGTCCACTTCACACAGGAATATATGAAAGCAGTGTCAGGAGATGAGTTAACATTATTGATTGATATAAACATGACATATCTGCTATGCCTGAGGTCACCTGAGAATGTAATTTCTATTAGGCTTCTCTGCTGCTGGAAGTCTTATTCATATGCAACTATCCAGGTAACGGGAGCTTGTTCAGACAGAGCCAGCCCGTCCAAAGCACAGCTGTGGGTAAAGCCGTGCCTTAGAACACACTTACCTGCTTGTATTCAGAACATCACAGAATCACAGAATGGCTTGGATTGGAAGGGACCTTAAAGCTCATCGAGTTCCAACCCCCCTGCTGTTGTCAGGGACACCTTTCCTTAGAGTATTCCCATGCTGGGTTTTTTTGTGCTGTATTTGGCTAGCACACAACAAGCTCAGGTCTGTGCCCACCACGGGTCACGAGCGGCACCCGCAGGTCCACACGTGGATTCTGTACACACAAATTGTCACCCAGGATTGACAGGCAGCCAGCAAGCTGTGTTTAAAAGAAAAACACAACAAAAGAACTCTCAGCTGACACAACAGGCCCCACCCTTGGCACTGCAGAGCACCAGCTGCTCAAGGGCCCTGGACACTGCTTCTTGACCATTCTGCAGCTTGGTCTGATGGAGAGGAGCTACGAGTAGGAATCGAATTATTGTGATATTTTTAAAGCCTGCCATTTGACTTTAAGCAATTTAAATACTTTCTTCCTTCAGTTTTGTCTTCCTATCCTTTGTCTATTTATAGTATAAACTACTGGGCAAGAACTGCCTCTCTCTGAACAGCTGAAGCACTCAGAAGTCTCACCCACAGCTGCACCCCTTGATCTAGCACACAGCTTTGAGAAGAGCTATCCTTTTCACAATCTGACTTCCACCTACTCATATTTAATCCATAATATACATAGGTTACAAGCATACTACGCACATATATATATTGTTTTCTTTGAATTAAATCTCTTGCAGCTTTTGAAAATAGTTCCATAGTATTACATGGTCTTCAAGTGATTTTAATGCCATCTCTCTCAAGGTTCATGGTCCCTTCACACCAATACCCCGTTCCAATGCACAGTTCCCATTCATTCTATCCTAGATAAGCTTTTCTTTTCATCTACCAGAAGTGTAAGACACAAATACCACAGCCTTACATCATACAGTGCCACTTGATTTCACCTTCACATACCCAAAGGACTGAACAAGTGATCTCCATATGTACATATGGACAGCTGTACCCTCCTCAACACCACAGAAAATCACTGCAGAGCTCAAAGATCACATCTCTCTCTTCAGTCCTTAGGAAAAGGGTTTTATGCTTGTTTTAACTTCCAAAAGGTGCCTCTCTAAACTGTTCTTGAAGAGGAAACAGACTTTCCTCTGAGTAGTGCCACCAGAGAGATTTTGTCAGTACCTCATTAGCTTTGAATGTACCAACGTGAGAATACCATGGCATCCTTTATAAATTTGAAAATACAGTTACAGTTAAAACAGCTGCTGCTTCAAAGGCTTTTAAGTATATTAAGAATTTCAATTATGTGGATATTTTTCAGTTTTCCTCCTTATGCTAAGCAGATAATTAGTTCAATTACATTTTCACAGGTGGAATACTGGCTTGATTTCTACTTGCCTGCCATCAAAACATTGATAGCAGAACTCTTAGGGCATGAAAATTACACCTATTTAGTGTGGTGTTTAATATAGTCTCTGGATTGTGAAGCACAAATGTCCTACACCAAACATTTCAGTGTTACCAAATTATGAATTCAAGAGCAGATTAGACTATTTCTGATATTTAAAAAACAATCTACTATTGAATACAAGCATTTTGCGTCAATCCAAAACAGACTGCTTAGCTTTGTCCACAAAGTAGTCCAGTGTCAACATTTTGGTAAGGGTTCAATAAGCTTGTGCCTGTATAATCAAGAGGGCCCCAAACACACGTGCTGTAGAGTTTTTGGGGTTTTTTAAAGTCTATTTTAGTTTACTTAATGGCATTCTGTACCTAATGTGCATGGTTACATACCAACACAGTACCATTAAAGAAAACATCTATTTACAGTTTCACTAGAGTTCATACTGGGAATAAAGATCTGAAAGAATATCACATTTCTCTACTGAAAACAAACAGAAGAAAAGTAACTGGAAACATTAACTTTATATTAGGGTTTACAATTACAGCTGCTGAGGTTTAAGCTCTTTGGAGCCTTTGACACTAAGCATAAGGGGGAAATTGGACTTTCAAATGAGTGAAAGACGTAACAAGCAGGCTTTTGTGCAGCCCACTTGAAGATTACATGCAAAAATTAGACTTTAGAGATTAGAGAGGTTACATTTGGCCTTTTAGGAAAACAGAGGATAGGATATTAGCATCCTCTGTAAACTACTTGAACACTAACATTCACATGAACCGCAAACTAAAGCATTCACTCATCTTCCTAAGAAAATAAAGAGAATTTGGCAGTACAATAATCCTTAGAGAAATGCCAGGACAGAAACTTCTGTTTTCTTTGTTGATTTAGCAACTGATGTGTCCAATACCTTAGTGTTTGGTAAAGAAAGAGCATAAACGTGTGTTCCAACACTTTTCATGTTGGAACGAAGCCACTTGGAGCCCGCCAACGAAAATAAGGAAAGCTAAACCTCAACTCACAAATACCACCATTATGCCATTTTACACCCCTCCATGGACAGAACTATGTTTTAAGTAGGGACAGCTACAGGAAACAAAAAAATGGGTATCACCAACACAAAGCTGAGTCGTATTAGACGCCTTTCTCTCCTGTTCACTGCCGCTCTTCCCTTTCAATCCACAGTAACACACCTCAATTTGAAGCCATACCAACTTACTTGGAAGGCTCTGTTCTGACCACAGATTCTCACGGACTACACCTGTTAAACCACCTCCAGGGCATGACAGTTTACACTGGCTTTGCCTGCAATGTCTGCCAAATCAGAAGTGTTTAATCGGACAAGACGCAGCTGCTTTAGAACAGGCAGACTCACATACCCCTTTTCTTTTGCATGGAAATGGAACCTAAATTTGAGCTCATTTCAATTTTGCTACAGGAAATGCAAACAATTAGAAGTGAAATAACATCAGCATACATTTTTTCTATTTACTAGATGCCTAAAAACCCAGCCAGATTCACCCATTCATTTTTCACACTGAAAACTGAGGTTAGCTTGCTGCATGCACAGTCTCACCCCGGCACCAAGAACTGGTGAAAGGCTCCGAAGTGCCACGGTCCAAAGGGCAGGGCTGGCCACCGGACTTACACTCGCCGCTCCTTTACAGTTAAGGACTTCTCATCTCCTTCAGCAGCTTTGAGCGGGTGTCACCTCCTCTCCCCGAGTGCCAAGGCACGGAGGTGCAGATGTGACACCCGGTGTGGGAACGCGCCGGGCTGCCACCGACCCACACTCGGCAATGCTTAAACCCGGCACGGGTGGAAGCTTTAATCGAACCCACTCCAATAATAACCCGGCACTCCCCACCCAGGATGCGGCTTCATCAGCGTTGACGGTCGCCCCGGGACGAGCCGCGGGCTGGACCAGACACAGAGCGAGACACAAAGCGCTTCGGGCGGGGAGCGAGCGAGCAGGATGGGCCGCCCCGGCCCCTCGGGCTGCCCCGNCGTACTCCAGGCTGCCCCGGGCGCCCAGGGCGAGCAGCGCGGCGAGGCGCAGCCAGCAGCTCCCCATGCTCCACACGGCGGCTCTGCCCGGCCCGGGGCTGCGCGGCAAAGGGGCAGGAGCAGGAGGAGCAGCAGCAGGAGGAGGAGGAGTGGGACGGGGACATTCTCCGAGCGGC
>VXBT01000535.1:139591-199344 GCA_013400235.1 Oriolus oriolus
CCCATCCCCATCCCCATCCCATCCCATCCCATCCCATCCCATCCCATCCCATCCCATCGTGTCTGCCCACACAGGCCTGGAGTTTTGCAGGTGGCGGTGCAAGGAAACAGACTGCATGTCTCAAGATGAAGTGCTCTGGTTGCTCAGCAGTTTGCAGATGGCCAGCTCTAAATGTTAAAAAAAAAATCCCTAAGTCATGAGAGTAAGAAAAAAAGTTTGGCGTCATCACATTTCTCATTAACTTTTTGAGCTGCCAGGGTGTTCTGGAGTTACATTTTCAGGCTTTGTTCCATAACCACAAAGGCTAGAGGCTTTTTTTCCTGCCTTTCAGATGAAAGCAAATTCCCAGTCACTCCAAGCCTACAGAAGCGGAGGCTTCAGGCAGAGCATCCTATGCTCCAATACTTTTGATTTGACATCTGTCAACCTGCAGCTTGACTACAGATAGATTTGGGGTTTCTTTCTTTTTGCACT
The DNA here is from genome assembly GCA_013400235.1 of Oriolus oriolus. Taxonomy (NCBI): domain Eukaryota; kingdom Metazoa; phylum Chordata; class Aves; order Passeriformes; family Corvidae; genus Oriolus; species Oriolus oriolus. The sequence continues at coordinate 140,066 of VXBT01000535.1, forward strand.
TCCTACCATGAGCATTTAATGTGCACTCCAAACTGGTGAAGGTGTGGGAAAAGCTCTGGCCCCAGCCACAGTTTGTGTGCTGGGGTAGTACAGGGGAGCAAGCCCAGGGAGTTCCAAGGGTCCCTCCCACATTCTGCCCTGTTTTCTGGATAAATAGGGAAATACCATCTAGTCAGGAAAGAGATGCTTCTTTAAAAATAATGGACATGGAATTGCAGAAGGGAGAGAGTCATCTCAAGGGGAAATGTTAGTCTGGAAAAAAGAAGGTGCCAGTTCTGATGCGCTTTGAGGCTGGCTATACCAAAGTGGCCTAAGAAAAGTGCGATCTTACTGGCAATTAGAATAAAAATGTGTGTGGGTGCTGTGTTTGGGAGCTTTCTCCAAGTTTTCTTCTCATCTGAATTTTCCTTTGGATCGGGAGCGACCCTGGATACCTCCCCACTCGGATCCACTAATTTGGTGTCTGAGACTGAAGTGTGCACAGGAGTGAGTGCACCTCCTGCATCCCCGGGGCCAGGCTAGAGCTCCTCTGGAGTAAAATACCTGATGGGTTTGGGGGGGCACTGGGGCCTCAGCACAAACTGTTCTCCAAGTTACTCTGCCCAGTGCAGGTGCAGTCTGAGTATGCTTGGGTTCAATAATCTGTTTTGACCACCTTGTTTGCAAAAAAATGAAAAAGAAAAAAAGATAGTAACAAAAACAATGGCAGTTTCATCAGAGCAACTGCGGGTTATCAGCCTAAGGAATTCTTAGATTTCCACATGTGAAGAGATTAAAATACTAGCATTACTCTGTTTAAAGTAGAACATCAGGAAAAGGAGTGCTTTAATCTGATATTATTGGCATAGAAAAGATAAGGTAAAAGAAATCCATAATAAATTGTGATGGTCTCTGTAGTTTATCTGTGCTGCAAGCCTTTGGTAAGAGTTCAGCATTCCGATGTACTGGAACAATAAAAGTACCTGAAGCAGATCTTAATGGGTCAGGTATCTCTTGCTTTCCCTTTGTGTATGGTCCTGGTAGCTGCCCATTTCCAAAACACAGGCGTTCAGGTAGGTATTTCTGTGAGTATGAGGTCTGTACTACTATGAGAGCATTGTACAAGAAGCCACTGCCAGCAGAAGTGCGAATGCAGCTGCAGCTTCTCCATCAGCTGTCCCAGCACCACCCTGCCCACAGGTAACAGCCTCTCTTCTGGGCAGCCTTTTTGAGCCATTTCAAGCTGCATGGCCACAGTGCAGAAATTTGGTGCTTGTGGTGACAAATCCTCCTTGCCTGGTTGTCTCCTCAGCGTGAGAGGTGAAAGTGTCAGTAGTAGGTGCTATCAGTGACTGCAGCTGTGGTGTCCGAGTTAGTACAGGCAAGAATTGTGTTTGATTCCGTGGAATCAGTGAGATCTCAAACTGCTTTCCTGCTGCTCCTGATTGTGCGTGTGCCATTCCCTCTGTTCAAACAACGTGACCACTGGTGTTTGCAGAATTTTCACTCTGTCTTGGCTGTCCACTGCGTGGGGTTCTTGCTGTGGGCACTGTGAGCGGGCGTGCCTGAGATGCTGCTTTTCATCTGACATCCAACTCCTGGAGTGTCCTAACTGCCCTGAGAAAGGCAAGAGATTTGAGAGCTACCCAGTCTGCAACTTATAGCTCAAATTTAGACACAAGTGTGAGCATAAGTAGCAGTGGGAATGCATCCTTCGTGGACTGTTTGAAATGAGCCTTGGGAAAACGCCAGTGCCGAGGTGTGCATTCATCCGGACTCCAGTTTGCTCTGGAGTTTCTCTGTGCAATGTAACGCTCATTCTTCGTGTTTGATAGAATGACAGCAATGTGGAATCACCCAAAAGATTGGGGCTTGAAAGGCAAATTCAAGGCAACTTTAAAAAAAAATTGAATTCCTGATACAAATTAGATTTTTGTAGTTTCCTTGGAGGACCTTTTAATAGGAGAAAGCATGTGAGAACTATGAATGAATTAAACAAATGTCACATATATTGAATTTGAAGTCACAGTCCATTTTTTTTCCTCCCAGTCCAGCTTTCAATTTTCATAGAAAAAAATTCCAACTATTTAAGCTTGTGGTTATTTGGAGTTCCTGGCACTCCTGGCATTACACAAGAATTAATGAGTCTGCTTTTCATGGAAAATTCAGGGTTTGACTGTTCAGAGGTAAAAGAAAATTTTCAAGACTGAAATCAAGCAACAGTAGAGGACTGAAATGTGTGGAAATGTCTTGGTTGAATGAAAAAATAAGACCCAAAGCAAAGTTAAGAGCTCTTGTAGACTTAAAAAAAAAATCTTGTTATGTCAAAGAGTTAATATAAGGACATAATTTTTATTTCCTGTTTTTTTCAATAGCAGTTCAGAAGTATAATTTTATTACTCTGTACCAGAATAGCTGTAACAACTGCAGTTACAGTGATAATAAAAATACAGCTTTTGATGGAGAGCAGAAATTAATTAAAATCAAATTTTAATAATGTTTAACAATCTAATAATTTTTCTCCAAATAGTAAAAGAATGATAAGGAAATGAAAACAATACCCAAACAACCCAGCTGTGTGCAATGAAGTTTTGAAATCCCCGACTAAGGCCTAATTAGTCATAAGAAGATGACAAATAGGGCCCCAATCCAAACCACAGTTTTAGCCGAGTGAATTGCCTGACTGAATGCAAATGCTCTGATACTTAGAATTACTCTTGTAAATATCTGCAGAAATAGAGACAGTCTTAAAATAAAATAATAATCATAATGCATTTCTTCTGTACAATTCCTAGAATTCTTGGAGCTTATTATTAACTTCCTCGTGATGTTTAGTGGCAGCAACACTTAGAAATACGCATTTGTAACTCAACATTTGCTGTTATTAGACCCTCCTTCCAGCTGCTGGTCACTGCCAGCTCCTGTGGCCAAACTTTTCCCTCTGGATATCAGCCAGTTGCACATGACCTGTGCTCAGACACTGGTCCCTTTAGGGTCCCACTCAGGGCCATTCTGGGTGCTTGCTCTGGGGCTGTGGGGTGCGCTCCGGTGTTGGGACATTTCAGAAGCTCTGACAGAGTCTGGGAGAGGGAGTTTGGAATGGAAGCAAAGATTGGGATTGACCTGTGGAGATAACAGGCAGGAGGAACAGATCTTCCATAGGTGCTGCTGTGGGGAAGGCATCAAGAGGAAAAAAGGCAAAAATATTCAGAGGAAGACTTGGGCAGAAAGAGGCAGGTGGGTGAGTGTCACGTAGGGTGCTGTCTGGGGAATGATGGACAAAATTCCTCACACACTGTGCTGCTGCTGTCAGCACGTGACTGTGGAACCCCAGTGCTAGCCCAAGACCATCCCTTCATGCAGAGTTGATACTTCACTCCGTGCAGTTTCCAAAAGGCATCTCCCCTGCCCGTGGCAGGCCTGTCAAAGGCACTTGGCTCATTTTGCATTTTAAAGTGATATATTCATGTTTGTTAATAGAAAGCTGCTTTTCCTAAAATGACAGACAGGAAAGAAACACTAGAGGCCAGTCTACAAGAGGACAGCATTGGCTAAAAATGACAGGAAGATGTACACCAATGGAAATTCTTGTTCTGGAAGCTTAAATAACAGAGATGATGATCACGTAGTTTCTTGTGTGAAATAATAAACTGAAGTTATATCCTAGTGGCTTTCTTTCCTAGGTCACACCTGAACCTCAGTGGCACACTCGTTGTCAAAAATATAAAAGAAGATACTGCCCTGACTGTGAAAATAGTGTATTTTAGGGAAATGAAATGTTCTTCAGGGCAGCACTCTCTGGCTGAGTGTCCCACCCCTGAGCACTTACCTGCTCCCAGCCAGTGATCTGAAGAGATCTCCTTGCCTCTTCCCAGTTAAAGGTGGCCTCATGCCCTTTCTCCCAGCAATAGCACAAAGGAGATGGTGAGAGTAACTTTCCCTCAATTTCTCCACTACCAAAACCCTTGCTATGGAAATTTCAACATGAAAGTCTGGGTCAGGCACACAGAAAGCACATACAAGGTGTACACATGGAGCAAGTCTTGGAGAACACCAGCTGCCTTTTTCCATTCCAGCTGGCAGGGGTTGTGTGTCTTAGGCAGCCAGGAAAACAGAGAATTTTGGGGGGAAGACAATATTGCATTCCCAATATGTAGCAAAACAGAAGATACATGGTTTCATGTCTAATAGATGTACTCAAGAACAAAATCTCAGTTTTTGGGGTTTTTTATGCTGTTAACATCCCTTAAAATTCTAACTGTTGATATCTCTTCAGTTTTTGATGAGCGTGATTGGAAACAGCTGTGTCTAAACTCTTTTGACGTTAAATGAGAAAGGTCTCAAAAATAAAAGACTTCTCTGTGTGCAAATAAAAGAACTACAGTTTAGGCTGATTTAGATTTTGCAAGGCTTTTGCTGAGTCATTACAATCTGGTCCTGAAAAAGAAAGTGGTAATTACATAGCATGAATAAATTGTAATTCCAAAACAGTCTTGAAAGGCAAATAGGTGTGAACTTTGAGAGCTCATCAGTATAAGTTACTGAGCAAAGCAGACTTACTACCAAAGCATTAATATCTCCAATTCTCACCACTGATGGTGGTCTCATTACACTTAATCAAAACACTATTTAGGTCCTTCAAGGAATTTAGACATAACAGGGTGTGAAAATGTTGTAAACTCCTCTAAGTAATGAGTAGTATAAATAATACAGCTCCTAAAAGTACTGTGAGGGAATTTAGAGATAGTATATTTATATTTATATTTATATTTATATTTATATTTATATTTATATTTATATTTATATTTATATTTATATTTTAAAGATAATAAGTCGTTGCAGTACATGAGTATGTTTTAAATAAACCTGTGCTTAGTCTATCAATAGTCATGCAAGATTAGCTTCTCTATTCTTGATTATCAGGACTTACAGTGTCTTACCATCATGATATGAATGCAGTTTACTTCAACTATCCTAATGTCAACAGCATGAGTTAAAGTATTCCTCAGGGACAAAGACTGCATGTATTTTGCATATTTCACAAGTAATTCCTGGAGGAAAAAGGAAAAAGTTGCACAAAGTTAATTATAATTATGATTACGATTATTAACTTTGGGTATATAAAATAGTGTCTAAACAGCGTGTTCTCTCCTCTTCTATTTCAATCACCACAAACTTGCATAGGACCAGCAGCTGCATAAAGGAATCCTGTACTTCTGGAAATCAGTAACCTTGCATATGTAAATGTATGGATTTAATGGAAATTTCGGGAGGTCAGGCACACGTTTGATCATCCATAGACATACATATATCTATATATAAATATATATCTTTGTATATAAATACACACATATATGTGTCAGTGTACATGCATATCTGTGTATGCACTAACAGCACTTCAGTTTAGATGGAACATGTATGTCCAGACTTACACTTGTGTATCGGAATTTGACCACTGTCCATCTATGTAGACACTGAGAAATAAATGAGTAATTGGTTTTTTTAATCTTTATATTTAGAAATACATATAGTCTAAAACTTTCAATACACACTATATAAATACACTGAGGTATCAGAGTACTTTAATGCCAAAAGCAATATGCCAGAAAACATAAAGTTTTCTGAGAATTTTGAAACAGAAAATTTGATACAGAATGAGTATCTTTAACTTCTTTCAGGGGCCATGAGAAGGAGAATTTCTGGCTCCAGGGGCTGATTACACCTTCGAAGAGCACAAACTCCACCTAGTGATAGGTTCAGTGGTGAAATTTTAGAAAACCAACAATTCTAAAGCACAGTCTCAGTTGTATGGCAGAACTATAAAAATGACAAATAAAGAGTTAAGTTGATACACTTAATCTTTGGGAAAGTAAGATAAAAACAGAGAAAGACGTACTATAAATATTTCTAGAATTATTTGCTACTCATCTGTTTATGGAAACATTTCAGTAACAAAACATCTTCACATTTTTATCATAAGAATTGTGAACTTGTTGAAAAAACCCTGTAAATCAATACACATGCACATGTAAATTGTTTTATTTGTTTGATCTTTTTTATTAAAAATGAAGACATGTAAAAAAGACATTGGAATGGATTAATATGTTTCTGCTTCTTGTTGAGCAAAGTGTATGGACAAGATAAATGTACCAGTCCCTGAAACTGCTCAGACATACAGCACTTTACAGTCCATAACATAAACTTCTGTAGAATTAGATTTGAGGGTAATTCCCATTTTAAAGTAATACTTCTCACTAAATTAGTTCACCTTAAAAAAAAGAAATTACAGGAACAATTTCTGTGACTGATCTCCCCTTAAAAAATAATTAAAGCTTATTTAAATTAATGAGGACACCATTTACTTTATTTCTCCCTTTCTACTTTAGTCTTCTCAACAGCATCCAAGTAGAACAGAAACCACATGTGCATTCAGAAAAATAAGAAAACATGTACATATAATGGAGAAAAAAAAACCCCTTCATGTAAAGGTCGCTGCAGAACCCAGGAGCAGCTCAAAGAGTAATAAAAGAAATGAAAGGATCCTAATTAACTCTGGCAAAGGAGGACCCAAGCATTCTGTTTTTTAGTGATAATTATGGTAGCACAGAGGAGGCCCCATAAAAGAATCTGGGCGCCTGCCATACTTACAAGGACAAAGCATTCAGGTGAACCAACTCCTAGGATGAAATCAACTCTGGACACTTCTGATCAATTATGTAAAGTTTAAGCAACTCTGAAACCAGGAAAAAATGAAGGAAGAACTGGAAAGCAACCAGCCCAGTTGTGCCAACTTTTACCAGTTCATCGGGTGGTCAGGGATCGCTTTGGGGTCACCGACCACCAGGGAACAGCAGAGAGAACTCCAGGACAGAAGAACGTATGTAAAGGGGAGGGAAAATATATTAATGATTTCAGGGAAATTATTTATCCTGTGTATGTTTATTCTGGGAAAATCAATGACTCTGTATGTAAAATACAGTATATAAACAGGAGTGTTTTCTGCACTCAGCCTGCACGATATTTTAGAGGAGATATCCCCTCGTGCATGCCCCTGAATAAAGAATTCCTGCTTCTTAATGCTACAGTGGTGTTAAGTAGTTTTTATTTGTACCGATTTTTGGCTCCTCCTGCTAAGTCTGCATCTGAGGAAAAGCCAGTCAGCCTGAGAGAAACATGAATATTTACCCCATAATGATTAATTTGTCATACCAACATGTGCCACAGTAACTCTGGTTGCATTATTTTCCTGTAAGAAAAGCTTCACTGGAGACTCATCAAGGTGTGGATGTTCAGAGAATACAGGATTAGAATCCAAGCAAAGCAAGAGCGAGGGTTTCCAGTTTTCACTGGCCCTGATTCAGTGAGGAGAGAGGCCCATCAGCTTATGCCAATTTCAGCAGGAGCACAGGTTTTCAGCACCTCTCAGAAATAAAAGCTTTCTCCCTGTCCCAGTCTGGCAGGATACTTCTATAGCTACGCTGCTCTTAGGCACTGTTTCCACTGGAACTGCTGCCATACATGAAATTAGGCACATACTCAAGTAACTTCTTCCATAATGGCCTACACGTTACCTTGAAAATTTTACTGCTATTTTTTCAATGTCAAAACAGAAAGAAACATATATATTTCTAAGTAACTGAGTACCCTCAATATTCTTAACTAGGTTGTTAAACCAAATAGTATCTTACATCAAATATTATAATTTTGCAAGAGTATCATGCTGAAAGTGGTACTCTGTAGACTGAGACAGAAAAAAATTATTTAGCAAAAACTCATAAAATGCCTGTATTCAACTTTTCACATAAAAAACCCCCATATTTTGCTTTAGAACACCAACAGGTAAGGCCACAGAACTCCAGAAAGGTGCTGATAAACGTATCATTTTGAACTATTAAAATTACCAATAAATACCAAGAAAATCATCTGCCTATTTAAAATCACAGCAATCGAATCAATCAAAAAAAGCAGCCATCAACATCTCGAGTCATAACTGTTTTCAAGTAAAAATTGCACTATGTGCTTGAAGACTGTCACATTCTTACATATTATAACAGTGTTAGAGCAATATACATGTATTCACTTTCATCCTTCTCTCCTGGTTAGTCCCAGTTTCACTGGAATTCTCCAGTGTATGATTCTGATTTTCATCCTTACTGTCTTCACCAGATAAATCTTCCTTTTCTTTTTCTTCACTCTGCAATGGCTTTTCAGAGCTGTCTTCCTTTCTGCTACATACATTCTTCTGGCCTGTCAGTGGCTTTCGCTTAAACAGGGAAAACTGAAGTGAAAAAAACAGGTAAGTGATATGACTGACACAGTTAGCAGTGAAATTCAAGATAAAAAACCCACTAACCCCTTGGTATGTACCAAGGTCAAATGAGGTTGGCAAATTTCTCTTTGGTAAAATAAATATTTTTTTTCCAAAACAGAGTGACCAAAAAATGTTAACGAGAAACATTTGCAATATTTGAAATGTGGCAAAATAACACATGGGAATCAGAAAAGTTGAAGTGACTGCATTTTGTCAAATTACACACTGTACCATTTGCGCAAAATGCTGCAAGTGGTGCATTTTATTTGGGTTTCTTTCAAATAAGAGCCTGAGGCAAGGTCCAAAAATAAAGCCCCAGAGCAGTAAGTGCTTACTGATAAACGTGTGTACTGCCATTAATGACAGTGCTTGTGCTCAGTGAGACTACACACGTGCTCAAAGTTAACTGGAGCTTAGGGTCTGTGTTCAACAGGAAACTCAGCAGCCTCTGCAGGAGCCTCTGGATCCTAAACCTGTAAGAAATTCCGTATCAGGTACTCCTCAACATGCTCATACACCTATATAGAGAGATATATATGGTAACGAAATCAGTGCATGTTGGAAATAGATGCAACATCAACCAGCTCAGCTGCTGCTTTCAGAGACAAACGTGGGGGGAAGGGAAATACTTCTAGATAATTTCCCATAGGAATCAAGTCCTAAGTTTTCACCTCACCAGTACCTGAGGTGATAAACAATCTCTCTTTCATGGACGTGCCATCCATGAAGAGGTGATAATGGGCTTTATCTCATTTCTATTATTTGGACAATTTTAAGTTATTTTATAAAAAAAAAAATCAAGCCTTAAACAGAAGGAACAGGATTCTCAGCAGTTTAATTATCTATGCAGATTGCATAAGTTGAGGTATTTGCTTTGGTAACTGCCCACTGCCTTCTTGGTCACTGGAAAAGCTAGAAAGGCCACAAACCTTTTTTTTCCCCACAATTCCTCCAGTTTTTTGGTCATCAGTGTTCTCTGAAGAATTGTTCACAGTGTGATTGTCAGTGCTTTCCTTCTCTACAATAATATAAACGTTTATATTAACTTCTTCTGATTCGTGCAAATCGGAAAAATATCACAGAAAAACAGAAAACAATTGTTCTTCAAATTATTTTTGAAGTAGAAGTCACCAAATAAAACTGAAAAAGCAATCAGAATATTCAGTGTAACTTGATGCCCAGCCTGACAAGACTATTTTTAATTTTTAATCTCTCCATATAATGTCCTGATATTACTCTCCAGATGCTCGATTTTCAAGAACAGAACACTTACAGCAGTGACAATATATAAAATATTTTTACTTGACACTCACAGTTTCCTCTTGCTGACAGAAGACAATGTCTTGCACACTTATTTGAAAGTATATTCTAATTTGGGAAAGCTGACTTTTAGGGCAGGAGCTATGGTTCAGCATGAATTTTATTCCATAGAAACAGTTCTAGGAAAGGAAAAACTTTCCATCTCAGTTGATGTTCCTGTGTTTAAATTTTCCTATACTCCCTGTATGAATCATATAAATTTAGAACTTAATATCAAAACTTCCATATTACTGGATAATGGAAAAATATGTAAGCATCCCTTCTGTATATGATATTTTCATTATAATATTGAAAATAAATGCCATGGCTTCTTCATTATAAAGGCAGTGGTCTGTTTCATACCACTCTTGTTTTCTGTCAAGAGAACAAGTCTAGATTATTCCAAAATTTCTAAAATAAAAGAAGTCCTACACATATAGGGCACCCAACTTCATGTTCCTCAGCTTTTCTAAAGGAATATACAGTTCTCATAAACTGCCATTGAAACTACAAGGAGCATCTAGATTTACATCTTCAGCATCCTGAACAGTGTTCACATTATCCACCTAAAACAATCTCTTTGTGAATGCAATGAGGAAATGCCAGCTGAAAGAGATGAGGAAGAATTCTTGGCTGAAGTGAGGCACGAGGTACCTAAAGAAGCTGCCTGAGAGAGAACAAAATTACCGTGACTTTGGCACTGCCCAACCAGAACTGCTCTTAGTAAGATACAGTCCTGCTACGAGAAAGTCCTCGTGGACTTCCTCCAATACATGACTGGGAAAAGTATTTATTTCTTTCAAATCATTAACAACTAATCATGGGGATTTGCCTCTCAAATTTCATCGCCTCTCCAGAGCTGCTTTGCCAACAAGAGCTGTGTTGTCCAGTATTTTTATACTATTGTTCAGAAAGTTTTATTTGTCATTAGAATGTCTAGCTCTTAGGAACTGTATTCTTACCCTGCTGAGTGATGGTCTCTTTCTGAGTAGACTCCTCTGTCTATAGACCAAAAAAAAAAAACAAAAACCCTCTTTCAAAATTGTTTAAAAAAAAGATGTTTACCTATTAACACCTACATGTGTTTCTCCCTCTAACAAAACCACCCCAAACAACAACTTTGCATTTACAGGATAGGTACACATGTATCAGACTGAAGTTAGCTATAGAACCAAATCCTTTCAGAGACCAGGAACTTAATAGAAGTAAATGCTTTTACCTGTCCGGTTTCCACAGTGCTGCTACTGCTTTTCTCTCCCTCAGGTGTTTTACTATCCTTTTCTTTTTCGTTTTTTTCCTCTTTTTCCTCTTCTTTCTCTGTTCCTTCTCCTGCTTCATCTCCCTCTGTTTCTTCTTCTCCTTCTACTTCTTCTATTTTTTCTTCTTCTTCTGTTTCTTCTTCCTCCTCATCATCATCTATTTCTTCATCTCCAGACAAGTTTTGTTCCTTTGACAAAATTGCCAAAACATAATTTTGAAACTCAAGCTGTACAATGATCATGATCCTCATCCTACACCAGTTCGTCACACATCAGAATTTGACTAAAAACAAGAAAACTCAAAAGGAAATGTTCTAAGGAGTAGATAGAATAAGAGCAGACACAGGAGACCTCAATCAAGGTTTGCTAAATTTAATCTATTTTTTAAAAACTGACCTCCAGGGAACATTAGGAGTGCAGCTGACTTTTATATTTTGCCAACATGTGCTTCCTTAAAGGAAAAGCAATGAAAACAAACTTCTTTTTGAAAAGAAAGAATTTATTTTAAATGAAATATGCATAATCAAAACAAGCTGTAGTAAGTCCAACACTGAAAAAATTAATTCAAATCTATTTCCCAAGAAAATTAATGAAGAAATACCAGATACAATGTTTTGATTCATGTGATTCAATACAGACATTATAATCTGAATGTAAGTTATTTTCAGCCTATGACAAAACTTCAATATAGTAAAAGAAAATGGCCAAGGGCATTATAAAATAAATATTTAAAGGCATAAATTATTTTTGTAAAATGTGTAGAAAAATGAACTAATTATATCCTTCTTACTCCAATCAAACTGTCATTATTATGCCATTATGTACTTATAACAGCATAAAATAAAATATTTAAAAAGGAAACAGTCTCCTTCCCATTGCAGAAATATAAGGGCCTAAGCCAAGGACTTCCAAGGTCAGATCAAGTGAAGCCTCATCACTGCCCAGAAGGAGAACATTTCTGTTCCACTGCAGCCAGTGTCCCAATGGTAACTGGCAGGAAGTATCTGCACACTCTTGTGGAAGTGGGGGAGAGGAATGAGTCTTACACTGAACTCTTTCCTACACCTTGGTCCAAATGTTGTCTCCTGTCTTTTGTTAATATTTTCCTTATTTTCTCTTACTTCTTTGGATTTTTGCCTGTTATCTCCACCACTTCTCATGGTCATTAGAAGGTAACTTGCTGGTCAGGAGAAGACCACCAGTGAATGTTTCTAGAGGCTGGAACACAGAGACCTTTGGTGGAACTCCTTTGCTAAGCATGACTCGCATATCCCAGGAGTCTGAGACATCCTTACAGGGGACTTACGGAGACCTGAATCATTCTGGACCCCAGCTCACAGCCTACAGCACCTAAAATCACACTAGATTAATTTATTTCAGCAACTAAGCCATGCTCCTCATCCAAAATAAAACAGCTGGACGAGACAGACACTCCTTTTACTCCACGGAAGTCACCGACTACTGTTTGACTGAACAGCTTCCCAAACTGACCCGGTTCCCATTTACTGCATTTGCAGCTTTTCACAGGTGTCTCTGGCTGTCACCTCATCTGGTCAACTCCTGAAATAGCACATTTTGCATCAGAACTGATAGCACAATTCTGTTACTGTTACTTCTGCTTGCCCATTTACAGGCATGTTTTGGAGTTTTTACCAATGGTAGGGAATGATCTGAGAATGTCACAGTACACATATGCTTTTGCTTTAAAAGGTGAATCATCTGACCATTAAAACTTATACCTGAAGAATTTAATAATCTAAGAATCTAGGCTGCTAATTAAAGCATATATATGTGTATATATATGTATTATATATATACATACATATATATATATGTGTACACATATAATCTCTTCATTACTCTCTTTCATCATGCTTTAGGGGGTTTATTTTCTTATTTCACTCTAAATTCCTTTTTCATAGAAAGATAATGCTGAAAGAATACCTTCAATCCCTCTAAAGTTGAGGCACAGAGAAGCTGACTGGGCCAAGGTCACACACAGAAAGTCAAAAGTAGTAGAGAATATACAAGCGAAGTATTTCAAACTGGTTTCATTTAGGCTTGAGGTTCCAGTTTCTTCAAGGACAAAAAAGCGGTCATTACTATGAAACAGCCTTAAACATTTTGTTCCTCTAGTGTAATAAATCATTTCAGCAGAACAGCAATCTAGAAAATATGACCTTGTAGATTTAACACACTATAAAGATTTCTGTAGAACTGTCTTCTTTGCTTAACTTTTTTCATGCATTTATTCTGGTTTTCTTGTACATCCAGACCTTCATAACTAGACATTCTTAAGGATAAATTTGATGTTTCCAAGCTTTAGGGGACAAATGACCTTACTTGCTCTGGTTTTGGCAAAAGTATTGCCTTAGTGGGTATAACTCAGTGGGTATAACTGTCTTTTGCTAAAATGGCTGCAGCTGGCTTTTCTTTGGGCAGATTAATGCAGAATAAAGACATTTCTTTTCAGAATGTTCTATAAAAATGTGGTCTTATGTCTACAGGAGAGAGGGGAAAAAATTTCACTCTGTTCTGTTTTGTTGTCTCACCTGGTGTCGTGCTCTGGCTAAAAGTCTCACTGAAGACTGACACATATCTCATGGTAGACCTTGCTCAAATGACAGCTGCAAACCAGGTTTCTCTATATTTCTGTAACTGTTTCATTGTGGACCCCTCCTGCCTAGTTTTTGGAAACAGCTCTGGCAGATGGGCTGCTCAAAATCAGCATTTCAGAAGGAAAGGCTTATGGTATCTTTCCTCAAGAAGTCAAAATAATGTTTGCCACCACCATTTTATGTTTCTAGGGAAGAAAATCTCAAAGCCACTGATGAGACAAATTCAGCTGCAGATCTTTTAAAAATCTGATGAAAACTCAGTGATGAAGAGAAAGCTGTAATTACTATGTGTACCACTCATACTGGTGAGTTCTGTGAAGCTCTGGTTTACAGAGATGTTTCTGTTTCCAGTTGCCTAGGAAACTGTTAAAAATCCACAGAGAAGGTTATTAAAGAGAGCTGAGAATGAGGTAGGTAGCTACATGTCTGTTCCTGGGTGATGTTCTGCCAAGCAGCCATAAACCAGCAATTGCTTAGCAGAGATTTTAATCATTCTAAGGAACAAATTTCTCCCATTACCTGCCCGGCTCATTAGCCTGAGATGTCCAAAAGCACTGCCATGGCCTTCTTACATGTCTGTAGGACAAATGCATGGTATAAATTCTCTATGAAGTAGAAGGCTCTGAGTAGATGGGTATGAGGCCTGAGGAGGTTGGGCAATGGGCATAATGCTTCATATGGGACTGAAGAGTGCTCCCTTTGTAGAGCACTAGTAAAGACCGATAAAAAACACGTTCTACAGGCTATCTTCCTGCTTTGACACAGGACTAAAGAGGAATAGGCAGAGGAATCATATCCTATGCTAGCTGTCATTCTGCTCTCCAAAAACCTAGTGCACATCAATGTCACTTCTGAACTGTCCATGCTGGGAAAATGCACTGGGTTAAAATTTTACAAAAAACAGCATTGGAAGTAACCATATCAACCATGATCCATACAGATGAGAGGAAAAGGAAAAAAAAGCAAAACCAAACAACTCAGTTTACCCTTTGTGGGTTGGAGGTACATGGGTGGGTAGGCATGTAACATTTTGTTGGTACTGATCATAATGTCAAGGTGTCTGATGTGAAGTGACTGGAAATACTGCCTGACAAAACTTTTAGCAAAGCTAAGATTCATACCTTGGAGTTTCTTACCAAGCAGTTACAGAGACAGCTTAACACCTTAAAATCCACAGTGTTAGCCACTTATCAGGTATTTAAACTGGCTTTCATTTTGCAGCTATTAATATAGAGAAGTTATTAGCTCAGCTACTCTAAGCCTTGGAGAAATATCCTTCACTTTAACAATTATTAAAGAAAGCTGTCCAGTTTAAAGACTGACAAAATTCGAAGACATGAGTACTCAAATGAGAGATTTAGCAGCTTATCCTTCCACTTACAAGCAATAAGGCAGCCAAACTAGGCTTTCCTTATTTATTGTCACAGAGACAAACAGAAAAGCTCAGCTAAATACACTTAAGAGAATTTCTAGTAAAAAGCTGAGCCTGCCACCATAACTTGTCTAAAAGGTAACATCTAGGTTTCTACTAGGTTATCTTGGTTTCCTAATTACACAATTTTATGTTAAGAGCACTTAACATGGATTACCTGGTACTTACTACACTCCCTTAATGCTGCTTTTGTGTGAGCATCCTGGAATACTAAGGCAATGCTGCACTCATCATTTCATGCACACTGTGCACACTGTGAAACCACTGGAAACCAGTTTTATATCAGACAGGAGTTTCCATTGCTAAATGTCAAAAACTGAACTTTAAAGATAGTTATGCCTTCTTGTAAATACAATGGAAGAAATCGTATCTGAGTAGCAGTTGCCACGCAGTGATACACTGATTACCCTGGACATGTGGTGACTAATTACCACAACAGTGCCCTCCAACAGGATGGATAAAATAGTGAATACATGGCCGAAGATGACATTGGTAGAGACTGACTGAACAGAGTCATGTTCCACTGTTGTTTTATTAAGTGTTTTTTCTGCCCACACTTTGCCATGCAACATATTTTGTTTACTAAAAGCCAAACACAATGACCTACAAGTCTCCACAGACCCGTGCACTTTTGTCACGGGCTGGCAGTGCACATACTTTGCATTAAGAGGATTAATCGGATTACGTTTATTAACCAAGGCTTTAGATGTTGTCCTGAGACTGCACACTGACATTTATTACACAGAGTAGCCAGTCATTTCTGAGGGCGGTCTCTTAAAGATTATTCCAGTTGGCTGTGGTGTAATTATTCTGTGGTTTGCCAGCTTGCTGCTGTAGGTGTACTTGGAGAAAGATATATCTCTGCATTCTTCTTTGAATAAAAATAACTGCTTACCAGTGTATAAAATTCTAATGTAAAACTACATTCTGAAGAGGTATTTTTTTGTTTATTCCCCAAGATAAATCGACATCTGAAATAGCTCAGATGTACTACAGCTGTCATATACAAAACAGTTACCTTCTCATAAAAGTTTTCTTTCTTTGGGGAACAAATAGAAAATATAAATTTCCAAGCAAAAAGGGAAAAAAAAAAACTTCTATAGAGCTAGAAAGAATTTTTAAGGTGTTTTGTGAAAACCATAAAACAAGTTAGAGACTGTTTACATCAAGTGTAATCTCTTATGAAGTATTTTACACAGTAATATAAATACCCTCTAATATTCAGTCACTCAGAAATAGCATACCGAAATAACTCCTGGGTACTTAAGCAAAACAGAAGAAATATAATGAGCAACTCCAAATTAGAATATGTTGGTGTTATCAGAAAAACTTACTGTGTCTCTGGAAGATATTATGCTGCATAAAATGAATTCTTAATGCTAACAGACACAGAGAAAAAAAATTATTTGGGAATACTGGCCCACACTTGGATGCAGATTGTGCATATTTTCCGAATCCTTATAGAAAAAATTTTAGTGTCTGGAGTTTGTCATGCAGCTTCCACATATTTGCAATGAGGACAGTCACTACTTTCTGCTTTTATTGTGCACATATCTTAGAGTACTGCATGTCTCTCCCAAATCCTGTTCTATTCATTAAAATCCTGCCTTAATCGTGCTGGTTTTTTTTCAGTGCTTTGATAAAAATACTGGTAAAGGCAAAATTTCACCAAAGCACCAGAGCAGACAGGAAGGTTCTTTAAGGTTTTCTGCTCTGTACATTCCTTGAAGGGATGCTCCACGAGTCACTGCTAAAACCTCCAGAGCCTGCAAGACTGGGTCTCAGGGGAGAGCTCCCATTTCAAAATACTCTGATGTAAAAGTGGTAATTTTTACACAACCATCACTAATCTTTAAGCCCATTCTCATTTCATAGATTTTTCAAGGCACACCCAACTTAGTAATGCAAGTGCCACCAGGTTCCCCATGGAACTTTTCTCCATGTCATGCCAGCTCCTGTGGAAGCTCTCGCTCAGCCACTGCAAGGCTGGCTTTAAAGCATAGCTTGACTTCTTTCTGTACCCTTGATACAGGAAACATTCAGGTTTGCTTTGTTCTTTTTCTCCTCACAGATGATAATGAAGTGCCTAGTAAAAGAGGTTAAATTTTGCAGCAGTTCTGCTGCTGTGTTTCTAATTATGAAAGTAGTTTTGTGCCGTGGATAGATGCTGGATAGAATGAAAGTGAAGTATTTTATACTTCCTGTAAGACAGCCAGGCTCTGCCAGGGTGGCTCACAATCCCAAGCTCCTTTTAGGCTGGTATTTATTGTTCACTTTCCAGTCGAACAGCCCAGCTTTTGTACTAACACTGGTACACAGGGAATTTGAAATACTAGTCTTCAATAATACTGTGATCTATATCCTTACAGAAAAGGTGCAGATAAAGACTTTGTTTAATATAAAATTCTTTTTAGAGCCACCTTTGTTTCTCTCTCTCACATTCCCCATATGACAGCACAAATACTTTACATTTCACACAAACCACAAATGAGACTCTGTGTGAAAGGTGCGGCACTCATGGCAAATTATAAGGCTCTAGCTCCATACCATTAAACCTGGGACACTCCAGCAGCCTGCCCTGCAACCCACCACAGACAGAAAGAGTCATTTCTGAGTTTTCAATGCGGGAAAAATAAGAAAACCAGAATGGTAAATATCTTTGCACTAGACATTTCAGGGCCCTGATATGAATTATTTTCTTAATTAAGCATGGGGTTTTGAGATAACAGGACTGATTTTTTTTAAAAATTATTATAGCATGAGGTTGCCAAGCAAAAAAAGCAATGGGCACTACCATAAATCCTTAAAAAAAGAGAGTGTTAAGTGTACTTGCTTCTTCTTTTGGCAATAGAAACATAAAACCTCTGTTGCTCTCTGCAATGCAATTTTCTGATACCAAAGATGTCTCTCCAAAATCCTTTCAATGTACAAAAAGTTAACCTTTCCTGTCTCCATTAAAACATAAATAAGTGCATAAGAATATTACAGCTCAGTGAGTGACTTCAGATCCCGAATGTGCTCAGAACTTTACTGAGCACAGTACCATTGGTTTGCCATTTGTGCAAGCAAAGAATTTGCTCAGTTGTTCATGGGATGCCATGGTAGTAAACACTGTCACTGCCACAATTAGAAATTAGGTGAAAAATTACCCTTTCTCATTTACTTCGCCCTTTTTGAACTTTTTACAGATCCTTAATGTTTTATGAGAGATAAGATGTAGTGGGCATTGTCATCTTGGGAGAAAGTAAGCTAAAATTTATTATAAAAGATGCTAAAGGTAAGAAAAGCTAGGAGGGAAAAAACCCTAAGAGCAATGAAAACAAAAACTAGATGTCCTTTTCTGCATGATTCTGAAAGGCCTTGTTCTAAAGAATATCCATATACTTATCCAGATAAGAAACTGGAACAAAAATAATGAGCGAAACCTAGACGTTTTATGTAGTTCGGACAAGGCCATTTTTGTGATTCAGCATCAATTATGCAAAGAGAATTACTATCTGAATAAATGGTTTGATATGTTCAGCTGTAATGGAGAAAGTTACCTGCTGAAATTTTACAGGCATAAGAGAAGAGCTGTGCTGCAGAATATTCCAAAGTCATCCAGAACACCCTCACCTCTAACCGGAGCTGTGAGGCAGCGGCAGACCTGCACCCGCCCCCCGCCTCTGAAAGTGCCAGAGGTGCTCGTATTGGATGCCTACTGTAAAAGGCAGCAGGTGCATCTGTAATTCTGTGAACGTGTCTGTGAGACTGTGCAGGGGGATTAAAACTTCTGAGACGAATTGCAGGGGGTGCCTAGAGATCCATAGGTGCTTATTAACACTTTATGGATGTCCAGTGTTGCTGTCACCTGCTTTATTGCTGCTCTTGAATTAAACGTGTAGGTGGTTAACTGTAAACATGCAAACATGATTGCTGGTTAACTGTAATTAATAAATCAATAAACCACTGATTCTTGACTTAAACCCCAGAACTGAAAATTTTTTCCATGTGACAATCATGAGAGAATAAATCATGAAGAGGGAATAAATCATGAAGAGGGAATAAATGCTCTTTTTTCTAGTAGAAGAATACAAAGACATCAAATAATGGTACAAATAAAGATACAAATAAAAAGTGGAGTTACTTCTCCAAACAATGTGTAAAGAAATCTAAGAATTATTTTCCACAGTGTGCTAAACAGGTTAAAAATTGATTGAAAGAAATTCATGTTAAGAAAATGGATGTTAACGATAATACATATACCTGCTGAACCACAAATTATTGAATATGCTGAATATATTCATTATACAGAATGGTTACAGGGGAGAAGTAAAATTACATGTTTTGCTACTCTAATATTCTAATTTTTTTTTCCCAGGCACTCACCAGTAGCCACTGGTAGAAAAAGATGGATAGATCTTTGGTCTGGGCTATTGTCTGTTGTTTTCTCTCTCTACTGCAGAGGTTTTTTTCTCTATTAAAAACTAGTTCAGGAGCATTTCTGCCATGTTGCTTCAGTGCTGCATATAAATCTTTTTGTATGCCATAATAAATACCAAGGACATACTGAATTTCCACAAAACCACAAGTAGCAAACTTTATAAACCAGAATGAGTCAAACTAAATAAAATTCCACTCGTTATGCTAATGGAGTTCCAAAGTCCCCTCAAAGCCCAGAAACGTTGGCACAGAGCACAATTTATGTAACGAGTCTGTGGAAAACCCTTAGAAGTGCTGGAGTAAAGCTCTGCTTTTCCCCTGCCACAGGAATGATCCACAAAACTACAGAAAATCAATTCTCAAATCAATGAATTTTCATCCAGACAAAACAAAGAAGAGGAGATGCCCCTAAATTGGCTTTCTTCACTCTCTTGGAAAGCTTTATGCTATCAGCATATGTTAAGAGAGAAACAACAAATGGTCCCAATTTGCCTAAGAATTTACATTAAATGCTGCAACCAAACAGTAAATGAAGGGCCATTCCTATGTGGCATTGGAAATCACTTGCTTTAAAATGCTCTCATTTTTTTCTCTCTCTCTCTAGGAAATATTTTTCACTAGAAATAAAAGGGTTGTTTCTTTTCTCACAGCACAGTTTTCTTCCAACGATGAATTCTAGAGCCACAAAGAAGTAGAAATATCCAGGAAATCCAGTTTTAGGCCTATAAAAATACTTTTCAATATTACTCTAAGTTAAATCACAGTAACTTCTTAATCTTTCCTAAGAAAGATAAAATAACATGTCATAGCTCCACTTAATTTCAAAAGGAAGTGTTTTCAGAGGAGTTCAGGGATAACACAGCAGGCTGGCAAAATAAACCAATTATTTTGTTGCTAGAGAGAGCTGATTTCTTGGGAAGGGCATTTAACTGATGAGATATTCTTTAACAGAGTATGAGGATACTCACCCTGTTCCAGACACACATGCTGATATCAAGACAATGTGTTCCAGAGAATTCCAAAGTTTGAAACAAATGTCACAGGGACAAAATACAGTCACTGGGCTAACTTTATGCTGTAGTTGGTCAGGGCACGTGACTGAAGTGATCTTACCTTCAAATGCAGTATGTGGAAGGGCTGAGTGAGGCAGGAAGGATGGACCTGGACTAGAATTTACTGGCAAACTACTGATCTGCTACAGGCTTTTTAGAAAATAAATTCTGGAGACATCGTGTCAAAGATCATTTAATGCCAGTATTTACAAAACAATATTAAAATGTTTCATAATCTCAACATAAGTATTGATTCCATTCACATTTTTATTGAATGACATTTACTCATTTTGAATCCTTTCTTCTTCTTTTCTCATTTTCAAGTAGGGTTATATAACTATTTTTTTAGAGAATGTCAGTACTGAGATCTGTTTACAAAAATTTCTCAGACCGCCCATTGGCATAATATTCAAGCAACAATGCTGCATGATGAGCCCCTATCTCTTCATTTGCCAGTTCAGTCCCTAGTGGTGTGATGCATTATCTTACAAAACTAATTTGCAAGATTTGTTTGTGTATTTTAAGGAAACTTCAAAAGTATTGTCTTTTCCAAAAAAATTAAGACTTTCTTGCCCTTTTCTTTACTATTCCATCTGGCTTGTGGGTTTACCTCTTTTTGGAGATTACAGATAGGATTTTTTAGAAGGGAAAACTATAAATATCCTCCAATGAGGAGAAGCTTTAGATCTGATCCTGAAAACATATATGTGTTTCACACAGCAACAACATATATTCCCCTCCTTGAGCACCTCAGATTAGAGGACTAATGTGATGTAGTCTTTTGCAGGAAGATATAGAATCCTTTGTGTATTGCACAGTATAAACAAATAAAAAATATTTTACAGGTGTATATTTCAAATTCTTAATTCTATCTAATCACCAAGTGTGATATTCAAAAAACATCCCTGAACTCTAATGTAATCTAGGCCAGATTCTGCAACTTGTGTGTGTCTTTTTGCACAGAACTGTGTGCTAACACCAAAATTAGAAGCCAGCCTTAAGGTCCTTGAAAAATCCCAGGCCATCACTTACCCAGGCCTGCATTTCCATTTACCTTCCATCCACTGAACCACGTAAATTTGGCAACTTGTCCTTTCTTTAATTTAAGTACTTGAACATTTCACCAGTGTATGAACAGAATAAAAGTATGGGGGAATAAATTATGGAGCGATACCAAAATTTAAAAATAGGTACATTTGCTAATTTACTGAAACTCCTTTCATGTAAGGCACATTATGAAGTAAACTGTCCTGCAATTAAAATTAGTGTATTGCTCATTCAAAGGCAAAGATTACACTGTTACAATGTATGGCTCATTTGTCAGCATGACAATACACTTTAATTAAGAGGCAAACACAGTTTACCTCCTCAGCAATTAATATTTTTATATATCATATGTGATAAACATGATTGTGAAAATGATTGTATCAACAAAGTATGATTTCTCTCATAAAAGTTTCCTAACTCTAAACATTTTCTTCAGTCTTTTTCAAGAAGTTGGCACTTATGCATAACAATATGCTTTGATTCCATGAAAAGTTTCTTTTAAGTAACAAAAACCAGTCTGCCATAGTTCCAAAGTTTCCTGAACAGGCTTAAAATGCATCTCCAGTAGTCTAAGCTACTTTAGTGTTAAATAATGAGGTAGCACATTGTTCCAAAATTGTTCTGAATTATGTAAACCATTTGCTACATGACGTTTGGATTTCACCTTTTGTTTAGAGCTGTTTGGTAAAGCCGTACTTTCTGTCTTTTCTGGCTTCCTGGGTTTGCTTTTCTTTTCTGGAAGCTTGCTACTGTAATTTTTTCCTTTATCTTTTGCTTTTTCCTCTTCCTCTCCTTCTTCCTCCTCACCCTCATCTTCTTCTTCCTCATCCTCTTCTTCCTCCTCTCCTACATCCCCTTCCTCCTCTTCACCTTCTCTCCCCTCTTCCTCTTCCTCACCCTCTTCCTCTTCTTCTTCTTCCTCCTCTCCCTCTTCCCCTTCTTCTTCTCCCCCCTCTTCCTCTTCTTCTTCCTCCTCCCCCTCTTCCCCTTTTTCTTCTTCCCCCTCTTCCTCTTCTTCCTCCTCACTCTCTTCCCTTTTTTCTTCTTCCTCCTCTTCCTCTTCTTCTTCCTCCTCACCCTCTTCCCCTTTTTCTTCTTCCCCCTCTTCCTCTTCTTCCTCCTCACTCTCTTCCCTTTTTTCTTCTTCCCTCCCTTCTCCTTCTTCTTCCTCTTCTCCTTCTTCCTGCCCTCTCTCTTCTCCCTCATCTACCTCTTCTTCTTCCTCTCCTGCTTCCTCATCTCCCTCTTCTTCTACTCCCTCTGCTTCCTCTCCTTCTTCTTCCTCATCTTCCTCTTCTTCTTCCACTCCATCTTCTCCCTCATCTTCTCCAACACTCTCTTCTTCCTCCCCTACTCCCTCATCTTCTTCCACTCCTCCCTCTTCTTTATCTTCCCCTTCCTCTACATTTTCCCCCTCCTCTTCTTCCTTTTCATCTTCTTCCCCCTTCTCCCCTTCTGCTTCTGCCTCTGTTCCTTCCTCTTTCTCATCTTTGCCTTCCTCTTCCACTCCATCCTCACCCACTTCTTTAGTTTTTGTATTTGCATCTTCCTCATCCTGTTCTTCTTCAGATACCTCTTCTTCCCTCCCTGCCAATGATTCTCCCAACTCCTCCTCTTCACCCTCTTTGTCTTTTTCATTCTCCCTTTCTTTGTTTCCTTCTTCATCTTCCTTTTCATCTTCTCCTTCCTCTTCTGCCTCTACCTCTTTTTCTTCCTCTCCCTCTCTATCTTCCCCTCCTTCCTCACTCTCATCTCCTCCCTCACTTTTAACCTGTTTCTCCTTTTCTTTTTCAGTGCCTTCCTCTTTCTCATACTTCTCCTCCGTATCCTCCTTTTCTCCCTCACTCACCACTTCTTCTTCCTCCATCAACCTGCCCTGCTCATCTCCTAGATCTTTGCCATCTTGCTGATTGACCTCCTCAGTCTCCTCTGCGCCCTCATTCTCACTGTCTCCTTCAGCCTGTGATTCCTCTCTTTCATCTTCTTCCTTGCTATCTTTTTCCTCTTCACCTTTTTCTACTGAAACTTCATCTCTATCTTTTTTAACCTCACTCTCTTCTCCTTCCTCCCCTAGTTTACCCTCACTGTCAATTGTGTCGTCTAGTTTTTCTTTTTCACTTTCACCCTTTTCACTGCCTTCACTCTCCTGCTCCTGATCAGATTCCTCCTCGTTCTTAATTTCCAACACCCTGTCTTCACCTTTTTCACTGCCTTCACTCTCCTCCTCCTGATCAGATTCCCCCTTGTTCTTAATTTCTAATGGCCTGTCTTCATCACATTTACCATTAGAGCTTGTTTCTTCCTCATTCAGACTTTTTAAATCAGTCTGTTCTACACATTCTTTCTCATTGTTTCTAGCTTGCATCTCCTCAATCTCACTGTCCTTTTCTAAGTCCAAATGTGTCACTGTTCTCTTTGCCCTCTGGACAACTCTGTGTTCGTGGTAAACCTCTTCCTTAAGTATATATTTTTGGAGATCATTAGTACTTTCGTCAGTTGAAGATGATGATGAAGTTACAGATATTTGTTTCAAAAACTGATGCTTTTTTTTAAGCTCCTGCTCTGCACTACTTTCTTCCCCTGTGACATACATTCTTTCACACTTGTCAGGTTTTTCAACACCATCCTTTATTTTGTTTTGACTTTCTGTTGTTTCTTGACTCCCTTCCTTTTTAACAGAACTGTGTTCTTGTACAATTAATGAATCAGTCTGGGGCTGATCCCTGGGAGCAGAAGGAAGTACCTCTATTTTAAGGGATTGCTTAGATTTAACAGCTTTTGGCTTTTTATTGGAAGAACTTATTTTTTTAGTCAGAATTTGATTTTCAGTGGGAAGATTATAAGTTGCATCCTCTCTGAAAAATGTAGGATTTTCCTCATATCCTTTTTCCCTTTTCACTAATATGCTTTTGTCTCCATGAATTTCTTCAGCACCACTTTTCAAAGTACTATCACTTTGTGCATGCTCAGATTTACCTTTCTTTATAATTTTTTTGGCCACAGGCTTCCCCACAAAGGCACTACTCTTTCCTAAATCTTGTCCAGGTGACTCTGAAAGTGAGGACTGCTTTTGTAAAGAGCCAGACTCCAGTTTTGAGCCCTCCTTTGTGAAATCAGAATCCTTGTTTTTCAGCCCACCCTTACCATCTCTTTTCAGTTTCACATTTTTATTGTTCTTCTATTCCACATGAGAAGCAGAAAATTAAAAAGAAAGAAAAAAAGCATTAAAGACAAATGGCAGCGAAAGAAAAAGGTTACAAAAGCATTTGAACAAGAAAAGAAACAATTTGTGAGAGGGGATTAAAAGACAGCATCAAAGGCAGAATATTTCACATGAAATGAATTTACAAGTGCACATATTAGAAGAATGTAACATCCTGTTAATGATCAGTGTAGTGCTACACCTTTCTCACTATCCAAGCACTCCAAGGAATTGCAGTAAGAATTGTGCAGCCAGTACCACATCTCATAAAACAGAGCAGGGGCAATGCACGAGGTTGTGCAAGCAGAAGGAAATTAGTACAGTTCTCTTACACCTTCCTCTTTTGGAAATCTTCTGATGCACTCATTGTTATGCCCTTTCTAAGAAATTTCAAAATTGTTGTCTTTCAAAAGTTGTCCTTCTGTTTTAAATTTTACACTTATATAACAAATTCTGCAGAATAACTTTTAAAATCTAAAATGAAATTTTAAAGAAACATAACAAAGTGCTGAAAAGCTGGGATCACTTTAGGAGTGAAATAGGAAGGTATTACAAAGTACTTTAATTTCATAACTAAAACCAGTATTATTGCTCCTTTAAATATACTTCATGGTGAATAACTGTAAATAAAATCTTTATATACACTGTGTCCCAAAATATTTTCCTATCAACAAACCAGTAGAAATGTTTATTATTGCCTGAAGTAACAACGTGTATATGATAGTCTCTTTCTCCTTGAACTGGTGCAATATCAAACACTCATCTCAAACTACACTGAATATGTGGAGTTCTAGGTGCCTGCCCAAATTCTCTCTGCCTTCATGCAGCTTCTTAGAATTTTAGGCTATGGATATTCAGAAAATTAGCTAAGAGGAGGTCTATAAAATTTGCCTGGCTTTTTTAAAAACTCAAAGCAAAATAATGAAGTATTAGGACAATACAAGAATTGCAGATTTTTTAAACATCAGTGTAAGTATACAAATATGTAATTAGTTACAGTACCTTCTGTTTTTGGAGTGGGGATAATTTTAAGGACCGGTCACCAGGATTCAACTTCATTGCATGTGTCTGCAAAAAATAAGAGCTCTATTAAAAAAATAAATATATTTACTCTGGAAAGCAGCATCAAAGCCCAGTTCTACTAAACAAAGCTATTTTATGAACATTTTAATATTACTGCACAGTCAGGTTGAGACAAGCCTGTGTGATCATTCAGCTCACCTACTTCACTTCCGCTCCTTCATTTACTGATTATAAAGAGAGTGGTGAACAGATGTCAACACCCAAACCATCTGTAGAGATTGAATGCTACCTTTGCACTTTCTTAGAGCCCACAGGCACTTTTGAGATCCACATTCCACTCGCTGTGAACTTACAAATACAACCTTGATCCCTTATCATCACAACCTTCAACCGTTAGGTACCACTACCACAGAATGACTTCAAAGAAATGTTACACAGCAGACATTTTCCGTGGAATCCAATGCCTTTATGTCTTCCACATAAAGTAAAAACCCAAAAGGCAACATAGAATACTACTAGGTGGGAATATATAATGAAATTTTACTCATCCCTTCCCATACATTCTAAATGACAAGATAATATTCTCTGCTGCTGCTTGTGAACTGCTCATGGTTTAACCCTCATATTCTTTTTCAACACAGTGAGCATAGACAGCTCTGGTTTCAGACTCCCAATAATTTGTATCATCAATATGACATTAAAGATGTTTGCTCCTCTTGTCACATGTGTCAATAAGATGTATGTTGCCATAGTCTAGAAAAACTGAAAAAACTATGTTGTAGCAGATTATTTTCCTTCATATCCAAGAAGACCAATCATTTATTTTGTATTTTGACAAGTTTGCCTGATGGGCTTTTTTTCAAATTTATGTTTAAAAACTTTTTAAATGTTTTAAAATTCATTCACAATAGGTATAAAACCGAAAAGGAGAAGGAAGTCTAGCACATAAAGTATGCAGTATGTAAATAATGCTTCAGTAAATTAATGAAGGCCATGCTGTGCATTCAATCAGATAACATTTTTTTCTTGTAAATCAAAATAAAGTTTTATAATGTTAAATAAATGGCATGCACGAACAGACTGTTCAATTACTAAATACTTTTAAATGCAAACAAATAATAATTCCTGTAAAATGTGTGATCCCTCCCGAATAAATGTGGCTGCATTAAGGCCAGAAAATGTCTTTTCTGCCGAGAGAACAAAATGTTTTGCAAAGTTGTACAAGTGATAAGGTGAAAATGTTTTTTAAATAAAAGAAATATGTAGGAACAAGCTGGGGGATCACCAAATAATTGAACTGTCTGGATTTTGGCCTTCCCTTTAATATGATCCACCTGTACTGAAAAACCTCTCCTCAAAACAGGAAAATATATTCTTCTGCTTAATTTCCTGCAATTCTCTGCTGGAAATCATCAAGAAAAGCAAGGTCAGAGATAGAGATCACCATGTGGCCTCCAGCACCCTTTTCCTTTTCTTTCTGATTTCCAGAGCTAAAGTTTGGGGAGGCACTGCATTACTTGGACTGCTTCAATCTCACATCACAATATTACTTGGAAAATTAAAACATATTTTAGCATTTGATAATGATGATATAAAACACCTGCTCATTAAACAGTGTGTCAGTACTTGATATCACATACGATGTTCTGGGCTAGTCAGGAATTAGAACCTGAAACACAATTTAGCTACTTTGTCTCCCCCTGCATAAAAATTACTGAATTACAGATTCATTATTGGAATATATTACCATATTTAGGATGTCAGTTGTATCTCCAAGGTTTCTGTCACTATTTTCATTATCTGAATCTTGTTCTGAAGAGACTTCACCAGGTTTATCCTTTTGATGATTTTTTTCTACAAGGTAAAATACGGGGAAATAAACAAATGTCATAGGAACAAGCACTGTATAGCAAACACAACACTCCACTGTCGTAAAATAGAGATCATTTCTATTTTACTGACATAGAACTGAAGTCCTCCGATTCTTCATCCCGTCAGCCTAAAACACAACAGAAACACTTCCATCTCCTTTCATCTGTATTAACAACAGAGGTAGCTCAGCAATCTGGTCTCAGCACACTGTAGATCTCTGACCATTTCTGCAGGCTTTCACAGCCTAAACATTACATGGGACAAAGATTCTTTTGGATAATCTCTTTAATAATAGTGTAACAATTAGAGCAAATTAGCTGCAGTCATGTTATCTCCATTGCACATTATCTGTGTAATGGATGGGGAGATGGTGAGTTTAATGCAGCATCGTGAAAATGTCCCTACATCATTGAGCTCATCAGGTCTATGACCATTTCACACAGCACAAAACCTGAGGTTTTAGGCCTGAGAAGACTCTAAAGGAAATTCAAATTTCACTGCATTGCTTTCCTGGAACCAGAAATGCTAATGGACCTGCTGGCAGATTTAAGAATAATTGTCTTCATTCTACGAATTAATTATTTTCAAATTAGATTTTTCTGTCCAGTGAATCTGAGCTAACTCTTACACAGAAGCACTGCATTCTGCACTCTTCAGCATTGTTCTTCCCAGGAAATCACACATGCCCAGATAAGTCCAGAACTGCTCTAGAGAATCTGCTCAAAAGCCCAGTGCTGTATTACAGTTATCCAGACTTTTCCATTAGCTAGAATACTATAAATCCTTATTATCTTAGATAACAAAGAGTGAAGAGCACTTTTCTATTTCCAAGTGAAGAAGAAAGGTCCTCTAAGAATTAGTAGACCTCTTTTCTTATCTTTTCTTATCCAAGTTCCTTGTAGGCCTACCCATGTCTTTAAGACCGTTCCTAACTTTTTTTCCTGTAATTCCATTTTTTTGTGAAAATGAAGTAAGAAGTTAATGTTCTTGCAGTATTTTTGTGAATCTTATTTCTAAAGGCTTAAGGAACCACAGGTACAATTTATAAGTTGTTTTTCTTTCACTCAAGCCTCCTCTAAATCTTTAAATTTGTTTTGCAAACATGAACAGTGTGAGGCAATTTTTGTCTGCATTTCTCAGCTTTCATGTCTGTGTGCTGCCAGAGACTCCTGAGGTAAGACTGAACCTGAACCTTCTTTCATGTTCAAGCTGCACATTTGTTTATGAATGATGAGAGTCAAACCCTTCTTATCAGAAAACAGCAGCAAGATGTGGGGACACTTCACCTTTTTCATGGTCTCCATCCCTCAGAGATTCAGATTTAGGACGACCTGCTGCAAAAAACCAGAATGGGCTGGTGTTGCTTCTCACAGGCAATGAAGACTTTAAGAAGCTTTCCCGCATCGGAGGCAGAGTTTGTGCCATTCGAACAAACTGCTCTGGTGACCTTTCCTTTAGAAGATTAAAAATCAGTAGATTGACAAAAAGGGTAGAAGAACAAAACATAAGCAATCTCTCATAATTAGCAGTGGGATTTGCTTTTAGCTGATGATAGAAGTTGCAACTTAATAAGCAGAAACAAATATCTTTAATATTTTAATTATTTATAGTCCTAAAATTGGGCAGGTGCATAGCGGGATTTTAAAGATCATTTCTATGCAATGATTTCAAGCAAGCCTGAAACATAAGCAAAGGAGAAAAATAACTTTAAAAAAAATATATTTAAAATGAAAAACTAGTCTCCCAAATAACATCAATATATTTAATCCACAACATCAATACATTTCTACAGAATAAATTCAGGTTTTGGTAGAATTAGTTCTCAGACAGGCAAATGAAATGATCCAACCCATTGTGCTATTTAAGGAAATCACATGGAATATATGGCAGAGATAAAAGAGCAAAAAGTAATATTTTAAGTAACTACATCTAATATTCTCCTTTGATATTTTATAAACTATGAAATTATTTAATGTATTCAAGGACTCAGAGGAAACAGGAAAAGAGTCAGGTTCTTACTATTTTTTAAAAAGTATTTCTAAGATAGTTTACAAAGTGCAAAGGAACGGGTTCTACATTTTAGAACAAAAAAAAAAAATCACAAACTCAATTTGAATCTCTTTCATAGAAATAAATAAGTAAAATCTGACCAATACCTATTGTTTTTCTCCTGCATGAATTTTTGGGACTAGGATAAATACATTTTTTTCATGTTGTACATTAATATTAAACACTTAGTTTAAGAATATATATTTAACTGCTTGGCATATGCTGTGATTTCACTTTAAAAGTGATTTTGTTTCCTGAAAGAAGAATGGCAACTCTAACCAGCTCTGAACTCACCCTCTCTCGGCGTCGTATTCGTGCTGCTGATAATTGCAAAGTGTTTGCTAGTAAAAAGTCCCCGCTTGTTTTGGGGACAGTAGCAGTCAAACGAGGCTCATATAAACCTTCTAAGATTACTTCAGATCCTTTGGGTCTTGGAGCAGCAAAAACCAGCATGTGACAACCACCACAAGCAACCTACAGCTCAAAAAAAGGTCTGGTTACTTCATTCGCAAATATCAAGGATGAACTTTTCTTACAATCATCTCTATGGGCTTAGATTATAAGAAAAAAAGTAGTAAAAGTAAGACATATCAAATGGCTTCAAATTTAGTTCCTAATTACACTAGCAAGATAAAAGTACTTAATTATGTTTAATAATGACTGGTGATCTATGTTCCCTTCTTCTTAGTTAAATACAATATATTTGTATTGAACAGAACAAAGACAGGCCTATCAAATTTTTGATACAGAAGATAGCAAAGATATTTCCACTGACTTTCAAGAGATTTTAGCTAATTGTTTTGATACAAGTCAAGTGAGAGCAATATTGATAGTTTCAGGGACTCAAACCTAAATGTGTTATCACAAAACCCACAAAATGTAAAGCAAATCTTACACCCTCCAACACTCAATATTATTACATAAAGATCAGAAGTTTCATGTTTTAAAAGGTTTAAAACACTCACTGTTTCAAATAAAACTTCCTTCACTTCTAATTCCAGTAAACAAACAGAAGCGATCAACAGACTTTTGTCCCAAATTTTGTTCAATCCTGAGTCACGTTAGCATTTTTGATGCTGACAATTCCGTGCCATTTATTCCTTCTACACCTCAAGAAGCAGATGAAAAAACTACCCTACATAACTCTCAAAAGAAAAGGCTATTCCTGCTTTCTTGTCCAGTTTAGATTAAAAAAAAACCAACACCTCAAATTTTTGTAAGGTTTAGAAATATCCCACTGTACAAAAATTGTCAAAATTGAAAAGATTACTCTGTTGTTTGGAGAAAAGATACAAATGTCCCCATACTTCCAACCACCTAAGAGCAATAAATAATTCAGTTTTTCATCTACCACATCTCTAAAGACCAAAACACCATAGCACAAGAGTACTGAATAAAACCCTAAAAAGCAATCTATATATACAGCCCAAGTCAACGACATTCTAAACTAAATGAACACTGTGCTAAGCACATGTAATTTCTTCTTCCCTTCAGTTTGTGTTGTCCACTAATTAACTGTTATGGAATGAAACAATTCTATAATGAGATTTCAGCTCTCATTAATAATGTGTTTCACTAAAAGATAAGTATCTTGGTGTCTGAGAAGAATCAACGGAAGTTTTACCAAAAGGACTGTGAACTTCAAGAAATTGTAACACAGAGTGGGATCAAACAGATTCGTAAAACTCTCTTCTCCAAAGCCTAACTTGCCATGTCGTCCATCTCCAAAAGTAAACATGAGGCCATTCTCTGCATGTGGGAAGAAAAAGGACGTTAAAACAAAGATTCAGTGCAAAACCAGGACAGAACCATTACAAAGTAACAGGCCATGAAAGTAAGGAATATTTCCCTTCCAAAAGCAAAATCTGAACAATTATTTTTAGATCTTCAACAGATGAATATGATTTAAAAATACGCATGTTTTCAGACAAAGTACTGTCTGAGATGTTGGTCTAGACAATTTGTAAAAAATCATCCCAACAAAATAATAATATTCAAACTGTACAGAAAAACAAAGACTTCTAAACAAGAGTATTTGTTAGCAAGGCATGGTTATGGGGTTATAATTCCCCGGGATATAGAGAGTTATGCATGGCATGGCTGTGAGTCAGAAATTCCTATCGAATCCAGCTTTCTCACTGGCTCATTTCACCTTTAGAACCAGTAATGGATATGTCTGCTACTGCTCATTGTACAAGGAAAGCGTTTACAGTATAATAGAGAGTTGCTACAAGTGCTTCCAGAATTTTGCACTCTCATACCTGCTATCACAGCAGTGTGATTTTCCCCACAGGCAATGTTACATATTT
Source organism: Oriolus oriolus (assembly GCA_013400235.1). NCBI lineage: Eukaryota > Metazoa > Chordata > Aves > Passeriformes > Corvidae > Oriolus > Oriolus oriolus. The sequence goes on from VXBT01000535.1 coordinate 171,940, forward strand.
TATGCCTCTTCAAGTGTTTCACAGACTTCGGTACTGAACTTTCAAACACAAAAGTTCCATGTCCCAGCTGCCCATATTGTCCAAGTCCAAAAGTATAAACATCTGTCTCTGAAATCATACAGGCAAAGTTAACAACAAATATGCTGATATGTATATTTATTTATTAGTTTATTTCTATAATAACCTATGTTCTATTAGCCAAATGGAAGGCCGCCGACATAAACATCATCAAAAAATGTTTAATCAATTAAAAACTGCACCAACTAATCAATTACATTTATCAATTAATAACATACAACGAAATTTTAAAAAACAGGAATTGAAGCACTAAAGCATAGACAGAAAAAATTTTAAATGGTTCAATGTGCCATATATTTTCTAACATAAATGCAAAATAATCCACTGATCATATGTACACAAAGCAAAGTTTAAAAAATGTATGGGAATTTATACACTGCAATCAATTCAAGACCACAATGTTTATACATATATATACATTTTCACAATAGCCTCATCTTAATTTCTCGTTACCTCCACGTACATTGTACGGCCCTAAGTTAATAGACAAGACCTCTTTAAACCATTACTAATTTGTATGTAAGGAGAGACTGGAACAGTCACAGAATAGGTTTCAGTATTCTGTTCAGCTACCAAATCAGCCCTGCAATAAATACAGAGAACACTATAATTGTGTTATCTTGTGACAGAATAATCATCTTTCCACATTTATATTTTTTCTGTTTAATGGACTGTGTGTGCCAGGAAAAAGAATAAGAGCTTCTCCAAAGCAGTAAAGATTCTTGGTGTGTCCATCCCTGGCACTCCATCACAACAGGGGAAGATTGTGAAGCCTGGAAATCTTGATGTCATGCTTGAGCAGAGAAGTTTTTTGGGAAAAAAGGAGAAGTTTTCCTAGAAATTCATTTCCTGCCCCCTCTTCTTTTGCATGTAGGCAACAAAGGAAAAGTGTGAGAAATTCCACTTAAAGTCCTTGAAAAATTACTATGAAAAAATGGGAAAGATTGTGAAAAACAAAAAATATTCCATGTAAAGTAAAAAGAACTTTCTAATTTCAAAGGAAGTGTGATGAAATAGTAACACTACATATAGTAATGTTCTATCTAGGAAAGTCTTTGCCCTTTCTGTTCCTTCTAAATTGTTCCATACTAAGATGTCACAAATTCACACCATTAAAAAAAAAGCACAATGGTCTCACATTTTTTTAATTGTAGATGAAAACTATTGAGTAAACCTGGTTTTTTTACTAAATGTAATAGTAAAGCTCCCTCTTCTGGAAATTTTAGTGCAAGAAAGCAACACCTTCTCCGGAACTTTATGCAGTAAAAGAAGTAAGAATTTTCCTGTAATATTTAGATTTCCTGCATAAGAATCAAGAAACTACACCTGAAAGACAGGAGTTTTCTTTAAGAAAACAAAAGTATCAACTTTATTTTAGCAAGTTGCTTTCTCAGGATGGCTGATTCCATTAATTCTGTTTAGAAGTACTGCATTTGTTTTAACAGTTCTTTGGAAATCGGCAGGTCTTGTAACTACATGGCTTTATCTGGTTAGGTTGGATACTTTGAGTGAACTTTGAGATTTTTTTCTTTAATGCTAGCATGAAACATGCAATGTCTTCTGCATTTGTGTTGAGAGGGAGTTGTTCTCAAATGTTAACTTTAAAAGTGCAGGGAACTGTTTTCTTTCCTCTGTTTCTACTGAAAATGAGGAAAAAGGCCAATCATTCTGAACACAGCAGCAGCCCATGAGCGGGTCCTTGAAGGTTGGGGAGAAATGGTTTCAGAGCTTGCAGAGAAGACAGTGGCTCTGCTGTTCCAAGTGATGTCCAGCACGTGAGTGCTGGAAGAGCTGCTTCTTTACTTCCTACATTTCCCTTTTTGGAAGAACAGGGATATTTCTCTGTAACTGTGTTATCTTCCACCTTTGCGGGCATCTTTTGTAATCTCTGTGACCATTTGCACTATCAATAAAATAGTTTCAGGCAAAAATCTACATAGCTTTCATATATTTTTTTTAAAACATGCCATTTGCTGAAAGAACTATGTGAGTTCAAAGAATGTTTTTCAGAATCATGCATTCCCTGCTATGTATCTAAGGCTACAGATGACGTTTAAAAAATCCATTTTCCTAAAAATTAAACAGACAGGTATGGTTGTATCACAGAAACACAGAATCATAGGATGGTTTGGGTTGGAAGAGACCTTAAACATCATCTGGTTCCAATCCCTTGCTTTGGGCAGGGACACCTTTCTCTAGACCAAGTTGCTCAGAGCCCCATGAACCTGGCCTTGAACACTTCCAGGGATGCGGCAATGACAACTTCTCCAGGCAATCTGTGCCAAGGCCTCACCATCCTCACAGAAAAGAATTTTTCCCTAAAATCCAATCTAAACCTACTCTCTTTCAGTTTGAAGCCATTTCCCGTTGTCCTGTCACGCCATGCCCTAGTAAATAGTCTCTCTCCATCTTTCTTGTAGGCTCCCTTCAGGTACTGGAGACTGCAATTAGATCAGCTCAGAACCTTCTCTTTTCCAGGCTGAACAACCCCAATTCTCTCAGCCTTTTCTCATAGGGGAGGTGCTGCATACCTCTAATTATCTTGGTGGCCTGTCCACATAAATTCATTTCCCCTGAATATTATTATTATTGCTACTACTACTATAGCTATTATGCCAATGAACTACTCACTCTCACAATAGCTTTATTTTTAAACAGCTTATGCTGAAAAATATTACTGTAAAAAATCAACTGTCAACACAATGTTCAGTATTACCAGAGTTAGTAACTGGATTTGAGGATTTCAGTATAAATAGTATACAGACTTAAGAATGGTTTGAAAAATCTAATAATCCTATATAGTCTGAATCGTGAGTTCTGTCAGGAAAAGGTAGAGCTTTTACATCTTTTTTGTCCTCTTTCAAAAGGATGCCTTGGCTTTCTTTTCTTTTTAAAAGACCTTGAGACAGAAGATGAAAAATCCAACGTTTTACATACTAATGCACTAATATTCTTATGTCAAACATTCCATTCTCAAAGGTCTGCTTCACTTTTCCCTTTGAAGAGTTATCTTTGTTTTCCCTCCTTTCAGAGAATGAAAGGAAGTAATATATCCTTCTATAGAAAAAATTATTCCCAGAGGATCTCTCATCATCTGAAAAAAATTAAAGATATTAAGACCACTCAAATTCATCTGTTTCTTCTTCTCCAATGTCTAGATTCACATTTATTATTCTTCTACCTTTTAAAACACTTTATTGAAAAAAGCACACAAATTGTGATTGCTGCTCTCCCATATTTCATTTGCAAGTGATGACACCAACAGCTTTCATTTGCAGCAGGAAGTATCTGCAAGCATTGGGGGTAGTCAGTGCATCTTTTTCAGTCTCTGAGAGAACGAATCTGGGATGAGGATAGGATCTTCTTGGACTGGCTGACTGAGTGCCATGAAATGAACAGATTTGTGCTGTCAAGATTTTACAGGATAGAATTTTTAAATGCAATTCTGTTTATTGTCTAGAACAATTGCAAATATTAAAGGGAGACGTAACAATAGAGCTTGTAAAGAAGATGGTTTCAATACCATACTCAACATTTCTAAAATGAAATCTTTAAAAAATTAGGGTTTTTTCTAAATTATTGCTCTCAACAATTTAATTCTTGTTCTCTGGGAAAAATAATTCAGTTTCCCATTTATGAATTTCAGAGCAAAATCCCCCAAAGAATTATTTTAATATATACTTTCTACCTTTTACTCTGATACGTGTAGAGATTCCAAACAGTACCTTGATTTAATAACCTAGATAACAGTAGTTCTTACCATACAAAATTGCCAATAGCATAGATAACAGTCATAAAAAAGGAATCAAATGAAGAGCTTTGGAACTGACTAATTATACATGAGAGTCAGGAAGAAACTTGCCTTGTACTCTGTCAGATAACTGAATTATGCTTTCTTCTAATTTGATAAACTCTAAGTAGAAACGATGTCAAGAAATGAGCCAAGATGTGCAACAGTTTTTCCCTATGACATTTTCTCCTGTGCTATCGCTACGTTAAATGAGATAGATGAAGCAGGGGAATATTCAGTAGTCACACACTCAGTCCTTGTTTCCTGAGACTGAAATGTCACATCCTTGAAAACTGAAAAGACCCTGAAAGGATGAAAACCTCATCAGTATATATTGGGTTACTAAGGGCAAGCAGCACCCATTTTCATGGAACACGTGAAATTCAGAATTTCTTCAAAATTGTATTACTTTCTTGATTTATGAAAATGAGCTTAAAAGAAGTGTAAATGTTTCTGCTCCTCTTTAAAGATATATCATCAGAATCTCAATTTCTGGTCACACTACTTGACGTCAAGATGCAATTCAGGACTGATTTCAAGTAAAATTTCTGGTGCAAAGCCAATAATGTGTGTATGTCACACTCACTTAAAATTATTAAGATCCATAGCTATCTTTTTTCACAATTTTTTTTCACAAATTTTTCTTGGAGTCAGAAAAATTTCCCTATGTCAATACTTCTAAGTATCTTTCCTTTGAGACAGTATTTCCACTATCCTCTACTCTTCCACTTAAAGTGTCTTAGTCAGAAGTTCACAGCTGTAACCTATTTAATAACAGCTGAATCACATTAAAAAACCATCTATCTGGCTTTTCACTCTTATCACAACCATTAATCTTTAGGAAATGCATTTTGTTTTCCTCTTTTTGTGACTCAACTAGATCATCTGGCACTCAACACTTTGATCATCAGCTGCCAGCTCAGCCAGCAGTGAATTTCTTATTTACCTTCTACTACAGAATTATTTTTATAAGCAAGTAAATCTTACATACATATATACTTACTACGGTATTTTCTTCACTGACTTTTTTCTATGGCATTTATATTTCCCTCTTTGTTCTAGCTCTTGTACAGATTTCACTATAATGGTGATGGCATCCAGGTCTGTATCTTTCCTCTAAATCTCTATAACAATCATTGGTTAAAATGATTTTTTATCATGTGAAATGCCATGAAGTCAAAATATCTATTGGTTGAATTCAGATTTATGGTTAAAAAATAGTCAAAAATGATAATAAAATTCTTTCTACAAAAACTTCACTTTGTAACTCATAAAATAAAGCTATGATTTATACATTTGCTGGCCCCAAATTTATGGCAGTTTTTTCACTAATAATGATAATCTGATTTCGCATAAAGAAATTTATTTTCTGACATAGAATACTGCCAGGGTAAGACTGTATGTTGATGGAAGAAGGGAGACAAAGACATTGAAGTGTAGACAAATGTTTGCATTTCCTGGATTGGTTACTGCAGTTTCCTCTTCATAGTTTTCCCAAAGGAATTTTAACCTACCCAGAATCTTGCAGCTTGACTCATTATACATAATCCTTCCCAGCATTTCACTTCCACCTTTACTCTTTCCAATGGCTTGTAGTACAACACCACGTCATATTATTCACCATCTCCCTCAGTTACATTTTCAGTTGATATTTTTGAAAGTTTGGCTACATAACCTTGGAGGCACATCACAACATTGACAAGAGACAACTACGGAGAACCTTCAGAATACAGATTTAAGGACTGATATCTACACATCCAAGTCGGTTTGACAGCTTTTGCATTTTGGCAGGAAAATAATTACAGGCTATATAGTTTTACACATAGTATACTCATTACAAGCTAAAGCTGATATTTTTCAAACTGTCTTCAGGCAAAGTCAAACTTACCTTTCCTGCTTCTTCACCACTCTAGATCAGGATAGAACTTGTGGAAAGAAATGGCTGGCAGTGCTTTGCACGTATGCCTTGGAAAAGCTAAGTCACCGCTGGCAGACAACTGTTTAAGAGTTCAGTAATACACACCCTTTTCCAAGTACTATACATGTGGCCCTGTGAACTAATATGTAACAGTTGTATTTGCTGATTTTCATAACCTGTACAATATGTCAAATGTATATGTCTGTACTAAATATTTATGGTAAAGATTCTGCTCAAAGGCACAAGCAAATTCTGTATCACAATAAGAGGTATTTGATCCATTTAGGCATCCAGTAGATAGTGAAGCTACCTGAAAAGTGACTTCCTAAATACTTTCCTAAATATTTAAAAGCATTTAGATCTACTACAGAATGGAAGCTTTCCCCCAGAATTTCCCCTCTCACCGCAATAACAAATTCAAGCTCCTTAGAGGAAAGAAATATCAATCATCTGTGTTGCACCAGGTGGTGCTGGCTTATTACAATTCCAGTAGGAAAGGCACTCAGCCTATGCAGAGTTCTCTTAAAATGCTATTTATTTGAGCTAAGACTATAAAGAAAAAGAAGATAGTATCAATAACTTTCTGTGCCTTCAGAGGCTGGGAATCCCAAGCTGTGTGGAATTGAAGAGGACTCCAGCATGCTGTGCAGATCCTATCCATGGAAGGCTACCCCAGTTTGAGCTCTTACAGGATTTTATTACAACCAAAACAACCCTATAAATCATTTATACTGATAAATTCAGCATTTTATACTGAATAAACAACATTTGCTTGGGAACTTGCTGCTGAAGTTTCAGATAAAGGCAGGGACAGGCAAGTGGTGCAACCAGTGTATCAACTAGGAGCTGCCTGGAAGCCCCTCTGTTAAAATCACCTGGTCAAGTTCATCCTGTAGCCAAGGGACATAGGCAGTGCAGCACAGGCCTGCCTTAGCTGGGTGGTACATGGATTTCTACCTCCTTGATGTACAATGGTCTTCCAGTTAGGATCACTACAGCATCCAACATTTCACTGGGATGTAAATTCTTGAGTTTCAGCTATAGGGCTGTAAGAAAAGCTGGTTAAATTGCATACCTGTCAGCACCACGGTGTGCTCTCCACCACAAGCAACCTTATTAACCTTTTCCATAATTCCCAGTACAGGCTGCGGGACTCTATTGTTCTTCAGCTGTTCAGGCAATAATCCCAGTTTCCCATTTGCAGGTTCTCCAAAAGTATAGAGCTCACCATCTCCTGTGAAAATACAGAACATCTCATGGTTTCCAGCATGGACTCAGGGGCAAGGATGGCTTGTCAAGACTGCTGCAGACACAAATTATAAAGACAGAAAAGTGTATGAACATTACAGGACAGCTTAACATATTTGTATAATGCCCAAACAGCTGTGCAAAGCACTCTGCTTTGATGGGACACAAAGGTACTAGATTTTAGTCCCCTCCAAGTTCAGAATCACAATATTTATCCTGCAAGGAATGTAGCCAAGGGAAACAAAACCTTATACATTTTGCTTCTGAGAGGTGGTAATTCCCTCTGCAATCAGTATTTAAGTCAACTGGAGTGGCTTGTAAGGAACTGAATTGAAACAGAAAATAATTTGGCATGGAATTTTGATGGAAAATCAACCTGCTCAGTGTCATCCCAGAGCACACAGCACAGGATTGTGTCCAGACAGTTCTGGAATATCTCCAGTGAGGCAGACTTCACAACCGCCCTGGACAATCTGTCTCAGTGCTTGGTCACCGCACAGGAAGGAAATTCTTCCTCATGTTCAGGTGGAACTTCCTGGGCATCAGTTTCTGCCTGTTCCTCCTGTCCCATTGCTGGGCACCTCTGAGCAGAGCCTAGTTCATCCTCTGACCTCTCCCTGCAGACAGGGACAGACAGGCATGAGGTGCCCTCTCAGCTGTCTCTTTTCAAGGCTTTATTACACTCTTCTACGCTTCTTTTCTAAGAGTTTTTTGCAGTCCTTTCAATCTGTTTGTGCTTTTTAAGAACCAGCAAATTACCTCAGCTGCAAAAAGTGTATTTCATTTAATTTTAAACCTATGGACTGTATTTAGGCTTCTCTGTTCAGTTTGATTTCCTGTTTTAATTCTGATTTTGTTCTTATATCTATGTGCAGAAATACTCTGAACAGGCTGATACTTTGCAGTTACTTGCATCAGTATCAACCTTCTGTTCTAAAACAGTAGCCCAATTAAAAAGATAAAAATCAACTGCAATGTGAGGTTTTCTGTAACCAAAACACTCTGCTGACAGAAGGAGATTTTTAGACATTCTACGTGAAAAGAAAGAAAAAAAACCAACAAAAAGAACCCTGTATTTTTTGGAAGGTAAGTATTTTTTCAGTACTCTTAGATCAGCCATATATTTCTAGAAACAAGTTGAAAAACCCCCAAAAACACTTGGGAGATAACTACTTATGCAGTTCTCTTTGAAGAGACCAGCAGCTCTTTTTAAACAGTATTGCACTGAAAAAATTAATCCAATCACTATCTAATTAAGAGGATTAGCAATTCAAACGGCCAAGCCTCCCAAACGAATCAAGTTTATTACATTTTTTCTACTTAATAATCCAGCTAACAAAGATAAAACCATTTACCAAAGCAATTTTTGAATACATTACACGTCCCTTTTAGGCAAACAGAGGTCTAAAAACTATGAAAAATAGCAATCAAGCATAAAAAGAACCCAGTCAAACCCAGATAAATTTGAGTGCAGCATGTGTGCTGTGCATTTGCATGCTGAGGACATGACGTACCGTGTGCGGTACACCTGCATTTTAAGGACACTCTATTCACAACAGAACCTGGTTATTTAATTTTCTACTCTCATATGAGTACATATGTATCACTAAACTTTAAATCACAGGAGCATGTAAAGGAAATGGACAAGTGAATGGAAAATGTCCCTCAAAGGAAAATGTGCATTTGAGAGTAGGTAAGAGACCTGGCTGGTGGCAAATGAGGGACAAAAATGAGTGGACAAAAGAACTGGATAACTGTATGATTCCTTGAATAAATGAAGAAGAAAAAGAAAATAAATATTTATTCAAGAGCAAATTAGTTAAAACTGTCTCAAACACTGAAATTCAGAGCATGGAAGTGTTTGTGGGATGAATGATTCTTAAACCAGTCCTTAAAAATAATGACCAAATACATTTTTAAAAGGAATTCAAGGAACCTGCAAAGCTCTCTATGAAAAGACATCTTCGCAGTAAGAATCTATCTCGACCTTGATTACAGTTACAATTCAGGCAGGGGAAACACTAGAAGAGGTCTAATATATTCAATTCCTTTCTGGCTCCACGAATCTAATTCTGCTGTAGAACTCAGAGCAGTGGTGAGATACATCAGCTTTTCCTGCTCTGCATCTCCTCCAGTGGACAAATGAGCTGTACATGCTTGCCAAGCTTAATGCTTCCTGAAAAATTGTCCCCTCCTGAGTGTGTGGTCAAAGACAAGTCAAGCAAAGATCTGTATGAGGGCTCAAAATTGTTGCTACACTCTCCCAGGAGTTTGTTTCTCTGTTGCTTTACTCCAGACACAGCCCTAATACTGGGACCAAATGTCCCAAGTTTGCAAAAAGGAAGGAAACACGCTGTGAAAAAGTCCTAAAGAGAGCTGGAAGCTACAGACTAAAAGCTTCTTTTCAGTGGAACTCTTTGAAGGATGCAAAGAAAGGGGAAAGGGAGCAAACAATCATCTTTCAAATACAAACTGAGTAATCAGACTAGTTCCGAATTTGCACATGGGATTGAGTTAGCTGTTGCCTGCGCGTGTGCTCAGTCTGAATTTCAGAAGTGGAGTTTTTTTGTCAAGAATATTCAGGATTTATTCTGTTCTTCTATTCCACAACTACTTTGGCATCAGTGGGGTCCACATGAACACGGTAGAATACAGGTGACTGACACGTTCAGCAGTTAAATTATTGTCTGCAAAGAAGGCCTTCTAGAAAGCAGAAGGAAGAAAGGTGACATCATCTTTTTTGGAGCTGTAAGAGAAATTGCTCTTGGCTTTATAGCTGTTAAACACCTCAAAGATAAAAGTCTACTAAAAAAAAATCTTTTAAAACCTAGCAATGTCAAAGAAATAAGAACTTCAGTTAAAGACGAAAAAAGAAGCTGGAATCTGTACTTTACCATTTTTTTATTCAATGCCTTATGAATGAACATCCTGCCCTGGAGAGGGCACTCTGTGTCCACACTATGTCTAGTGTCCTCATGAGCCACCTTTTAGTTTCAACCCAGATATGCCTGTGATCCCAACAGGTTTTTCCCCCAGTGAACATTTTATGTCAAACATAAACATATTAAGAAAGGGAACCATATGGTGCCATGCTCATCAGTTCAGCCTGACAGCATTTACCAAGTCCTAGATCCTGCAGCTATGTTACATTATTAAAGATAGTGTATTGTTTGACATCTAAAAATCAAAATGTAGTAATTCTATAGTATTCTAATAACTGACAAGTAACACATCCTGTGACTATGGTATATTCAGAACAAATGCATAAAGTTAATTTTTAAACACTGTGTGGATACACACTGACAGTGCAACAGAAAATCAATTCTGCAAAAGTACTTGGATGTCCAATACTAAATTTTTGTGGTAGCTGAAGTATCAGTCAAATAAAGCTGTCAGCGAGGGGCCAAAGGAAAGTACTAAAAAAAATTTTATGCTTTCACCACAAAGAAGGCCATGTGTGTGCCAGTAGCTTCAGTGACATAGACTGAATCCAATTCGTGCAGGACTTGCAGATATTAAGGCTGAAAATTAAGATTTTCCATCTCATACTCAGGCCTGTTTCAGTAGTAGCAGGTTCAACAACTCCTCATTTTCACAGGTAATAACCAGTACATCTTCCTATTAATATTTTGAGAAGCTCCATTTTTCTTAACCAGGTGCAACTCCAAGCCTTTTTTTCTTATCCCCTTCCATTAAAAGTTTCCACTTCCTTAGGGCACTCGGCACACACTGTTCTCTCTTTACTCTTAGATGCTTGTCCTCAACCCTTCTACTAATGAGAGCTTTTGTGACATCCAGCTGCAGTCCTGGACCTTCAGCTCTTGGCTCTAAGGCAGAGATACACACATTCCTGCTACATCCTTGAAGTAAGCATAATTTTTTTCCCACATTTATTCCGAGTTCAGGAAGCTGTATTTTTCCTAACAGGTGCTGAGCTCCTGATCAGTCCCAGACACTTAATTCATTTACTGTAATAAAGCATCTGTAATAAAAGTTGCACACTACCAGCATAACACCTAATTAATATTTGTCCACTGTAGCAAGCTCTCATTCTGTTAACAGCATGTTCTGAGAGCAATATAGATATTGTATGTGGACAAGTAACATTTATCAAGTAATCTGGGAAAGGTATTTGATAGAATAGCTCCTGGGTATCCATTAAAAGCTTTACAATCAAAAGTATTGATCCTTTGAAATCTTTAATTACTCTGAGGGGAGCAAATGTTGAAGTTTAATAATGTAAATCTATGTGGCTGAGAGGAATTCATAGCTGCTCCTACATAATGCCATCAGTACTGGCTGTTAATTCATCCATACTGGCATTATTAAAAAATGAGTGGAATCTTCACTTTGGAAACCAGTGGAGAGTTGGGAAGAGAGAGGTGGAAAGCAATAGAGAGGTGGTTTGGTTGGGGATCAGACAACAGCTCAATGAAGCATTGCTTCTCCTCATACCACGTACTGCATGTTTAACTGACTTCAAAACTTAAATTTTAAGATAGAACAACAAATTTGGACACCAATCTTGCACTTCTAGCAAATGAGATTAATTTTTCCTCATAACATAGCAATATTTAATATTTGTATTTCTAAAGAAGATGAAGATCATTATTTGATCATCACAAAAAAAGAATAATCCCAATAAAAGTTAGATTTTTGAAACCATAATATTAATCCACAATATACATCATAACCTTTATGAAAATAAAATATGATGTTTCATTCTTTCTAATATACTTTTGCACAACAATGTGCAAATGCAGAAAATTAACTGCAGGCTTTTTCTTCCAATGTAATACCAAACTACAGAGAAGGCTTTCTGTCACACGGCAGTTTTTAACAACTGTGGTGTACCAAGTTTCAAACAACTATCTGAAAACCACTGTCTTGTCTCCACTAACCTCTATTCCCATTCTCACCTGTTATCAAGGCAGAGTGATAATATCCACAGGATACAGAGGAAACAGGTTTTCCAATATCCACTTTACAGGGGACACTGACAGAGGCTTCACTGGCCAGGCCTATCTGACCTTCTGAGTTATCACCCCAGACAAACAGCTGCCCATCCTCTAAAATGAAGACACAGATAGTTAACAGATTTAAAACAAAAACAAATAAAAAGTTTATCTATTTATTGAAGAGTATTTCAGAAACTCTGTGTATGATACCAATGAATGTCATGATCTCAGGGATATAAAATGATAATTTAACACAATGCAAAAAAGGAGTGAGAAGTAAGAGGGTACTCCTTAAGCTTTTCAAAAGTGACACAGAACACTTATGCATCAACTGATGTTAGACCATAAATAGCAACAGAGAAAGTACTATGTAAAAAACATTCCTTCAGAAAGAGGAAGACCGAGTGTGTGAGACAATTCAGTTGCCAGAGGTCAGTGTGAAAATATTGCAGTGAATTTAAGGCATCTCATTTCTAGGTGCAAATCACCCAGTTCTCATTCTTCCAAACTTATTCTCCGTTCTGACTTTGGCAGACATCCCACCTATTCCTGCCTTATCTTTCAGTTCTCCTCACAAGTGGTTATATTGCCCAGCTCCATTTTGCTTTCCTTAAACTACAACAGATGTTTCAGCTTTATTAAGAAGAGCTTCTATCGAAGCAAAGACCAATGGCAACAGCAAAAAAAAACCCCAACAAAACAAACAAACAAACAAAAAGGCAGTGAACAACATGAAAAGTCTCTAGATTCTTCTAGAAGAGATAAGGTCTTCTCTATGCATACTTCTTATTGGTGGGAAGTAAGCTGTGAACACAAAAGTAACACCTACAGTGCTACTGAGATGGTGCTAGGAGCTAAAATAATTCAAAATAGTCCTAAAGACCTCAGGAGAATGTCAGCAATTAGCATTAAAAACCCAAAAACCAAACAAGCAGGCTAGCATCTCTCTCTAGTTCTGAAATTACAGCCTCAATAACTTACCCTAAACACGTACAGAAGAACTGCTTTACAGCAAGACTTGAGAAATTGCATTATAGGGTAATCAAGAACCACCTATCCGGTGACTGGAAGTATTGTAACTATGTGAATTTCAGCATGTTGTAATGGTATAATTTTGCCACCTGAGAATTAGGTGAGAGGCTCAGCCTCTCCCAGAATTAGAAAGGAATGACACAGCTGTGCAGCCTGTACTTATGGACCACAACAGTTGCAGTAAGAAGTGGAATTAGAGATGCTTAGTTTTCATAGGATTCATGTTTTGTAGCTGCTTTCCCTGAAAATAAATGGAAGAATTTTTTCCCTTTTGAGGGTATTCGTACTGTTTCTCCTTTGTAAGGATTTCTACTAAACTTTCACAAAAACTCTAAGAAGTTAATGAGACACACACCCCTTACCAGGCTGTGTTAAAACAGGCAACTGGCTGTCAAAAAATGACTGTGGCTACCAAGGAAAGAAGACAGTTAGGATAGAAAATGCACCCACATATGCAGACAGAATGCTGGAATAAATGTCTTTCTGGAACACCAGGCTGGACACACATAAATACATTTTATTAGCAGTTGCTCATACCAGTTACTGCTGCTGAGGTGTATGATCCAGCTGATAGTTGCTTGATCTTGTGCTGGTTGGTAAAAAAGCTAATTAAATGAAATGTAGTCCTTTCCTCTGTGTCACCTAATCCCAACTGGCCTTCACTGTTACCTCCAGCAGCATAGACACTTCCTTTTTCTGCATACAGAAGAGAACAGGTAATACACAGAATGAAGAAACCAGTGCAAGTAATTCAATTTTCAATGGAAAAATCACCACAAAAACATTAGAGCCTATTGTCCTGAAATGCCCTCCAGCTGAAATGAGCAGTTTCTGTTGTAGCTTGCAAGGTTTTCTGGCATAGTTGGATCAGAACTTCCTAAAGGCCTTAAATGTATTTAGACTGCATTCCCCACTATTCTGGAGACTGATCTGAAAAATAAATATGATTGGAAGTTCTGCAAGAGCTCTGAGAAAATGACTACCAGTGGCCCTGGCAGCCAGAAGCAGCTCCTTCCACAAATAATGTATATTTCAAGATAAAGTGGGAGGAAAAGGGTGAACGAAGTCACACACAAGAAAAACTGAAGCTGTATTAGTACATAAATTGAAGAAATTAATAACTTGATAGTTTTGAGTACTGTGAATGAAATACCTTTTTACTTCATTTTTTATTAGATATATTTTACTTATTTTAATATTTAAGTAACTTCCAATTTAATTAACAAGGTATTTTTTTAAGAATCTAGAAGCTAACACTGATGATAGACATCTTCAACTTTAGAGAACTTTAAGATTTATATCTTTAATTTTAGTATGGTTCACATCTAAAGTGCTCATCTATGATGAAACAGATATGGCCTATTATTACCACAAACCCAGACAGAATAACAGCGATAACGAAACTGACATATAATTTATAAATGGTCCTTGCTATGTAAATGGCCACAAATTATCTAGCCAGTGTGTACACCAAAGGTGACTAATATTTACCCTGTGCAGTCCTGCATATTCAATTGTTATTAAAATGTTCTGTTTTATTCAAATAATCTTATTTACAGTGCTCAGGGTCTCCACACATATAAACCTCCTAACAATCAAACAATCCTCTTTATAACTATACTGAAAGCTAAAGGATTGCAACCACACAGATGGCTATTCCATTACATAAATTATAGAAGCATGCCAAGAACCTTCATAAATTCTCTGTATACTGTGTCTCTACAAATTTATTTTTAAGTTTAAATTTACAGTTTATTTATTTATAGCTTAATAAAGCAACTTGTCATTGAAATAGCTGACTATGTTACATAACCAAAAATGCAACAAAATTTGAAGACCTGAAAACATTCAGTTCTACTATATTTACTCAAATATATAACTTCACATTAATAAAAGTTATTTGTCTAAGGTAAATTTGAGTACAGATGCATATAAAAATAACAATATATCTTTACAGGGCTTAAAGGAAATATTCATAATTCTTAACCACACCTCAAATGCCAGCAAGAAATTTTTCCATATGTCTATTACTAGGAAAGTGCTATCTAACACTAGTTTATATATGCATTTGCTCAGAATAAATAAAATAATTCTAAAAATTTCCAAATTCTAAGAACTGGATGTCAAACTCCTAAGTTTTAGCAGTCCCATTTTCATTTATTTTTCCTTCCTCAACACTTCTAGGGTTCCTAATGGAATTTTGCATGAAAGCAAAGGAAGAAACGTACCTTGAATATGTATGAAATAGAGGTTACATACCTGTGTAAACTAAAGTGTGGTTTCTTCCACAAACAGCAAGTTTTGGTTTTTCTGGTTTTAAAGCTAAGAATTAAAACCAAAGAGGAGGGAAAGTTACAAACAAGCTAAAAGCTGGTTCAACAACAAAATGCTCTGTGCTCTAGAGGGAGCTCTGATTTCTTCTTTGCACATTTTTACCAACAGAATTATTAAAAGATTCTTTGCCAATTTGAACCTAGCACATGACTTATCAAATCAGTATTCCCCTAAGGTAAGAAAATAAGTCAGACCTTAAAAACTTAAAACACTCAAGTTAACTTGATGATGGTTACTTCATCCCAATGCCACAGTCCCTGGAACTTACCATTTATGGGATATGCCTAAAAGAATATATTAAGTTGCAGGATAAAATTAATGATTTAAGCTGTCTTCAGTTTTCATTAACAGTACTATTGTTACTTCACTCTTAGACTCTTCCCACTACTGTAAGTCTCTGAAACCATACTGTTCCTTTGCCTTACTATCCCTACCTCCCTCGGTTGTGCTCACATCCCTTTTCTGCTCTGTTCTGATCGTTCTGCTCTGTTCTGATCACTGAACTCAGTTAAAAAGGGCAGCCCTACCTGGACTACTGCCCACACTTTTTTGCATGTATCATCTTGTCTCAATTTCAGCTGAGTTACCACCAGTGAGAGTGCCATTGCATGCACTTCTCTGCAGTCTGGTCACTTCGAAAGACTGGGAATACATGTGAGGGGACCCAGGAGCTGTTTTGGTGGGAAAGAGAGAACACAGAGGTTTCTCTTCTCCTATGACAAGTGTACTCCATTTCAGAGAAAGAGAGGATAAATGTCTCTCTGACTTTTCTATCCTTGCTGCAGTTACTGATCATTGTCAACAAATTATCTTCTCTCAGTCATGTCCGTGTACCCTGTACAATGCTCTAACCCAGGATTATTTTTACATACTACATCTTTAATTGCTTTTCCACTGCACTACTCCATAACAAAGCCAACAACAATCATCCCTCTCACAAACCCTTTCTCAGTCCTTCCAGATCGACTTTAATCAGCTCTTTAACATTCAGATTAAAGTCACTTCTACCAAGTCGCCAAATAAATCTATCTACTCAAGCATGAACTGCCTCTGGTCTATCACACAGACACAAACTTAAATTGTACAAATTCAGGTTTCTTCTTCTCCTATCCAACACCTACCACTACCATCAGGCTGGAACCATAACAGTTCCAATGGTGGCTTCTTCCTACAATCTTTATATCCCAAAACTCTGTCTCCAACTTTGGAGATGATCTTGATCAGCTCTTCAGAAGCATGTGCTCCCTAACCTTCCTCTCACTTAGGCTAATCAATTGTATTTTATGAGACATGCTATATTTACAGTGTTGCAGGTGATTTTTCACAACCAATTTCATTGGTCTCTAATCAAGTCCCAGAAAATATTTTCTCGGAAAACATGCAGACACAACCATTTGGCTCCAAGCAGAAACTGAAGTGTGTCTTTGCAACCCAATTCCCAAAGGAAAGTGATGACCAAATGCTAGTGAGAAAAGCTCCAGGAATTCCTCCTGCTGCCTACCGCCAAGAGAAAAAAGATACCCCCCTTGTGACTTTTTTCAATGGATGCCAGGTCTGGTTTGAATTGCTGTCATCTTCTCTTCATCTTTTATTCTCCATTGCAATTTGACAGTAAACCCAAAACTTTTGACAGTAAACCCAAAACTTGAAACCCAATCCACTTAAGCCAAGGTAAGAATCAATCTCTCACATGGCTGACAGAAGATGTGTACCTGAGAGTAGCTGCATTCTCCCTCTGAAGTGAAATAGAGACAGGAGCAAATAAAAGACAGTAGAATAAACTAAATCAGGAAGAACAGAGTTTGAACAAGCAGGATAATTTGTTTTTGACAATAAGCTAACAGATCGATCTGCTGGCAGAAAGAGTGAAGATAAACATTTAATAGTGAAAAGAAATGTGTTAATGGGATAGATCTGACTTGACATAAGTAAGGGGATAGGGAAAAGTATTGACTTAGCTTTGTTTGACAAGACAAAAACAGCTAGGAAAGATCAAGAAGATCAGAGTGCAATAAAAATATATTTTCCAACACATAAGAATTTATTTTACTGCCTTGTAAAAACATATTAACATTTACGTCCCCTTGGGCATTTCTTATACTTGTTAAAAACATAGCAGTACTTGTGAAAAGTTTCTGATATATTTTTTTCATTTACAAAGTTGCTAAGACTATAGTGACACAGAGTTTACACCATGCTGTCGGAATTCTGGTTTCTAACACATAGACAATGCAGAGACTAAGCATGTGATTATTGTCTGCAGTAAAAAATGAAGATGTGGTTTGTCACAAAAGGCAAATACTACATGAAATCAGAGCCTTCAAAAATGACAGGATTCTATGTATCTGAAGTAATCTTCAGATGCAAAAGGACTCAGAATCTGAAGTAATGGAAAATCAGTCAGGGATCCTTTTGAGCTACCTTCATGATCTTGTGCAGCAATGTATACACGTGAAGGATAAAGAATCAGTTATTTTGGAATAACATCTTATGAAGTAACTTTTTGCAAAGGTCTCCTTCCAAAAAGACAAAAAAAAAAAAAAAAAGAAAAAAAGAAAAATCACACAAACCTTTAACACATGTTGGTTTGCTGACAGTGTTCTTTGATCCTAGTCCTAACTGGCCCCAGTCGTTACTGCCGAACATGTATAGTTTACCTTTCCCTGAAAAACAACCACAGACAGAATCCATACAAGTGTTTGAATATCTCATTCAAGACAAGATGGTCATTCGCTCACAATGAACTTATAACTTCCTTTTTAAGGTAAGGTTTAAGTTTAGGCAATTCAGTACGTAAGTGTAAACAACAATTAATATCCCTGCAATTTTTCAGTTCAGAAATAGTAATTGCATTGTTTAAGTAAGAAATCCCCAGCCAGAAGAAGAAACATCCTCATCTTTAATTACAGCACAGATGAAGTGCTCTTCAGAAAACAAGATGTTGTACTCTTGGGCAGAAACCACAGTATTTATAGGTTGCCTTATAAAATAACAGCACATCTAACTGAACACCCACATCTTTTACCCCAAAGACATGAATGAATAATGCAGCTATTTGAAAAATACAAGTACAAATTTGTAATATTTGGCTTATTTGATTGTTTAGGGTGGGATACTTCTTTTACTGCTAAATGTCTTCTCTTAAAACGATTTACAAATACTCATTTCTATCAAATGTAGTTTCTGATACATTTTCACAACTGTATTAATTTGTTATTCTGCATATAAAGACGGAATGCATAAATCCACCATGCAGTCAGAGAGTTCTGTAAACTTAAATGCAAACACTAGGTGACAAATCTTCAACAGAAGCAATGCTAGAATCACCTTTCAGAAATTCGTATGATGTGCATTGGACTTGTGTGTTTGACGGTTACAAACAATGAACTGTTGTAATTCTGAAAAAATAGTGCTTTTTCTGAGGATGGTATATGAACAGTTGAAAATTTTTTCATCTGGGATGAAAATTAGACAGCTAAAACTGACTAATGGCAATACTTTAAAATAAAATCATTTAATGTCTTTTTTTTAAACTATCCCATCTTGCAAAGCTGTAAGGCTCCCACCGGAAAATGAGACCCTTGTTCCACCAGAAATCCTCGCAAAACAATAGAAACTCATTTGTCAAAAAAAAACGCCACCAAAAAACCCAAACCAACAAACAAAAAAACCTTTCCCCTCCCAAACCCCACCCTTTTACAACTGTTGAAAGGACTTTGTTTACTTTTGATGAAGGTCTGCAGAGCTTTGTGCGTTAGACTCCATCATAATGTTGTCACCCTAAACAGAAATTTGGTCATAGAATTTGTCACCCTCATCATCTACAATTACCACGACCACAATCCGTAACAGTAATTCCATATAATAATGCCAAAATAAGATGGCTGTTTGTAACTTCAGTGCTGTAGGTTCCCAGTGAGTGTTCTGAATGTGATTACAGAGACTTTGAAATACGATATTGTAATGTTTTAAATATAACAAAAAAAATCCTATTCTAATAAAAATACCCATTTATTTTCCTGAATATAACCACATAGTTTAAAACAAAAAAAAAAACCAAACAAAATGAATCAATGCTTAACAATAACTGGTACCTAAAATCCCAATCAAATAGTTGGATTTTACAATTCTTGGCACGTGGGGCTATATGTCAATATTTTGTCTTTCCAAGAAAGCTGGAAGGGAACGAAGGCTGAGTTCAAGTTCACGCTCACAGTGTTCTACTAACAGCATTTATATCTCCATCCTAATTTTGACAATGCAATAATGTCCAACACATGCAGACCAGTCCTTGACAACAAACACAGGTTAACAGAAAGGATTTTTATCAGCAAACGACATCTATCCTATATTGGTATGGCTTCCTTGTATCCTTGCTTTACACTTTCTATCTGCTTTCCTAAGACAGCAGTACTTCTGTGGGAGTATGATGCCAAGCTGCCATAATTCAATTTAAGCACATTCTCTTTCATCCATGCAAAATGCAAACAAGGTCATGCTTTTCATCCTATAATCTGCAGGGTTTTATATCAGTCTTTAAATTCTCAGGCATTGCTTTGTAAGTCAAGGAGCTTAATAGATGAGAGGAATTTTTTCACATTCTTTTACAACTGAGTGACAGCCTTTTATAATTTCAGGTTTCCTAGGAGTATAAGAGAAAATAAAAAATCTGGGAAGCAGTTAATTCAGACAAAGAATGTGAATTAACAGGCACTACAGAGGAACCTAAACAAATGCCTGTAATGAAGCAATGTTTCTCGGTCTGTACAGCAAATCAAGTTTTGGAAGAGACATGGTTCCATCTAAGCTGGTCAAGAAATCCAATATAATTTTGCATGCAAAAGGCATGATTTTCATAACTGCATACTGAGATATCCCAGCCATCACACAAATGCACTGAATCCAACAGCAGACAAATAGGCAAGGATCAAATTTCAAAATTTTATAAACTTCAATTGCTCTTGGGTTTTTTGCTTCCACTTTGGTGCCATCATCCAGATTGTGGCCATCTTCCAGGTGGAATAGCTGGCATGAGACAGGTCCAGCAGAGTAAGAGTATGGCTCTGGGCAGAAGGGAAACAACAGGATATAATGAAAAGGTCTACTCAGACTGTTTCGGTGGTGAAAACATACTTCTAACATCAGTCTCCACCCTTATCCTGATACAAAACTGGAGTATTTCTCCCAGGTATGCGTTCACTGGCAGGTGCACCAGCAGATGTTTCACCAACAGCAAGTCAGGGCTACCAGGGAAGCCACAAGACACTTCCATGTTTAGCAACACAGGTTTTGTGGGACACTTCAGTAAGAGAGTGTCTCCTACCTCATTTCTTATGAATAGTTGCTATCACAACTGTGATTCCTGGGAACCTCATCAGTCATGTGCACCTCTGGTTCATGAAGTGCTTTTAAAGGCATTCACTGGGCAGCTGGGAAATACCAGCTGAAATCTCATAGGCTTTGTCATAACAGGCAGCCAAGTACTCTAATCACCTATGTTTAAAGGTATGTTTTACATATTCCCCCCTCCTTACTTTCTAAATTATATTAGTGCGGGAGAGAAATAAGACAGGGAGACGATGTCCAAAACTTGAGCATTTACTACAAGATCCTACCAAGAAACTGTATCTGAATAAAACATAAAAGGCAGTATTTTGTACAGAGTATTTTGTACATATGCCAGGCACTGTGATTATTTTTTACTATTATTTTTATTTGAGTTATTTAGTGAATAAACTATGTTAACAGTTGCTTTAAAGCTCATATACAAGTCAAATAGATCCCAGGAAAACAGGAGTGACATCAGTTTTGTTAGGCAAGTCATGATAGTCTCAAAAACTTTATTGAGCATCAAGAACAGTCATGCTTAGGATATTTGGCATCACACAAACAAAACCAGCACAGAATGTTGCTTGCTCATACACATCAATACAAATGTGTACTAATCTTTCTCATCCTCCTCTTGCAGTTGATGCAAAAGATACTAGGCCATGTTCAGACGACCTGCTGGTAAGCAGAAAGAATAGAGGAAAACTGGTGACAAAACACCTGGAGAGATTCCAAGGTCTCTTTGCTGAATGTTCAATGCCTTACAAAACATGAAATTATGAGTATACTATCTTCTTGTGGTTCCATATGCACCTCCTTTCATTTCACTTTTACAATTGAAACTTCTTTCTTTCCTTCTGCCTTCTTGTGTTGGTGGCTTCAATTCTCTCCAGAGCACTGAGTTCAGAAAAGGTGTCTTCATTCATCAGGATTTTCCCCCTCATGAACAGGATCAGTCTCTTTGATTAAATGTGGTTAAGCTGCCTAGGATACTCTAATCAAGGCAAATAAACAGTAAGACAGCTGTTAATTTTAAGAGCTCTGTAGGAAAGAAAATTTAATAGACAGGCATTGGGAGGTGAGTCTTAAATGTAGGCATATTCACACTTCTTCACACCAGCTCCCATGAGGATTAATTAATTGCTTTCCAAAGTCTGCAGTTATAGAAGATGCAGGGAATGGACTGTCAGTATTCTTGGGCCAAAAAATACAGAAATGAGGCAAGAACCATAATTAAACATGTTACAAGTGATACTGCAATATATACTGCTCAGGACTGCATTGGAGACCTAAAGAAGACCACTGCTTAAAAAAATTCCTGCTTGGACATTTTAATCAAGGTTATGCCAATGGCAGACAGCAAAAGAATAAAGAAATACAAATTTCAATCGCAAACTTCTTTCCTGGAGAAGGAAACATTTCTAAACCAGCTCAGCAAGCCAACTCAAAGTCAGCAAGTAACTATCACTGGTCCATTCTATTCCAACACACAGACACAGCATGTAAATAAAATTTTGGACTCTTAACTCCTGACCTAGAAAGGCAAAGGATGGAGTGTTTCATATTAACTTTACACTTGTCTTGATAAAAGTCGTATGGGAATACTGATGCTGGATTAGATGAAAGACGTATTTGAAAGGTTCTGAATATTTTGTTTGAATGCTAAATTAGTTCTTGTACATTTTCTTCATTAGTATTCAGTCAAGATTCAGTGTTAGATGTAGCTGACTCTCCTGCCCAAATCCAGCATTAAGGAATGATTTGTATCAGTTTGGGTGATTGTTTTACTTATCACTGTTGAGCCATGTTAAGTGTAAAATTGATATATTTCTATATTTTAATCTACTTCATATTCCCACTGTTCCCTACAAACACAGGTCCCACTCCCTCTTTCAGGGTATGGAAAGAAAAGGGGGGCAGAATCCTGTGACCTGTAAATAAAGACTGAAAGTAAAATGAAGCATGCATTCACACACACCTGCTTGAGATACATTTCCTTCCTCAGTGATGTATGTTTTTTATCTCTTCCAGGTTGGGTTCAACTGAAGAAGCTCCTGGTTTCCCACAAAGTCTGTACCCTTCTCAATAAACTCAGTATCAGCATGCACTTCTGGAGCATTCATTCCAGGTGTTACTGCAGTTCAGGGTCATTCACCAAGGGCTTAATTCCACTGTATCATCCATCTCCATCTAACTGCAGAAATGTGAGGTGCACATGGGCATGCACAAGTGTGAAGAACAAATGAGGGACAAAGGCTTTTTCTTTCCCTTCACTTTTTTTGTACGACTCTTGCAGTTTCTCTGCCTTTGCTTGTTGTTGAGCCATACTTTACCCTCACTTTTGCCTTCACATTGACCCAGAAAACTCTTTGCTACCAAACAAGTCTTTTTCTCATGCTTCTATAGCTCCTTCTCCACTAAAGCTTTGAGGAAATAAAGTTCTGACCATCTAGAATCTTCCCTGGTGATGCACCTGCCCACTACACCAGCTAAGGCAAGATACAGAGACATTTTTGAAACAAGCTGCATATACTAAAATAACGGTGAGAAGGGGAAATAGCAGAGAAATGGTGCTGCATGATAACCTACTCAAGCTGGCTTCTTCAAAAGCTTTATCTAAGTGGTCACTACTATAGTGACGTGTGAATTAGGGGATTCTTGCTGATTGGGGTTAACAGTGCTGGCCCAGGCACATGCTGGGAGGCAATTTAAATTCGTTTAAACAGACAACTATACCTGTGTTATTTCCAGCTGGGTATGGGCATATAAAAGTATATATAAAAAGAAAATTCCAAAGGAAAATGTTGCAGTGCCCCAGGTTACATCCGGATTAATTTTATGCAACATGTAATTTAATATTACTGGTTCAATCCAAGAAAAAGGGTCAAGCTTTGTTCAAAACAAACTATTAATGTATAATTCATCTTCTGTGAAGTTAGGCTTCAAAAATTCATTGTATAATTTCACCTCAGGGGGTTCCGCAGTCCATGAAATCTATAGCCTTTTTTATCATGCCTGGAATAGTTCTTTCTGAAAATCCAGAATCTTCAGTGTTGCTTGCAAACATTGCAGGAAACCCTCAGGAAATTATTTAATAAGTAATGACCAATTGGATATTGATGAGGAATAACTACAGTCCAATTTAAAAAGTCCTGAATGTACACATGTAATTTTTTTCAACAACAAAGTCTTATTATCTGTCAGCAGTTGATTGTCAATACGATCGTCACATATGCTCACCCACAGAAGAGTAGTCCCTTCCATGTAAAATAAAATGAACAAATTCTTTAATGAGTACTGTTTCCATCACTTCAAACAAAAGAAAAAACCATTAATAATGCTCCCTCTATTACACTGGAGTTTTCTTTGGACACTTTTTCCATTTATTTCTGATTTTTGCAGGATTTTCTGAGGTTTATTGAGTTGCTCTTTCAAGGGTTATTTTCACCTGACAGTTAACAGTAATTCCAACTTCATTTAAGAGATACAATTGTATTTTTGTTTCAAGGAGATTTCTAGTGAATTTGTGGTGTTCAGCAGATAGTGTTACTTCCATGATATATTGTATCTAACATACTAAACATTGTCAGATTCAAGAGAAACATTAGGCCTGAACAAAGTTATGCTTACTTTAAATCTTGTGATACACTCAGTTACTACAAACTTCCCCCAGACAGTTCTTGGGCACGTCCTGTGAAAACCTTGAGTGACCTCACGCTAACTCCAAAGGCATCCAACAGTTCCCACAGAACAGTCCTCTCTCCTCTCCCCGACCTCAATTAACGTATTACCTCAGGATGCAAATAAGATTCCTAACTTTCAAAGGTGTCCAAATATATCACCTTTTATCATATAGATCAGCTTCAGTACAAGGGTCTGAAGCATAAGTCCTATGAGGGAAGTTGTGGGAGGAAAGGAGGCTCAGAGGAGATCTTATCACTCTACAACTTCCTGAAAGGAGGTTGTAGCCAGGTGGGGGGCGGCCTTTTCTCCCAGGAAACAAGCAAGCGGATGAGAGGAAATGGCCTCAAGCTGTGCCAGGGAAGGTTTAGACTGGAGACTGGGAAAAATTTCCTCATGGAACAGGATGCCCAGGGAAGTGGCTGAGTCACCATCCCTGGAGGTGTTTAAAAGATGTATAGAGGTGGCACTTGGGAACGTGGTTTGGTGGTGAACTTGGCAGTGCTGGATTAGTGGTTGGACCTGATGATCTTAAAGGTCTCTTCCAACCTGAACAATTCTGATTCTATATCCTTCATTTCCAATACTGACCTGTAATAATAGCTGTATGTTCATCTCCACATGATATAAGTACAGGCTTGTCATTTTTGAACCAGAACTTGCTAGGAATATCTTCTGCAAATTTGCTTTTCCCAAATGTGAAAACAGCACCTGATTCTAAAACACAGAAAGATAATGTCAATTTCAGTGAAAGCAAATTTTGCCTCACATATTTTGAAATAGCCATGTTCTATCAATTCAATAGCACATTTCATTTTCTTATCTTTCTCTTCTTTCTTCTCTCAGCCTTCAAAACATGGGTTGGCAAAACTCTAATTTCACCTGAGCAAGAGCAAGAACTTCTCTCCTGTGCGAGTGGCAGAGCACTGGAACAGGCTGTCCAGAGAAGCTGTGGAGTCTCCATCTCTGGAGATATTCAAAACCTGCCTGGACACAATCCTGTGCAATCTCCTCTGGGTGAACCTGCTTTAGCAAGAGGGTTGGACTAGATGATCACCAGAGGCTCCTTCCAACCCCAGCCATTCTGCGATTCTGCAATAAGATAATGATCTAAAAAATCCAAACAAAACCACTCCAAAATAAAGTCCAAGCAGCTCTTCAGCCTTTGTTGTCTGCCTGGTTTTCTCAGTTCTTCACACTTTCAAAAATGTTAGCAACATTGTTTCAAAACACAGACTGTTAACCATTCTTTCAGCTTTTGGTTAGGCATGTGGCTTGACGCAGAAAATACTAATTCTACAGAAAAATAAATGAACTTACAAGTTAAATAATTTGTCAAAATCCTTGCAGACAATGTGGCAAGCACAATTAGACCTCCTATTTTAAAATGTCAAAGCCTGTGCTATAAGCATAGAATTTTTTAAAATTAAACCAAGAATAAACCAAGCCTTTTCCTTCTAAATTTTGTTAACATGTAATAAATGTTAAGAAATACATGCAATAACAGTGGACTGCTTCTGAAAATTACATTGAGACATCTTAGTGCATTTACTTTCAATGAAAACCATCTCATCAACAATATGCACCCCAGCTCCAAAACCCAAAAGTTCTTTCTTAAACTGTATATTTGATTTTCATTTAAAATAATTATTTAATGCAAAAGCTTTCCCTCTTTCCAAAGATGTTATTTTATGTATCAGATGGAGCAGACATGTATAAATTGTACTTATTACCTCACTAGATGTATCTTTCACTTTCACTTGCTCAACAAGCTTTGTGCAGACAAACTCAAGCCTTTTAACGAAAGAGTTGAATTTTTCCTTATTTTACTTAGACACACCTACAACTACAGACAAGCTAAACAGCATCTGAAAACTCTGGTTTAAGTTTTCATCTCCAGCCAGACAGCCATACACTTCTGAACTTGCTTAGTGATCTGTTTGGCAGTTGTGCCATAGAGGTCTCTGGTTCATTTATTTTCCCTTCAGAACGGTTAACATGAAAACATATCTATGCTCTTCATTCAAGGTATACAAAAAGCTGATAAATTTCCCAACGTGCTCTGTATCTCATTCATTTGACTAAGCCACAACATTTCTCAACTGGACACAACTACTGTGCCTGGTTCTGGGCTCCTCAGTATAAGTGAGACATGGAGCTCATGAAGTGGGTCCAGGGGAGGGCAACAAGGATGATTGGGGGACTGGAGCATCTCTGTTATGAGGAAAGGCTCAGGGATTTGGGCCTGTTGAGCCTCTAGAAGAGATGGCTGATAGGGGACCTTATTAATGTGTATAAATATCTAAACTACGGGGTGCCAAGAAGATATAGCCAGGCTCTGCTCGGTGATGCTGAGCAATAGGACAAGAGGCAACGAGCAGAAACTGATGCTCGGGAAGTTCCACCTGAACAAGAGGAAGAAATTCTTTCCTGTGCAGTGGCCGCGGGTGGTGTGGAGTTTCCCTCACTGGCCATATCCCAGAACCGTCTGGACACAATCATGTGCCATGTGCTCTGGGATGACCCTGCTTGAGCAGGGAGGTGGGACCAAATAACCCACAGCGGTCCCTTCCAGCCTGGACCCATCCTGTGATTCAGCGCTGCCATCAGTTTGGAAACTGAATCCCATCAACTCCGTAAATTAAATTCCACAGGACATACACGAGGCGTTTGCTGTCCCAGCAACGGGCAAACGTTTGAACACTGCCTTGGACCACAACGCGACGCAAACTAACTATTAATGCTCATAATTATTCGCTCTCCCCGCGAGTGCCCGGCGCTGCCCCCTGCCCCCGCCGCTGACGAGGCTGCCCCGTCCGCGCTCTGACGGCAGCCGACGCGTCTCTCCCCAGACGCCGCAAGGCAGCGGCCCGGCCCGGGGCCCGCAGCCGGAGGGAGCCGGGGGAGACCTGCGGCAGTGAAGCGGGCAGGGGCCGGCACAGGCAGACTCAATCCCTCCCGGGTCCCTCGAGGAGCGGCCGCACTCACCGGGCACGGGCAGCTCGGTCCCCGCGGCGGGCGCGGCCATGGCGGCCGGG
>VXBT01000537.1:0-41097 GCA_013400235.1 Oriolus oriolus
AAGCTGTGGATGCCCTATTCCTAAGACTGTTCAAGTCCAAGTTGCATGGAGTTCT
Source organism: Oriolus oriolus (assembly GCA_013400235.1). Lineage (NCBI taxonomy): Eukaryota > Metazoa > Chordata > Aves > Passeriformes > Corvidae > Oriolus > Oriolus oriolus. The sequence goes on from VXBT01000537.1 coordinate 56, forward strand.
GGCCAACCAGGTCTACTTGACAGGAGAGGTTGGAGCTAGATGATTTTTAAGGTTCCTGCCAATCCAAACTATTCTATGATGGTTCTCTGAAAATCTTACCTCATGAAAACCAATTTCGAAATATTCCATTGGGTGCAAAGGGGCCAAGATTTTACCTTTACCATCTGCTTTTGGACAGCAGCCAAATAACAGAAGAAAATGGAAAAGTATTTTGGGGCTTAGATGTGATTTAAGAGGGAAGATTAAGCTTTAGATATGAATGATTTACTATAGAGATAACAAAAGGGAATACTTTGCCTATTTAAAAGTTGTAAAGCCAATTTTTTAAACTGAATTATAGCCATCACATGAAAATTTATCATGAAGTATCAGGATGAAATTAAGGTAGCAAGTGTTTAGCCTGAGTGATAGTAAAATTTTTGTGATGTGAATTGCACAATCCCACATGATAAGCTTGTTCCCAGGATTTGCTCTGGGATGTAGCCTGGCATGCCAGCTGTGCTGAAAGGTGATGCTGTGGGAAGAATGTGGGGCCACAGGGTAGCTGAGAGTGGAAGAAACTCTGCAGGTCATCTGGTTCAGCCTCTTGCTTCAAGGAGGTCTGATTTCAAAGCCAGCTCACTTTGCTAAGAATTTTTTCAGTCACATCTTGGCATACTTCAAGGATTGGAGGTTGCACAACATGTCTGGGCAACTTGTCCTGTCCTTAAAGTACTCATATGGCAATATTTTTTACCCTATACCCAACTGGAATTTTCCTTTCTATGACTTGTCACTCTTGCCTCTTGTCCATCTTCTTAAACCGATACATTTCTTTTTTCTCTACCTAACCACAAGATCCATGTTTTAATATTCCTATGCCCTCAGAGATAATGTACATTTTCTATCTAGGATACTATAAGTTTCACACAGAAACACTTGTGGAAAATAATTTGCTAGAAAGCTGAATGCACAGAGGGTGGGCAGCTGAAAGCAGTGTAATTATGAAATGCTTTCTTCCAGTTCTCAAAATAAATTCAGAGTGTGTCCTTGTTTGGGATGTAGGTTTGGAGGTCACAAGCAGCAACTCTTTAAAATTAAAAATCACATCAAGAATTTCACGGCTCTGAAACAGACATCAGAGAGCTTGTGGGAACTCAGCCACCTGAGCTCCTCTTCCTTATCCGTGCATATCCTTACCATATCCAGTGAAATATGATAGTGCTGCTGTAAATGTGGTAAGGAGCTTCTGCAGTGAGGGCTTGCAGATCCATGCAAGTGGAGTGGTTAAACTGCTCAGACAGCTGGGGTTGTGAAAGGCTGGGATTCATTCCTTAATGAAAATACGCAACATCTTCAGAAGTTGTGTTGAGACAGCCTCGGGTTATGCATGTTGGTATACTGCCTGTGGTAATTTTTCTCTTGCTCTTGTCTCTCTCAGTGACCCTTTTAGCTGGCATTACACTTACTTGTGTGCAAAGTCTGTTTTAGGAATCCACAAGCTCTCTCCTTTTCTACACACCAGCTCTCAAGTGGTGTTTCTGTAGGAGGGAAGTTAGAAACGTTGCATGAAGTAGGAGACAGTTTCTAAAAGGGCACTAAGATCTTCACCTGCTTCAATGTTGCTGCAGATTTAGATATGTAAAGAGGACACAATTCGGCCGAAACTCTTTTATTCTGAAACCCTGCCCTGAATGAACAGATTTTTGTCATAACGCTTGTCAGATTTGTCATGGCAAGCATTTATATATATACACATAGTTACACAGTTATGTAGGATCTGCCATGCATATTTTTTGAAGCATACAAATAATACTTTGCATATAAAACCTGCAAGCTAAATCCTCCTATCAGATACAAGTCCAGAAGATTTCCACAGTGAAATTTGGTATTTTTATGACCTTCTTCTCTACTCTAGTTTGAAAGATAGAGGCACATATTCTAAAGATATTACAAGATATGAAACTGGAAATTTTGAGTGTTGCCTTATGTATATGTAACCAAAATTGAAAATAGTTTGACAAGCAGATATGACTGATTTCTCCATTGCTTCTATTTCACTTTTTCAGTGTTCACATTAGAAATTTATCTGAAACTTTTGTTTTAAACAATATGGCTGGAACTGAACTTTTGAAACTGCAAGACATTAATCAGTCAGGTAGAAATTATTTTTAAATAATTTTTTATGTGGATTCATAAAACTAATCTCTGTTAGCAAAGCTAAATTGTTATGTGATTGTAAAAAGAGAGCACCAATATTTTTGTAGGTGTAGGGAAAAACAGGATGTCACTTTTGTATCTTTCATAGTTTCATTTAGTTTAAGCAAAATCTCCTTAAATACGGGCACCTTAAAATTTAAGAGCATTATGAAGTTTCAGAACATGAAAGTTTTTCATAATAAACTGCTAGGCATAAATTATTGCTGTTTAGGTATCAGTAGAATGGAAATACTTTCCTTTTGTCTCAACTTGCTATTGTTAGCAAAAAACGTTGCTGCTAAAACTTTTCCATCACATTCATGGATAGAATGGGATTCTAGGGTCTTAAGGCAGAACTTTCAAATCAAATCCCATCTTTGGTTTTCTCTGTTCTTTGCATTGTAACTTCTGTGCAGCACTGAGTGTTAATTACTTTCCAAGTTTACAGAGGAGTGTTTTGTGTTTTGATTTTCATTGAGGCGTGGATGAGGATTAGCTATCTCTCTTTTGATGTCAAAAGACTGCCAAAACATTATGCCAGGCAGGAATAAAAGTCACAGTTTTGGCAGGTACTAGATAAACATCCATAAGCCATAGATAATATGATGTTATTGGCATTGTGTGTGTTGTACTGCCTACGTCTCTCTAATTAGGAAATAAAGTGTGATGACTATTTGACACAAGTTATTGTTATAAAGCAGAAAAAGAATCTGACTGTGGAGCTAGGATAAAAACCTATAGGAATAAAAACTATGGGGAACAGGGCAGTGCAGCAGCCTCTGGAGAAGGATACCTGAAGACAGCCTAGACAAAGGAGTTGCAGCATGTGGGGAACTGCTGTGCAGTCAGAGGACAGCTTCTGTGAATGAGACCAATTGAAGTGATGCAGTGTAGGGGCAGGTGGGTTGATTTGTTTGCTATAACTCTGCAATTCTGTTTAACTCCATGTTTTCACTCTTCTGAATAAAAATATCTATTGTTTTGTGTGATCCTTCAGTGGTGTTTCCCCATCACTTCTGTTGTTACACTGAGTAAACAAGGAGTTCTATTTTCATCACAGCTCTAAGAAAAATGCAATCTCTATACCTTAGAAAGGTGTGGAAAGCATAAATTTTCATCTTAAAGGACAAGATGGAACAATGAATAATGAACAAAGGAGATGTTTCTTGTCTGTCTGCTTGGGAAGAGAGCTTCGAGTTTGTAAGCCATGGCAAATCAATACAAGCAGTTGCAGGAATCAAAAGCTCATTGCTGATTGTTGCTCGAGATCAAAGGCTCTTTGTGTCCCCCTCTAAAAGCTGATTTTTCAGCCTGGCTAAATATATAAACACACAAACAAACAAACAAACATCCTTGATCTTGAGGGATAGCCCAGACGAAGTGAATGGTGCAATGACATCCAGTCGGCTCCAGGTCATGACAGAAGTTCTTGCTGAGGAGGTTGTATGGAATGAAATTACATTAAGTGATAAAAAGATGAAGTATTAAGGGGTAAAACCCAGATTCAAATCTGAGTTCAAGATGAATCCATTCAAATGCAGCCAAGCTGCAAAAACATTTGCCAAAGGTTAGCTGTTTGACACATGGTTTTATTGTAATTAAAATTTATTTAGCTTTATTTACTATCCTGCTAAAATTGGTATAAGGGTGATTCCCAATTCAATTGCACTCTTCTGGCATGCAAATAAAATTCCCAGAACATATCCCACAAACGGCCCATCAGCTGCTTACACAGGTTGCTTACACAGGGTCCTTCATCCTCTTTTGGTTGTTGCTTGCAGCACTCCCTTTCTCAGGTCTCACAGACCCTGCTGCTCCATGTGGGGAAAGGCTGCCCTGCGTACCCCGTCTCTGGGAGGTGTCACTGTCTGGCAATGGCAGGGCTTCGCTGACTAACACCAGTCTGCAAGGTGGTGTCCCGGTCACTGCATCACCACCTCAGCTACATCCATCAGCAGCCTGTCTCCAGGAAGCCAGGGAAGCAGAACAGTCGAATCCCTACCTCCTCTACAGTGGACAAGGATGAGCCTCGAATATGTGGGCAGTATTTGAGGCATGTGTCCGTTTCATCTCTCTGCAGAGCATCAGCGGCGCTCAGGCAGTAGATTCTCCTGGGCTGGGATCACACTGTATAATGTGGGGAAAAGGAGCTGTGGGAAAAGGAGATGTGGGGGTCAGTCAGGGCTTATTTTGGGATAGGTTCATGAATAGCTCAGATGGCAAAAAAATAAAGATGAAGGAGCCTAGTAAAAAACTCTGAAGTGGCCATAAAGATTAGCGTCAATTCTGACTGCCCTTCCAGAAACGTCCTCCTCAATTTCCTGCTTTACAGATCCTGCAGCAGGGCTGTGCATCGGCCTCCCTAATACCATGCCCTGAAATGTACCTCCTCCACAACAGGTGTGAAACCCTTAAATGTTCCCACACTTTGATTACATGCAAAAGTCTCCTTACACAGCAACGTCAGTAGTTGGGTCAAGGTACCCTGCTTTGGACAAATTTCATACAGAGTGTTACAAGTTAAAGGCATTTTGTCACCAGCAGTTTTCCTGCATCAACAGGGTGTTCATGGAATTTTTTCTCCCTCAGTGAACTCACTTGTTCCCTTTTCCTGGTGTCCTTGAAAGCCCCTGAAGAGAAGGCAGAATGTACTGGCAATGTGTTTCTCTTTGTCTGTGCTTGCCATGGGTTCTTTGCTTGCTCTATTCATCTCTGCATGTTTTAACACCTCTTTTTTTACCCTTGCTTTTGGAAAGCTATCAGGACTTTCTTGTGTCATCTTGAATTCTCTTTTTAGCCAGGCAGCATGTGTAGTCTTGACTTTGCTTTCTTGTAAAGATTTTCTGCTTTCCCTCCTTGGGGTTTTCTCTTTCCCGTTTTTCTATCCACCTTGTTTTTTGGTGGGTTTTTTTTGTTTGTTTGTTTTGGTTTGAGTTTTTCGGGTTTGTTTTTTGGGGGGGGGCTGGTTGATTGGGTTTTGGGGGTTTTTTTGTTAGTTTTTGGTTTTGTTTGGGGGTTGTTTGACTCCTGATACAGATAATTTATAAAAACATTGAAGAGTATTAGCCCTAAAACTGAGCCCTGGGGATCCCCACTGGTGACTACCAGCCTGATGTGACCTCACTTACTACACCTCTTTGAGTCAAGCAATTGGCCACCCACCTTATTATGGACTTGTCTAGCTGATATTCTGTCCAGTGAGATACTGTGAGAAAGGGTATCAAAAGGCTTGCTAGACTCCAAATCTACCACATCTTTTTGCTCCCCTTTGCCAGACAGATGGGTGACCTTCTCATAAAAGGGAATTAACCTGGTTAAGCAGCACTTTCCTCTCATGAACCCGTGTTGGCTGTAACAAAAGACTGTGCTGTCACTAAAATGTCTTTTTAATAATTTTCAGAATAACAGGTCCATGTCCCCCCTGTGCTGGGACCCCAGAGCTGGATGCAGCCCTGCAGGTGGGGTCTCACCAGAGCGGAGCAGAGGGGCAGATTCCCCTCCCAGGCCCTGCTGGCCGCGCTGCTTTGGATGCAGCCCAGGACACGTTTGGCTCTCTGGGCTGGGAGTGCCCATGGCTGGGTCATGTTGGGCTTCTTGTCAAGCAACACTCCTTCTCAGGGGATGGTGCTCTGCTCTCAATCCATTCTCCACCCAGTCTGTATCTGTGCTTGGGATTGCCTTGCCCCAGGTGCAGTACCTGGCACTTGGTTTTATTGAACTTTACACTGCCTACCTCTCAAGCCTGTCCAGGTCCCTCTGGATGGCATCCCTTCCCTCTGCACTACACAGCTCGGGGTCCTTGGCAAACTTGCTGAGGGTGCACCCAATGCCACTGTTCAACTTTCTGACAGATGCTAAAAAGCACCAGTCCCCATTCCAACCCACGACAAACTATCAGCTACTTAAGTAAAGTACACCTAGACCAGATTCAGTAACTGGAAAGATAATTGTTACAAATATTACTAGAATTAACAGACGTTTGATGGTTATAATGCAGCACAAACCATTTTTTCCTATATTTATCACCATATTTCTGTTACCAAAACAAGCTTAATTGTACTTTTACTCTCTCTTCCTGAAAAGAGAGCATACATGGAAAGTTTTCCTTTTTTAACTATATAAGTGATCTAAATATATAATATAAATGTATGATAGCCTAACCAATCAGTGACATGAACTGGTTAAAAATTCAGCAATGAGGAATGAGACATGTAGTGTAATGTATCTTGTTGTGTAATACAACTGCAATATACAAACCCAACCTGTCCCTTTTCCTTAAGCAAATTTTTAAATACAGTAGGAAGAATAGGACCTCTTTAAGTAGGTCCGTTGTACTCTCATTATCTGCATAAAATGATAGTCTGTCCTCATGTTTCCTAACCGAGATACAATCACCTGCAAGAGCAGGAAGTTCTTTTCGCCCTGCTCACCCGGTAAATTGTATTTTCAGGGAAATGTATAGGACTGCATTTTCTCTCTCTTGCATCAGAAACTCATCTAAAAGTGGAGATAGATTCAAAAACCCAAAGCAACAAAACACGATTCAAGCCAGATGAATAACTGATTTTCTGATTTGTGGCAGTTCTTCCAACAGCTGGGAAAAAATCAGCCTAGGTAAACAACAAATATCTTTTTTCAACATCTTCAACAAGCTGAAAGTTTGCAGAAAGTATTTTTGTCGTAGTTTAAACTCACAAGAGCTAATGTGTTGTTAATATATCATAGAATATTGCATTTTGTTTGCGAATGTTTTTTGGAATTAAACAAAACATTGTATAGAATCTCCCACAGAGTATCAGTGAGCAGAAAAACTATTCCCTTCTGCAAATTAAACAAATGCAAACATTCATTTTTGTTTCTCTTTCTGTGTTCAATTCCTTCTTACCTGGATTCTGACACAAACAATTTCCATTCTTTGAAATGAATTTTAGATGTGGTAAATATTGTACTTTTTCCACCAGAAAATTTTTGGGCATAGTATCTTACCCAGTTCTCTTCAGGCTACTGTTGGAATATTATTGTCAAGTGCTTTTAAAAATCTGTCCAAGCATGTCAGACTGGAAGCTGTTGTGGTTAGAGCACATCTGAATAGGCTGTTATTTCTGTGCCTAGTTGGAAGCAGAGGTTTGAAAATTTGGCCACAGAGATACTCATTACTTGGAAACCAGGAGACAACCAGTAAGTCCACGAAACTATTGATATGAGCTGTCAGGCCATTTGAGACAGATTGCCTACATATGAAGATTTATAGTTTTTCACACATCTCTGTTGTTCTTAGCACTGTGTAATAAACAGAAAAAGGAGACATCGTCCTGCCCCTGCTTTTCCTGGAAGTCTGTATTTGAAACAGCATGTCATACTGAGGGATGTCCACCTGACTACACCGCCTGTCACCTGAGAATGCTAGTAAATTTTTTATTCTGTTCTCGTTTCTAAATTTATTATAGGAACATAACTTCCAAGGGTACACTTTATTTTTGAACTGAACCTCTATTTAAAGGCCTTCTTTTCTAAATTTGATCTTCTCCTGAATCCTGGTTGAGAGTGCAGTGTACTCAAAAATGCCGAGGCATGGTAGCTTTGTGTTGTGAACTTCAGGCTAATGGATGCTGCTGCCACAATGCTGTCTTAGATAGTGAATTTTCTTCTGCTGCTTATCTTTTTAATGAGCCATCTGGCAGATTTAGGATGCTAACCAATGGAGCTGTACTGTGCCATATATTAATACGTATCCTATGAATCACTCATCAGATCAGCTTTAGAAAAACAAGACTTCTGAAGCAGACTTCCACTAAAAATGAAATGTCTGGCTAATTACCAGATCCCCTCCCTGACTAAATGTCAAAAGGGTTGCAGGGGGTAATTCTTCACTAGAATAAAATAAAGGGATGAGAATGATAAGGGCTTGTGGCTATTGAGGGGAGATGGTATTGCAATATGCCTTGGTCAAAAGAGTTACTGCCTTTCACTTCAAAGGTCCTCAATGCAAAAGCACTCAACGATGGAACTCTCTGTGCAAGGAGTTGAATTTGCCAAAGGGCAAACAGACTTCCTAGCTGGGAAAGATAATGTGTACAGGCAAACACTCCTCTGAATTGTCTGTGCTGTCCAGTCTTTCCTTGATTTCTCTGGCCCAGGACAGTTGCAGAAAGAGGAGCCAGGACTCAGTGTTTAGCTGCTGGGCTAACAGCAGCCTCAGAGTCCAGAGAAGGAAGGAGAAGTATGCTGTAAGCAGCTGCTCTTGAATAGAAGTGACTTCATGAGAGGTGCAGAATTTTTTTCTGAGAGGTGAAATTGCCTCTGTGCTGTTTCACGGAGCCAAGACTGATGCAAATACCCAAGTGATCAGAGGGAAATATTTTGAGATAGCTGTCTTGACTCCTGTTTCAATTGAGAAACTGGCACCAAAACCCTTGTATTTACTGATGGGAAGCAAAAGTATGAGATGCTAGATCCTGCCCATCCCCCTCTTGCTCTGAAAAACATTCCATCCAAATCAAGGAAGAGAAGGGCTCAATGCTCATTCAGGATTGTGCTTCTTCTCTTTTCCACCATTCTCTTTCAAAAACACAGGATGGACAGTGGTGCTGGTACTTCTTTGCAGTGCTGGGGTTTTGCAACAGGGTCAGAATTTCCCCTGCAGAGGCACCCTGGTCCTTTGGCTCGGTGAGGGCCGGAAATCCCTTTCCAACTCACGTGATGGGCCGAAGTCTGACTGCTCATAACTTGAGTCACCCTCAGGACTGCAGATCATGAAATTGCACTGATGAAACTTCTAGCATCAGCTGCCTCAGCAGACTTTGGTAATTGACCATGAGAATGGGAATGACTCATTCTTTTAATCTGATTCACATTTGCAGCTGTTATTGATTGAATAATATAATACTTGCCTTCTTACCCTCCTCCCTCCAGCAAAGTGAAAAACCAGCCCTTTTTATGGTGCTATAATAGCATAAATGTGGCCTTTTTTCCTCTTTTCAAATGTTTTCTTTCCCTGGTCTTCTTCCTCATAGTTCGTTCCTCTGCTCCTAAGTCTCTTTCCCTGTAGTTCCTGTTTTGTAGCACACTTACGTACATATACATGTACATATACAAGGATTTAAATGGTTTCATGCCTTTGTATTTGTCCAGTTTTGCTCCATGTTCCTTAACCCCAGGAGATCAGCAGTGCTCCATTTTGATCACGAGTGGCTCGAACATCACAGTACCTTTTTGTCCACTTCTTCTGTTTCGGTGGGCGATGATGGTAAGCATGAATTCTTGGCTGTCACACTGCCTCTAGGAAAGCATCCAAGATACCATGGTGGGAGTATGGAAATGAATGTGTTGGCACATTAAAGAACTGTATGTTAAAGGAAACTGGTGGGATGAGTTTTGCCTCCAATATGAAGTGGGGGCTCAGGACGATTTTACTGCTCCTTTGAAAACCCCCCTCTTTTCCTGTGTAAGGGCATTAGTCAAAGTCTTTCTGGAGGTCCTTTAAATGCAAGACTCATTTCTAGAAACCTGAGAGTGTTAACACCCTTGAAGAAGGAGTGAAGAAGCCATTCAGAAGTCATATTTCCCAGCACGCAGTACACGGTCTATAAAATCCTTCAGTATAATAAAACCAGGTAATGGAAACACCACATTGGGCTTTTTTTTGATGTCAAGTAATTGCTTAATGAACAGTGTCATAAACTAGCCTTCTAATGTGGGCTTTTACGCCTTATGCATGGCTTAATTCTTGTTAATTATCAACCTAAATTCTTCAGTTGCAGAGAATGTAGTACCTGGCAGCAAAGGCTCAACAGCCCTGAAGTCCTCAGGGTTGTGTTTGGCAGTCCTGAGACCCCATCTCTGCAAGGCAGTATGAACAGCGTCTGTTTCTGCCTCTTTGCAAAGGGTCTGCATTGCCTCCCTATCATGCCTGAGTGTCTTCCACCTGCTCTGCTCTAAGTGCACTCCCAGATTTTCTTATCCACTCTGCAGCTAACCTGACCTTTTCTGCTGACTGTTGACACAGAAGGACCTTGCCCTAAGGCCCCATCCTTCCCTGGATGCTGGACTCAACTCTCTTTTTCCTTGCTTGCTTTTGGTCAATTATTGTGGTAACCTATCCAGCTTTAATGATTGTATGACTTCGAGATCAGTAGCTCCCAAAAGTTTACAAATGACAGTTCTTGTCCTACAAACCAACGTGCCAAAACCAGGTTGGTAAGTACAGAAATGAGGTGACAACAAGGAGAAAGAATTAACCTGCAAACCAAGGACAGTGTAGTTGTCTTTGACTAGCTGAAGACATAGCTCAAAATTTGCCTTTTTTGCCCACATATGTGAGCAAAATCTTCTCCTGCTCTTTCATTAAATGTCAAATGATCTGGTTTTGCAGTAGGCAAACAAGACTGGACCAAGAGGAAATGACTTTGCAGAGGCTACTGTGCTTATCAGAGAGATTGGCTTGTTCTACCTTTAAACTAGCTTGTGATTTATTGTGTTTATCTATCAGAAATTAAGTTGAAGCAACTTGAAGCATTTGGCCCAGAAAATCCCCAACATATTGTACTTCGCTACAAGACATGTGCAAACATGAATGAACACTACTTAAAGCGTTCTTCCTGATCTCGTGCATTCCTGCACAGAGTAGCTCTGCTTTACATGTAGTTGAACTGAATAAATGGCCTGTCTTGAATTACATCTTGGATAAACTGGGTGTGTAATGTATCCAGCCAGCTTTAGTGTTCATAGCTGTCACTTGTATAACTGAGCAGTGCGTTTTTGAGGCATTGCCAGGTTCAGAGACATCTCAGAAGAACAATCTGTCCTTACAAACAAATATGAAATGTTTGTAAGGAGGAAGACAGCAAGGAGGAGGGAAATGAGTGCTTGATGGGTATTATTGTCTATATTGTATAAGCACTTCAGTTCTGGGGGCAAAATAATGGAAATCCATTCAGATTTGAATTGTCTTCTTCATCTCTCCAAAGCATTCTGTGATAGAAACAAAGGACAGAAATTATTCTGTTATTCTATCATCCTTGGATTCCTTCCTGCCCTAAGACTCAGGGGAATGGAGTAGGTCACAGTCTCCACATTCTTTTCCAAAACATGTCTCTGCTTCGTAGCAGAAATGAGTAATATCCTCTCTCTTTGCATGCACTAGATCAGAGAGTCCCTCTCTCACCTCTGCAGTAACATTGTCTGTCTCCAAGACTGAAGGCAACAGCTCTTCAAATGTTTGAAGCCACAGTCCAAGCACACCAAAATATCCGAGCAGTGGGACTGTTGGATTTGCAGAAATTTCTCCCGTTCAAGACCTAGAACAACAGTCTGGCAGAAGTATACAGAAAGGCTGTACTTCAAGCAGGTCACAGACCTATAGCATCAAAACTTGTTCCACACAGCAAACGACCTTTTCTCCTCCCGGTCCTCTCTCCAGTCCCACTCTCTTTGTACAGTTCCCACAACTTTGCATCTGGTTTGACAAGATTTCTTCTTTCACTGCTCTCAAACCACTCCAGATATTAGGATGCAACTCAATTACTTCTTCCTTCTCTTTGTTGTGTGACCACTGAGAAGATCACTGCAGGTCACAGCTGCTTTCAGGGTTCTTCATCATATTAAACTGCCTCTCTTTCTCTTGGTGCATTGAAAAGGTCAAAAGCAGTGGTCTGTCTTTCTCCTCCCAGGAAAAGGAGCACAAGCAGAGGTCAGCCATGCACAAGGGCAAGTGAGTCTTTACATTCATTGTCATTTCCTCAAAAAAAACTGTCATGGTGTCAGAGTTCGAGCTGGTATAATAGAGCAAATTCTGCCTTGCATTAAATAGAGCTTGTTTCTGTCAATGCTTAATTCTCAGCAAGGTTTAGTTTCCATGGAAAATGTGAGTTAAAAAAAGAGATGGATAGACAAGCAAAGAGAAAATGAGAATGTTCCTGCTTTAGCTCTGAGATCCATACATGAATTAAGAACTCTTTATAACCTCTCACTGGTCCTTGTTCTTCAATGCATTCCAAGGTGTGTAGGCTTATATCTGTAGGCAGTGCTCCAATACCCAAATGCAGACCAGATGCACTTGCACATCTTGGGATGAAAAGCTTTAAGAAGACAAAGCTAGTGATTCTGACTGGCCTGTTTTGGCCTCCTCTGTGGAGTCTGCCTGTCACTTTTTTTGCTAATGTGATTCTTTTTGCAGGACCTTTGACCTAAACTGCAGATGACTTTTTACTTTTATTACTCAGCAGCTTAATATTTTCAGCTATGTAGCTGGTTGTCAAAAATGAGATGAACACAAGTACAGAAGAACTGAAAGATGAATACAAGTGGATAAATAACCATGAGACATTTGTACCACCTTTTTTTTAAGCATTTGCAAAACCACTGTGAAGAAGGTGTAAGCCAAGCACTCCAAGTCTCACTGTGAGCCAGAGCAATCAGCAGAGCTGACAGTGAGGACTGAGTCCATTCCATCATACCACAAAGCATCTGGAACTCTGATTTTACACATGAGAACCATAAAGTGTGTTCTTCACCCAAAAGCTCATTAGAAAGTGTGATGGGCGTGCAGGCATTTGGCATGGCAAGAAGAGATAAGGTCTATGCTCTGTGTGACAGCAGGGTAAAAGAGGAAATTCCTGAATGTCTCATTTTGGTGAGGGCTCTGGTTGGTTTTATAGGAAAATTAACTACTTCCAAGCCAAGTTGTTTTACTGAAAAATCTTTTCACAGCACATGGGCCTCAGAAGCCACAGTGCAATTTCCAAAGCTTTGTAACACCATAAAAATGGAAAATTAGAAGTGAGAAATTGGAAGTAGCATAAATATATATCCCATTGGAATAAAGAGGTGGTATTGTTTAGCTTATTGTTCACTTCTGGAGTTGTTTTTTTCTTCCTAAACAACAGATAATATCTTATTTAAAGGGATGTGCAAATTATCTGCAAAATTGAAGAGGTGGGGATGGAGACCATTAAGAAAAGAGCCCAGAGAAGAACTTCAGGGCGTTATTCCAGTTTCTCTGACTGTAATACACCACAAATAAAGCCCTCCTACCAAAATCGGAGTAATGTTTGAAATAATAAAGTTCACCCTAGCTCTCTCACATGTGACTGTTTAAATGAAGGATCAAATTCCTTTGATTCCTTCTTCTTTCCAGCAAGGGACTTGAAGGCGTAGACACCACCAAAATTCATCCAAATCCATCTATCTGCACATAAGACTCCTTCATGATGCTCTATCTACCTGTGTTAGCATGTCCAGCATTATTCTGTAAATAGCAGGCACACACAACAGAAAAAAATCAGACCTTTTTTTTGGTTGGAGCTTCTCAAAGTTAACACCACCTGGTGAAAACATTTGTTGCTGTATTTGTGCTTGTAACAACACACTTCTGCTGAAACTGAGGAAAACCTAGTTTGCTTGCACAGTATTTTTCCTCCTGTCATGATGAGAAAATCATTATCCATTGAACACTCATGTTTGTGATCATGTGGTGATCACAAAAAAAAATATCAATGTGTGATTTTTTGGGGTTGTCCTGTGCAGGATTAAGAGCTGAAATCTAAGATTTTTGTGGGTTTCTTCCAACACAGGATATTCTATGATTCTAAAAATGCTTGCATTTTACTTTCCTTTTGCTTCCATATTTTTGTTTTTCTCAGCAGTGCTACAAACACCAAGCTATTTGTGACAGTTCCAGTTTCCTCTGTTTTCAAGGTAATTGCTGGTGTTCCTGGAAGACAGTCTATTTAATTATGTGGATCTGGCCTGCTTTTGAGAAAAGTGGGGAAGGCGTGAGGAAGGAGATTTTTGTGTCTTTAGCACCCTGAGAGGAGCAGATCTCAGAGATCTCCGGTGCATGAGGCTGCTTGGCAGCTGTGCTGGGCTCTTCCCCGAGCCATGCTTGCACTCAGGCCATGCTGCCAGGACATATTGTTCTCATTTAGATATCCAGTGATTCTGCAGGTGGAGAACAAAACAGAAAGAAGTTTTTAGTTTTGCTTTGATTACAGGTCTCTGCTCATGGCCCAAAGCAGAAGTGTTTTCGCTAGATTTTCGGCAGCCCTGTGAATGTCTCTTCCCTGCACAAGCTGAATGGACTAGACAAGTCTGGCTCTCATGGATGCTGAACTGCTTGTGGCAGCTTTGCAGAGATGCTTTTTCAGATGGATAGGGAGCAATGTCAGATTGATTGTGTCTTTGATGGAGATAACTGAGCACATCTGCTATTTCTGTATGGCATTTGCCCGCACTGGCCCGTTTTGTAATCTCTTGTCTTTCCAGCAGTCCTTGAAGGCAAGTATTCCCACTGAAACATTCCTGTCACTGTGGTCCCTCCTATACAAGTTTAAAATTTTCTTTGTGTTAAGGTACTTACCTAAGTATTGGAGAGTATCAGTATTAGGTTTCTTTCAATGAAGTGATTAATTGTATCAGAGGAAGGCACAGGAAGTGTTGGAGCAGGTAAGAAAGTGAAGGTGTACAGGTTACAGCAGATTCACAATAGAAGCTTGTATACACCATACACAGAGCCTACTAGACAAAGCAAGACTACCCAAAGTTAGTGCTAGGACAAAAACAAACAGTAAAATGAGAAAAAACAAAACCTAAAAAGACCTTGAGACCATGTGAATTATGAGCAACCAGATTTTCAAACAAGTTCCTGACTTCTCTTGTCTTTAAATCATTTGCAAACTGCTATCTATAAACAGTTCTGTGCAAGTGCTGAAAGTTAATCTGTTTTTATTTAATCAAAATCCAAAATAAACAATCAGCCTAACAACAACCAAATAAAGAGTCTCCATAGCCAGCCTTCAGAATGGGAAAATTTAGGCTGCAAAAACAGGTATGTACTGTAAAGCCTATGGCTCAGAGCATCTCTTGTCTATGGGGGAGAGACTGTCAGCTGTCCTCTGATCAAACCAAGGAAGACTTGCTTATCTTGTCTGTATCTAACACAGTGGTCAAAATACAAAGGCAGCCTTTTCCCCGAGGAGGTGCCTTGCTGGTGCCAGCACAGTCTGCCTGTGCACCATGGCTGTGGCCCAAAATTTGAACCATGACTATGAGACCTTTGCCATACTCTGCTCTGCTAAACCTTTCAGCACATAGCAGGAACATCCCAGAGAAGTCACTGCAAGATGCAGGCTGAGCTGTAGGGGTTTTAGCTAACTACAAGGCCATGCTGTGCTCCTAATACAACAAACAATCTAAGCAGAGGTGGGAAATAAAATAGAGATGCAAGTGTCTGAGTAAATGCAGAGTGAATGATATTACATTTGTGGCTCATTCTACTTGTCCAAGACCTAATAAATGAGGAATTAGAAGATTAGCAGGGGCAAGATTATCAGGGGGAAGATTAAAGCAGTGGTGATAGGGAAGTCATTCTTGCAAAAGTTAGCACACGTGCACCTGGGCATTTGGCAACGATTTATGGTTTAATTATGTTCAAACTTGTCAAATAAGTTAATTTAAAAAGATAGTAGTACCTCATATTTTATAATTAGACATTTGCAGTCAGAGTGGGGTTTAAGGAAAGGACTGAAATCACACAGAGGACCAGCCTTCTTCTTTCCAGAAGAACTAGGACACCCCTGAGATGCTGTGCATTCAAAAAAGGACAAAGTGAAGAAAATATAAAAGTTCCCTTTGGGCAACAGGTGAAATGAACAGTGGAGACTGAGGTCATGACAGAAGTGGGTAGATACATATAATGACAGAGGAACTGGCAGAGGTCTTGCCCTATGAATGGTATTAAAGGTAATTCCTGAAAATTTGAACTCAGGAAGCCAGGTGAGGTTCACAAAAAGGAGGTTTATTTGTTCAGAAAGACAAGGCTCGAAAATGATCTCAGGAACTTCTTTATATGTCTGATGTCTGATATGTTTTTTAGATTCCCAGCAGAATGCTGTAGTGGGCATGTGTTAAGATGAAGATCTGAAAGTTTCAGAAATGTGAACAGAAGAAGGGAGCTGAATGCTGATGATGGTATGTAGGAGTGAGCATCAGCACTTTCTCACTGCTTAGATGTTAAAGTGAGTGGAAGGAACATTGTGAATCTATCAAGAGATAAAGAGTAGGAACAGAGAAAAATTAAGAGGGAAGTGAAAGGACTGAGTTTTGACAGTACTAGGTCATAACTTCAAAGCATGTTTAATGGTGAAACTTCACTGATGTCAGCTGAACTCGTCTAATTTCCCAGAAACTGAGGATCTTAGATGACCTGAAAGAGATACAGGCTAGAAAGTGGGGACTGTAAGGACAGACAGCAGCTGAACTAGCTTGCTGAGGGGAGCAAGCTATTCTAGAGGTATTCAGACGTTTTAAAGAACAGGTTAGACAAAATAGTGCCAGGATTGACAGACTTGGGTGTGAAGACACAACAGCTCAGTTTCGCACTGGATGGCCTGATTCCTGTTCTTTCCAAGCATGGCAAGGATGATTTATGTCAAGGCAGACCGAAGCCAGCATTCTGAAAAAAATTGTCCTCTCCTATGGACCCTGACCTGTGGAAATCTACTCTCTTGCCCGCATTTTGCTCCATAGCAACTTAAGAGTTGGCAATAAAATCCCTTCCTTTCATTTGGCACTAAAATCTTCTTTCAAACAAAGAAAATCTAGATGGATTAGGCTGCTACCAATTCAAAACAATTTCTTGTGGTTGGGAAGTCACACCTGAGAATGACTGGAAAAGCAAATGTGATGGAGATGAGAACAATAGCAACATTCAGATATAAGTCCAGCAGTTGCATCCCTGATGCAAACAGGTTTTGTGAAGGGCTTCTTTCAAAGCCACAAAAACACACACACACACAAACACATCATTTGGAGGTAGCATTAACACTCAAGCGGAATAGGTTTTTTGTAGAATGCAAGGAATTTGTATTGCTTCAGAGACATCCAGGGGCTTTTTATAAAGGATAATATATAGGAGAAAGACACCTGCTTTTCTGTGAAAACGTCTCTTTTCCCTGAATGATGGGTCCAGTTGAATTGTGAGGACTAGAGGGGGAACAGAAAAGCATAATTTCTTTTATAGACATGCGCAAGTTCAGACACATGAAATCCAGCATAGGCAGTTGGATTGCAAGCATAATTGTGTCCCAATTCTGGCAATAAAATATTTGTACCAAGTTGTCAGAGTATAAAATATACACCTTGCAGAAAAAAATCTTACCAAGGAGAGTTAAGGGAGATGTTGAGGATGTAACATGGAAAAAAAAGGAAAACAGCCAGTTTTCCGAATTGTTTATTCTATTTTAATGCATATACTTCAAGGGATCCTGATCATACAGGCCTGGATTTACTGTGTATTTTCTTCATCATAAAAAATCCCCAACATACAATGAACCGCAAAGGCTTGAGCCTCACACGTCAGATCAGGATCAAACATTCCACAAAACTCCTGGGTTTTTCAAATCCAAGGTTTTGCTCTTTCTGATTTCATGTAGCATAGTGTTCATATAGAATGGTTTTGTGCTTTAGGTATGATCTTCTTACCTACAGGGAAATGTTTGGCTGAGTGGTTTTTCTGTGATGTCTTCTTCCATGATACCACTAAAATAAAGTAATGCAAGCTGGTATGTATCAGAGACAAAAGAAGACATAAAATTTTAGCAGATAATTGGAGACAAAATGTTTATTTCAGACTGAACTTTATCGGTGCTTACAATTCAAACCTTCATTACCAATACTAGTTTTGTCTGAAAAGTTTCAAAAGCTTTATTCTGACAAGGCCTGATCTGGGAGTAGGTGGAAAAGATAACTACACATATGAGTAGATGGGACTCCAACATGTCAAGAAAACACATTCTCCTGATTGAGCAATTGAGTGAACAGTCAAGCTCTTTAGACAGCATGATGAAAAAATAAGGGAATTAAGTAGACATCTCTGAGTGTTTTGAGGAGGAACAGGGAAGCCCTGGGCTCCATATGGCTCTTGGCTATCAGGAGTTTTCCAGAAAACTCTTTTGATTGGGCAGAGGCCTTTCCTTTGGGTAGTATGTCCAATAGCTGGAATACAGATACTGGTGCCTGCTACCCCTCTTCTCTGTCTTTCCCCTTGCTCAGATTGCAGGTGCTGAAGGTCCTGGTTCTCCTGCCTGTGGTTATGCTGCCAGCCCACTCCTCTGTGGTGTGGAGCCCAGCTGGCAAGGCCAGCGGCAATGTGCCTATCCCATGCAGACCTCTCTTACCAGCATCAGTAAAGAGAATCCATAGTTCCTTCAGGCACCCTTGTCCCTCTGAGGAGCCTCAGGACATCCCTCTGCAGGGCTTTGTCTGTGCTCTGGGAAAGCTCAAGATCCCCACTTATCCTGCGCAACTTCCTCCTCAGCCAGGGTCACCTACACGGTTTTAAATTGAGAGAGGACAAAACAGCATTCAAAAAGGCTGGCAAGAGCAGGAAATGACCATTTCTCCCAGGTGAGAGCCCTGACCTCTCCAAACAGCACTGGGAAGTGAGACCAGCACAACATACCCTCCAAGAGTGGCACCTGGGGTTCTCCTCCATCTCAGACACACACCCATGTATGTTCAGCATTCACTGCTACAATGCAGTGGGCTTAAGTGCGCACTGACGAAAAAGGTTTGTGTCGATTCCCTTTTCTATGCAACCTGACATAACATTTCCTTTCCCTTGTGATCTCCTCTAGTGCTGGGCCAAGTCCCCACCAGGTATTTCTTGCAACCAGCACAAGTCAACCAGTGTGGAAGGAATGCTAAATATCAGTAGGGCTTCTAGGCTAACAGCTCATGCACAAAGTAAGAAAAAAAACATGAAATAATGAAAAAAAAAAAAAAAGAGAGATTCCCTGCCTTTAGTAGAGCATTACTCAGTCATAAGCTGTGTACTTTTGAGCTTCATTTGCTCCCCTGCCAAGACTCTCAGAGGGGGAAAATCAGGACAGATACATGAAAAGAAGAATAAAGAATAATACATAGAAAAGGAAAAAAAAAATATTATCTGAGTTTGACAGTAGGTCCCCCCACTGCTGTTTACCTGTCTAATGTTTTCCCAGTGATGGCAACAGAAGCTATGTGCTTAAACTGTATTTCAAAAAATTGATAACACCAGAGCATCTCCATTTTCTGCCCTTGCCTTGTCCTGTTGTGTAACTGTGTGTCAGGCCAGGAGCCAGAGCTGACATCACATTGCAGAGGACTGCCCTGGGTCTTGCATAACCTTAACAGGACAGCCACTTGGAAAGTGTTTATGTGCCATTATGTGCCACTGCTTTTCTAACTACTCTACTGCATTAGGAGACCAGAGTCATTATAAACCAAGCAGAAATATTAATTGCATTTGCATCACTGATGTCGACTATGAGGCATTTCAGTAGGCCCTGATATTTCAGGTCCTGTTCCCATCCCAGTAGGAGCAAAACTCGCTGTGCCAAGAGATTGTAACTGACTGCAGTGCCGTTGCATTTTATCCCAGGAGGGTTTTGTTACCTCAAAATGGTTTGTGATTACTCTGTGGGATATCATCAGAAAGATTCCCATCATGCTGCAGATGAGTTCAGGGTCTGTGCCCAGCATCATACAGTTTATGTCTCTGAATAACAGCGTTCCTGTTTGCTTGTGGTGTCCTGCTTATTGGGCCCAAAGCATCTAAGATGCTTTTTAGATAGGTGGTATCTGACTTCGAAAATGGATGTGTGAGGGAACTAGGGATAGAGCTAAATTCTTGCTGCTCTGCTTGAAAAGTGTGTCCTTTTTATCCCTATTCCTACTGTGACACTTCTTGCTGGACACTGACCCACTCTACTGCCCTATAGCAGGCAGAGGGTGGGTAGACACTGGCCCTAGCACATGCTGCTTTCCGCACCTCACTGCTGGGATAAGTCGTGAAACAAACTAAGATTATTGACTCCTGATGCAATTTAAGAGCTGCCAGCCTGTATCTGCCATTAGCACTGCCCTTCCTACCAAAAGGAAGGATTAAGGACCTGGTCATGGAAATGAAACATCGCAGGTGGCTCTGCTAATCCTGCAGCATGGAAGGTGACACGCACCTCTGCTTTCAGAGTGGCTGCTAACCTCCTGGCCTTTACTTGTTTTGTGGTGATCGGACAGGCACCTTCTCATGTGTTTTGGGAAGATAGGACACTACTCAGAGGAAAAAAAATAAAAGGCAGTGGAAGGAAAAGTAACAGAGAGAATTTCCCACCGACTGAGATGAAGCTCAAGCCACTGCATCTTTCACTACCTTTAAATCTACTTGTACAGGTACAAATGAACTCACTCTAAATAGTATCAAGAGAAAAATGACAGCCTGATTTTCTTCCAAGTGTCCCTTCTTATTTAGTAGTGATGGTGTTAATTTTACAGTATTAAACAACATGTAAAAATTTTCTGTCTCATTCTCTTCCTGTATTGTATCTAAACATTTTTAGAGATGACAGCTACCAGCATTCTTAAAGTGAAGATTTGTTTTGGTAAATTTGTTCCTACCATAATTATGCTGACAAGTTCTCAAAAGAAAAATCTCTCCTAAAAACTTTGAGTGAGATGCTTTGATTGTACTTTTAGGCTGAAAGGAATTCTGTTTTGCTGCAGAAACCTTTCACATACTGCAGGCTGTTGCCACTCTGCTTCCATATGGTCCCAGGAAATCTCACTTTCTCAGGAGAGTAAGCTGGGGGAAAAGAGATGTTAGGCAATGCATTCTCCAGCATGTCCTCCCCATTTTCTCTTTTCTGGCCAGACTGTTTCCTCTTTTGTAGGAGCAAAGAAAATGCTTTTAAAATGAATTATCATACTCTAAGGAATCAGTTCACAGAAGACCAGTTTTCCTCATAGATCCTGATGATTTTATAACTATTTTGGTCACTATAAAAGGTCATACTACCAAAGAAAGCCAAACAAACCTGGAAAAGCTTTGGCTTAAAGAGCTCTTCCTTTAACTGGTAACCCACAATGGTATACAGGATTTACAGGGCATTAAGTATCCAAACAAAGTACTCCAGGCTCAGTAATTTTCAAATAGCAGCTGATTTGAATTTTGTCTTTGGCATTTATACACACGTCCTATTGCAAGCTTGATTAATTTCTTTTTGTGCTGGAAAAAATGTTAAAGCTGGAATGGGAAGTCAAGAAAGCGGGAATTCATATATTAAATGCATAGTGGTGTGGGCCATGTGTACACATCACTTACTGGGGAAGTTAAATCACTTTTGGATGCAAATTTCAGCAACTGCTTCCAAAACTCCATCAACTTCCAAACTTTGAAGTTACATTCTCCACAACCTGTTATTGAAATATTTCTTGCCAGCTCAAAGCAAGCACCATTTTCTGAAGCAGAGATTTTTCTTCTTTTGCTCTGCAGGCTGCAAAGTGATGCTCTTTACTTGCACTTACAGACTGTCTCCCACAAACTGGAACTGACTGTCTTCTCTCTGTTAGGAACACAGCATCTCTTGTGCACTGAAGGTTTTTATTTTGTTTTTAACTTCTCATACTTTCTTCATCGCCAGTGATAAAAATCAATGCAGTGTTCTTCTGTGCACAAACAGGACCTCATTCATTTACACAGTTATTAGGGAAGCCTTGGAGTTGTGGACATGCACACAAGTCTGTCAGTCTCAGCAAACTACTGTTCCTTTGTGGTGGGTGCCTAATACAGTAGTGACACAGAATTTACATGACAAAGAAATTAAGAAGTATCTTTAGCTCTGACTTCCAGATGACTGAAGAACAAGTTTCAGTAAAAGGAGTTATGACTCATGCACCAGTTTGCAGAAGTGCCTCCTGTCACTGGGAAGAACAGCTTTCTGTTTGCTCCTTTTAGGCTGTTTCCTTGCAGTACGGGACAGACTGGGTAGTGGTCTCTCTGCCCAGGGAAGCTGTGACTCCTCACTGAACGTGCTGTTTCAGATGTGGGCATGCTGCAGTTGCTCTGGCCACCGGTGGCTCCTTGGCTCCCGCAAGCCTCATGCCAGCCACATGAACAACCTTCAGAGGGTGGCTGGTGGGGTCAGGTGGGCCCCTGTGTTGGCACTGTCTGGGAGGGCGCTCAGCACATCAGAGGCCTCTTCATTTAGAGCTTGCTGAGCTTGGTGACCTCCTCAGCACACAAGAAGTGCTTTTGCAGAGACATGGCTTCCACAAAGAGCTCAGTTAGTGAGGGGAGTAATTTAAAACCTCATCCCCTCCTCCTCTGCTGGTGCCTCTCTGGCTGTGTCCAGCCTCCCTTGCCCCATGCCTCCATAGGTCTTGCCAAACATTCAGGTTTTTTACTGCATTTTCCCTTGTTCCCATTATTAAAAAAAAAATACAGCTGATGCAAATATTGCCTCTCTGGGGGAACTGGTCTTTGCAGGGCAATCATTGTCGCTGTAGCCTTCCCAATGGAGTTTAATTATGTGCCTGTGATTAAATAATTATGTATTACCAGGAACAGAGTAAATCAACCCTTTTATCTCCACTAACAGGATATTTCCTGTGAGCCTTTCTGCCAAAAGAACATAGGGGAAAGATGGGATGATTCTGCATGTTACGTAAGTATGTTTGTTTCAGGAGCTCGCAGCACTGTGTGTTGGACAAAGCCACTTCTGCTCCTGCCCCAGCTCCAGCTCCAGCTCCAGCTCTGGCTCCAGCATGGCCACCCAGCTCCTTCCCCATGGCCAGGGCACCAGACCGACACAGCAGCCAGTGATGGCTGACTGCCAACCACAGCTCTCAAGCCCCATTTAGAAGCAGGGAAATAAATTTCAAAGATGTTACGCTCTCGCAGATGAACTTCCTTGGGCTCAGTCAAATGGTCACCCTGCCTGAAAGCACTGGGCTTGCAGAGAGGGGGATCTTGGAGCTGTGTGAGCTTTGCTGTGCAGATAAAAGAGAAAAGAGGCCACCCAGGCTCTCTCTTGCTCTGTGTTCAATTAGCTTGCTCACTGATGGGCTAACACTGCAGAATGGATTTTCCCACTGATTGATCTCTTAATGTAAATGAGTTATGGTTTTAAACTCAAACCATACATACTTCTTTTTTCCCCCTCGGAGCTGTTCTTCCCTCATATTCTGTTCAGAGTGTACTTTCCCTCCAGCAAGTATTCGCAATGCTATTGCACTTGAGGGCCTACATTATACTTATTTCTATAATCAGCTCTGAGGTGGCCATTTGCCTCAAAATGTCTGTATTTATTTATTATTTTTCCTCTCTCTTCTCTTATACTATTTGAAAAGACTCTGAAGAGTTGACCCATGCAGCTCCTTCACCCAGGTTTTTACAAAGGAATAAATAATATATGATATTATTAAAAATCTGTGACATTTTTCCATGTATGTCTACAAAGGCATGATTTGCCAGTAATGCTTTGAGCAAACCAAAATTCATTCAGGTATTATAAAAATTACCTTCAAAAAGAGATTGTCCTTTTTGAACACAATATATGCCTCTCTTTTGGAATAATTCTCTTGTTTGTGATTCACATATTCCCTATTAACTTTTCAGACCTTGATAAGGAACTTTACCTTCTGTACCTGCAGCAATAACTATTTAGTGCCTAGTGGCTCACTCCTCCAGAGCCAAACTGTCACTTGAACAGTCTTTGGGATCTGTAACAGAAAAAACCCAATAATATAGTGGAAAGCAGAATAAGCTTTAATGAAATTATGCCCACTTTCCAAAGCAGATTGGATCAGTACTTTAGAGCCTGAAATTTTACCCTCATAATCTAATTCCTGTGTGCTTAGAGAAACAGAAGCAGATAGAAAAAAATGCTGGAAAGGCATTGCTTCTGAGTAATATTATAGTTGCCTTCTTAAAAAAAAAAAAAAAAATTACAAATAAAACTTTTAAAACTTGCTGTTGTCATAAAATTGAATTTTTCCTTAGCCAAGTATGGTATTCCAGAACACTGCTATTTAACATCTAATCACATTAAAATAGGAACTTCATAATACATATTTATGAAGAGGGTAGCTCATGAATTTTGAGATTATTTCTATTAAAAGCAACATAATAACTCTGTCACTTTTGGTTTCTGCATGAAATCTGGCAAGAAAGTCCCTCAGGTAGAACTGAAGATATTGTGAATTCTTGCAGTCAAGTATAAGTCCAATTGCATTTGGGTATACAGGTTTTAAAATAACAATTTGTATTCTTAGCTTAAAATTATTCTTTGGCGAACTGAGCATCTACTTATGATAATTTGTACCTTGTTTTTCTTTTTCATAGCCATAGAAGGTGACTAGAAATAACCCCAAATCACTGAAACAGTGGGTAGTTCTGGAATGATTTGGCTTAAATCTGTGGTGTCACAGCCTGAAGTGGGAACTGATTTGCAGTGCCGCCTGTGGGTTGCTCTGGATGTCGGTGGTCACAGGCAGTGTCATCTCTCCTGCTCAGGAAGGCTCCCATGTAGCCTTTCCCATCACACCCGGGGGTACTGACTCTTCAAGACGTGACTTAGACCTTCTGGAGCCTTGGGGGATAAGGGTCAGCAATCTCATGCTCATTTAGGTCATCAGTGTTCTGCCTGAAGCAAAGAGCACTACAAATTAAGGATGGAAAATTCTTTAGCATGATCCTAAAATTTCTTATGATAGAAATGATTGGCCTTTGGTTAAAAATATCAGGCNTCTCTCCTGCTCAGGAAGGCTCCCATGTAGCCTTTCCCATCACACCCGGGGGTACTGACTCTTCAAGACGTGACTTAGACCTTCTGGAGCCTTGGGGGATAAGGGTCAGCAATCTCATGCTCATTTAGGTCATCAGTGTTCTGCCTGAAGCAAAGAGCACTACAAATTAAGGATGGAAAATTCTTTAGCATGATCCTAAAATTTCTTATGATAGAAATGATTGGCCTTTGGTTAAAAATATCAGGCTGGCCAGATGGCACTTCCAAAGGCATCTGGGGAGAACTGAGATAGATGCATGATGACCAAAATCAGAAGAGGCGCAGTGGAAGATGCTCTGCCAGTGGTGTTCCATGGCCCCACGGGGCAGAAGGCTGATGTGTGTGTCCATGCAAGAAGGCTTGAGAGCTGACATTTCCTGTCCAGAACCCTCCTCCACCCCATGCCCAGTCCTCCTGGAGCTCAGTGTGAGCTTAATGGAAATAAATCTAGTATGAGGGAATGGGGAGAGCAAGGGAGCAGAAAGCGAGGAAAGGGGATATTTCTCTTTTGACCATGCAGCAGGACAGTCCTTGTGTCACATGTCCTTTTGTCCCAGAGCTCACCCACCTCTCACCCATGTTGTCCACCCCCAGCCTCCTGCCAGTGTTTCACTTCAGCGCCCCTTCCTGCTCCCCTGGCCCTTGGGAACTAAATCCATGGCTCCTCTGAAGTAACTGGATGGGGTCCCAGGATCTCACGGACATCCCTGCTCCTCCTCAGTGATACAAAGGGGTGTGAAAAATCATAGGAGCTGAAGAGTCAGCTTCTGAAATGCTGAGTTGTTTGATTTTCTTTTACAGCAGTGCTCATTCCCGTGGCTTCAATTTGTTCCACAGCCCAAAACAGCAGTAAGGTGTGCTCACTGTGTATGTGGCGGAATGACATCTCACCCTGCCTGCATGCAGACCAATAAGCTATTCTGCAGAACAAGGATGCTTGAAAGCATTGCCACGAGTTGCAACAGCTGTCTTTGCTCAGCAGCCACAGAGGTGAGGCCAATTTCGTGCTCCCAAACAAGGATTTTTACCAAATTCGGTGTTAGATCAAGAAGTGTGTGTGCAGGACCCCCATGATATTGCTACTTTAATCAACAGAGTGTGACCCAAAAATCATCTGAAAGTCATCAACTTCTCCTTATAGAGGCCCTTGTAGACCAGTTACTTTTCATTATCCCAAATCTCAGAGCCTGTCATCGTTTATCTGTTTGCCCTTTGGACTGTAGATGAAAAATCTGCACTGGATTTACAAGCTACTGGACATACAGTTTCTCATCTAAACACAGAAAACCCCAGTACTTTGAGTGTCTCAAGGCTGTTCTGTCTACTTGCCCTTTGGAGGCATTTATTGCATCTTTTAATTTCTCTCTGTTTCCTCCCTCTTATGGTTTGGATTCAAATACTTCCTCTAATACAAATATTTAAAGAAATTTAGTTCTCCTAAAGTCTGGGAGCAGCAAAATCAACACATGAGGGAGAAGTCTGAAGAGAATAGAAGAACAAAAATTCAGCACGTTATGATGTAACTACAACAAATTTTTTTCTGCAGACAGTAATGTTTCCAAAAATCAAAAGACAGTTGCAAATTTCCTTGGTCCTTTCAAGATAAGAAGAAAAGAAAATTACAAACACTTCACAGAAGAATTATAATGAAATTAGGCAGTTATCAAGAACATGTAATTGAAAATTATCAAGAAAACATACTTAGAGGGACAAGAGTTCAAGTAAGCTTCTTGCATGATAAAATGGAGGTGTTCTTAGCTGTGAGCTGCAGTATCAGTAAGTTGTTGACCACTAATACTAGAAAAACTCACTGTGTTTATTACCCATTCTCCCACGACTCACACAGTGCATTATCTTGTAGCACCACAAAATGAACATGCCAGATTTTCTCACGATTGGTTATATGTACATCCCAGTTGGCTCAACATCTCTGAGAAGGGCAGTCATGGTCTGATATAGGCCTTGCAGAAATTAGTTTTACATTTTTTTTCCTAGACTTATTCTTACCCAATTTCTATCTCCTCCAGTTTTATACAGACATCACCAGCCTGCCATATGTTCGGTAGTTCAAAGATAATGAAGAAGGGGTATCTGAATTTTATAACAAATAAGTTTTTTCTGCACTCAGAGTCCCTTTTGGGGAAAGCCACCTGTCCTGCCCACCTAGAGAACAGAAGGGGCAGGTCTCTCATGAGAGTTTCCTTGCATGCTCCCTGTCTGGGAGCAATTAAATAAGTCAAAATAGGACATTTGTGCTTGAGACTGGATCAATACAATAATTTTATGCTTTGTAAAGGGATAATGCAACTGCTTCCACCTAAGCAGTGATGTCCTGGTAATTTTAATATTTCATCAGAAGGGAGTACTTGACTTCTAAGGCTGTCATGAGGTAGATTTTCCTGAGCACCAATTATTATTATATATAATAATTATTATTATTATATATAAATGCAATTTCCTGAGCAACTCTGCAGAAATGCCAGCAAAGGCCAAAATCAAAGCTGCATCTCTTCTGTCCTACAACTGTGAGAACCGGTGTGAGGGAAGGGTAGTCTTGGCATGGCTTTCCCCTCTTAGGGGATGGCCAAGGAGTGAAGTTATGGCAGGGTCCAAAGTGCACCTTGCACTGCCTTTTTTCTATGGCCAGGCCTGTGCTAAGACAGTTTTCAGCCTTCAGGAAGGACCATGCACAATTATGTGAAGAAGTCAAGGCTCACTCACTCGAGGTCACAGATTGAAAGACATTTATAAAGAAAGCAGGGACGTTTTGTGTCAGATATTCTGAATAATTTTATTTAGCTCAAGAGTTTGAACAAAATATATTGCTGTTTTGGCACTTCCAATTCCATCAGTAAATTTTTATTTTGACTTCTTGTCCAGATGGAGTACCAAACCTGCCATGTCTAAGAAGATCTGATTTTGGCCAACCCTACTGAATACAGCATTTGACGGGAATAAATAAGGTAATCTTTCAGCTACCCCAAGAGACTGTAGTTTCTTTGTGACTGATCTCTGTAGCAATATTCCCCAGTGTATGAGCTCTGGACTTTCTGCTTGTTGAGCAGTCCAGAGTTTTCATACGTGATCATTTTGCCATGCCAGAAATGCATGCTAGGACCCTTCTCTGCACCATACTTCTGCCTGCAGCTGTGATCTTCCTAGCTGGGGTCCC
Source organism: Oriolus oriolus (assembly GCA_013400235.1). NCBI lineage: Eukaryota > Metazoa > Chordata > Aves > Passeriformes > Corvidae > Oriolus > Oriolus oriolus. Next base: position 28,004 of record VXBT01000537.1, read on the forward strand.
ACTGCCTTTGTACGTGGGCAGAGGAATAGGGGGATCAGGAATGTGCAACTGCGACAGATCCCTGACTGTGATGGCTTTTACTGAGCTCTCTCAATCACTTTCATAACACCTTTATAGATTGTTACATAGCCAGATAAACATGAACTCCTTTACTCTGATCACCAGCATCACAGTGTCTCTCTCTCAAAAAGAGTAACTTGAAAGTTAAAAAAATGACAAAGATGCACAACTTCATCACAGAGTCAAGATTTACTGTTGCTGCTGCTGAAGAGCTGTGTGGGAAAAGTAGTCTGGTGCCCTGGAGTTCAAATCTACAGCAGTGCATTCAAGATGTCTGAGCCCTTGAGAGCATTTTCTGGTGTAGTGAATTAAATTTAGAGCTGTGCAAATCCGGCTTTGGATTTAGATTTGTGAGATTCACCTTTGACCTGGCTTTGGGTAGAGATTTGGATGCCTGTCTTGTTCAAATATGTGGGCAGTGTGCATTTCGTGCTACTTTTCAAGATAAAGGGAAAGGGCATAATTTCTACAGAGAATACTTTACCTACTGGTTACAAATTCAGGTTATGGCATCTATGTATGTCTACGTCTACGTTTATGTTTCTTTTCTACAAAGTCAAGCTTTAAGGTGTCTGTGATAAGAAAACTTTCAATTTAATAATCTTGATGAAAAGAGCAAACTGGGAGAATACCATCAATTATTGGCAAGTTCTAGACAAAGATCTGATTAACTGGATTAATGTATAGGCTTCATGCAAACCATAACAGAGAGTTTTTCAGACAGCAAGACACACATGGCTTGTCAGGGAAGGTTAGGTTTGCACTGTGCTGTCTTTTGGGTTTTCTATTTCTTTAATGAGGATAGGGGAAAGTAAAGATGAGGAGAGAGTTTCTGGATGTCTGAAAGATTCTGGGAAACACTACATTAAGAAAGACCTTTCTGGACTGGTTTAGCTGAACTTTTAGTTGCTGAACCAAACCCAAGCTTGCGACAATAGATGTCCTCACCCACCAGATGAAACTGAAGAACCTCTCTGTGAGGATTCCATGTGCCCATCGCCCTCCAGCCTGCCCTACCTCCCCCTAATTAGCACCCACACATGGGCATCAATGTCAAAACCTACACCTTCTATCCTAATCTGGTTTCAAAATACTCCACCATCTCAGCTGTCCAGACTTCCTGTACTAATGGTTGCCATGACAAGAATTTTCTCTTTAATCCCTTTTTGGGGACACCCTTTCATCTACAGCAGTGATTACACTGGTCACAGCTTCCTGCTGAGCCCTGTCTGTCTGCTAAAAGGAAAATGGAAATAAAGCCAGCCGAGGTCCTCCCTTTATTCAATACAGACTCACTCTATACACAAGCAATAAATAAAGTAAGTAAGATTAAATAATGTAAAACTAAGTAAAATAAAAAGCTAGAAGCTATTTTTGCCCTTGTAAAAAAAAGAGAGAATGGTAAAAAATGTAGTTTTGCAGATCCTATCTGGTTCACAGACTGCAAACAATAAATTAATCTCATTGAATCTTAGAGGAGAATTCATCTTCTTGAATCTTAGATGAGTGAAGACGAATTAGCAGCCTCTGATCTTGATTTGAGAAGAAATCCCTTGAGACAAAACCTAGAAAGGGCATCCTCTGATTTCAAATTTCTCAGACATTAGGAGTTAAAAGGCACCCCTTGGAGCATACCAGAGCCCATCTGCCCCCAGCACCATGTTGTTTGTGCCCACTCTGGCAGCCAGACCCCGCTCCAGCCACAGGATGGGGAGTCAGCATGGCATCAGAGCTCCCTGACCATGCAGACACATCCCTTGCACCACTGTGACCTTTTTAGGACTCACCTGCCAGTGCCTCAGTCAGCATCGAGATCCTGAACACTGTCAGGTCCCAGCAGCTTTTTAGCTGTGCTGAGCAGGACCAGACACTCACAGATGGTGATGGGGACCAAACATTGTCCATGTCTTTGTCTGCTCAAACACCACAGCCCCAGCACACGGGCCTTTCACCCTTCCTCAGTCTGTCTTTTCTCTGTTGCTGCTTTGCCTACACATCATTACACAGCTGTTACATTAAAACACCGTAATTACAGTCCCCAGGTCAAGCTGCAGTTAAACAAAAAACACTGCAGCAATGGCCAGGTTTCCCAGTGGCACTTTCCCTTGCACTGTGAATCTGCATATCTTGGGGAAACGCAAAAGAAGGTGGTAATTAAGAGCCTAGAGATATAAACAGACATTTTGGTTGCTTTGTCAGAGTCAGAGAACTCTATAAATCCACTTTAGCTGAATATCTGGCCCTGTTTCAGCCAGGAAACACGACAGGAAAAGGGATACATCAAAAGTGTGTGAAAAGAGCAACATACTGAAATGATGCCCTTTTTCACCTGTGCACATAAAGGGACAGTGCCAAACTTGAGGCCATGTTCCCCTACCTCTTTCTCCCTTCCCTAAAGCTGATGTGAGAGTGTGTCCCCCAGCCCCAGGTAGGAATGCAGACCTGGAAAGGAAACAGGAAGCATTCACTGGGCTGGTCCAAATAGAACACTGGAAGAGATGTCAACACTCTCTCTGATTCCCAGACCTTATACACTCACAGGGGCACACACACAGTTGGAGGGAGGAAGATAGCTTCTGGCATGCTGAAGGCTTCAGATAGACGTCTGTCTGAGCTTCCTAATTCTACCAAAAACTCTGCTGCTTTAAAATCAGCTTCTTCCATTTTGCTACTCCCTTCCCTTGATTTTTTCCTCCCCTTGTTGTTCCTGTAAACACTATACCAAAGGAGGAGGAAAAGGCTTGCCCAAGGTCTTAACTGCAGCTCAGTCCTTTGTGGACCGAGGATTTCCTTTTTTCATTCTCTTCCACCAGCCTCATGTTTCTCTGATAATTTGCACACCCAAGGGGGCACCCAAGCTGAGCAGTATAAAAGAAAGCTCCCACGGAAATGTCCTAATCAAGCTTGTTGGAAAGAGAACCCAGAGCCGAGGATGATGCAGTGCGCATATAACTTGTGGAACTGAATTAAAAATGAAGAATGGGTTTTGGATATCTTGATCTCCAGCTAAAATGCCAAGGGTAATACGAAATTAAGCAACAACTGTGAAAATGAGAGGAAGCAAAGTACATTTTCCTTTCTTCCTGACAGACTCAGTTTTGGATGCTTCAGTGACAGTCTATTAATTTTTTTTTTTTTGTGTTTTGGCATCAGAAACATTATGAACATGCAGAGACATGTATTCTGATGAATCTTAAAGCATAGTTTTAGTGCTAAAAAGTCAAGGGCAACAGGCAACTGTAAAAATCTAGATATTTTAAAACTTCCCTAAATTTCAAGCTATTACTATCCCCATCTGGATTGCACACAGTGAAGCAGAAAAGCAAGCACTCATCATCACACATCCATGCTGGTCAAACCATCTTGCCAGAGGGATCTTCTGGGGAGAACTATGGATTCACACAAGACAGGTCAGACACAGTGGCTCTGTTGGGTTTTGGACTGCCAGTCAGCCACCTCCTCCCTTTACCGAGAGCCAAACATTCTTTTTTTTTGACTGACTATAGTCAAAGCTTAAGTAAGTTCACCAAGAGCTCACTCTTTACTCCCTGAGGTTTTTACTGGGAGCTTGATCTTCTCCAGATGGGCTGGTGGCTTCCCCTGAGCTCCTTTTCCTCTGCTTTTCTTTGGCTCAGGCATCCTACAGGCTCTCAAGAGTTTGCCTCCTTCTCTACATTCATCTTGTGGCTCACTGAGTGGGCATAAGTTCTAATGTCTGTGCTCCTTTGTTTCTTTGCTTGCTCTGCTGATCTGTACATGACTTTCCCTTGCTTTCTGAAGCATTTTCCTCTGCCCCCTCAAAGCCTGCCTGCTGAGCTGATGCCACCAGCCGTGGAGCTCAGTCCCCCCAGCCCCATATTCCCATGTGGTGCAGAAAATGGCAAGTCTGACACAGTAGTGGGGTAGCAGTGGACTGGCCATGGTCTGCTGCTGAGGCTGTTGTGGGCTGGGAGAGCACACCTTGCCAGGGCTGAGGCGTGCTGCCTGCGCTGTGCCTGGAGCCACAGATGGCACTGCCCAACGTGCGGGTCCTGGCACAGCTCTCCGTGCCTCAGACTTGCACAACCTCCCCCCAAGTGCCATGGAGGCAATGCTGTACCTATGCTGAGCAAAGAAAAAAGCCTGAATGGCTCAGGATAGCACTCTTCCAGAGAGCTATCTTTATCCTACATACTGCATAGAGAAGGTAATGCAGTCTTCAGTTATGCTGCAGAACTACCCAAAGACCTCACTCAAGTTCAGGCTGATCCTCACCATGGTTCACTAGTGTTCTGAGGGCAGCAGTGAATAGCCCTGCTGTCAAACACACCTTCCACAGGCCCACCTTTGTTTGCTGTTTTGCTTGGTAGTCTGACATCCCTTCCTGGCTACTCTTAGACATGTTTGTAAAGGCTTATCACTTTTATATCCTGTCTTCCGCTCTTGGTATGGAACAACTTTGCCTGTTAACCTCACAGAAAAACCTGGGGGGGACCATTTGTGCACAGAGAGCACTGTGAGCAAAGAGGCAGAGATCAGAGCTTCTGTGGGGCAGCAGTGGTGCCTTTTATCATATTATTCAAGTTCTTAAATAAATTAATTTATGACCACAAATGACACAAACCCAGAAATTTACAAGAATGACTACAACTAAAAGGAGCATGTTTTTTTCCACTCAATACCTCAAAATAAAGTAGGTGGTTTGTCATTCACCAATAGCCAGCTTCAAGGCGGTCACCGATGTCCGCTGGGCAGCACAAGAAGGCACACTGCTGTGGGCAGAGGTGGGCAGCTCCAAAAAGAGCTTCCCTTCCCCTAGGGCAGGTGGGACTCTCCACTCGAGCTGCACAGCTGACTTTTCTGAGGCTGAAGTTCCACTCCAGAGCGGACCACAGAGGACTTTTAGAGGGATGCACAGGTGTCATTACTGCAGGGGGTTTGCACAGAAGTCGGCTTTTGCTTCAGCAAGCAAAGGCAAGAGAACAACTGTCAAAGCAGAAATATAGTCAGCAGTAAATACAAATAATTTCCAGATGGGCAGTGCTTTGTTCACCTATTTTTCATATATGTGAAAGAGATGAGTCTACTGCTTTCTTTATCACTAAGAGGACTGTTTAAAAAGTTGCTTCAAAACTCATAAAAATATTTGGTGCATGCCTATTTTCTGGCCTTCTTTATTACCAGCTTTCTACAGAGACATTTTACAGCTGTAATCAATCAGATGTCCTGTTGTCTATTCCCTATACAAAATCCCACATACAAAAACAGCTTACTAGAAGCTGGACAGCTGTATACGCTTTTTTCTACAAAGTAAGTCTTTGAAAAATGTAGTCATGATTTCTAGCTACTGTAAGAGGTGTCTCAAGCTCTGCTAGTTTTAAGTCTGCCTGTTCAAACCATGAAGCTGAGGGTGCATCAGAAACCATCAGTCCGGTTAAATAAACTGTGCTGATCTTTTCATCTTGACTTCCTGAGACATCGCAGCTCTGGACCTTAGCTGCCATATGGAATCCCACTTTGTAATACAATCTGAAACACACTTTCAGCTCATAAATGTGTTTGTGTTTAGAACTACAAAGGACACTTCCTGGCTGTTCAGTAGGGTCTCTCTCTCTCTCTCTATCTCTCTCTCTTCCTCTTTCTCTCTCCCTTTGTCTCTCTGTCTCCCTGCCTCTCTCTTTCAATGTCAGGCCACTTGGCCTGATAATGTGTTCATACCAGCTCAATTCTCATGTGATAAATTATGAATAATAATGAAAGTGCTGCTTTAAATAGAATATGGATCCTGATCCTCAGTTATCAATTGCTTTTAATCTCTTCTGTAGATGGTGCTTTGCTCAATATATATTCCTGCTATTTTTAAGGGAAATTTTAAAAACTTTAAAATGTATGGCTACTGCATCATACAGTGACTTAAAAAAAGAAGTAACTGGAAAGTAATCTCTTTATCAACAAATGTACAAGGGTTTTTTTTCTTTTTTTTTCTTAGACTACACCTTTTTTTGCATCTCCCAGCAACACTGGCATGCTGTTTTTCATTAACTACAGCTGTTTGCATATTGGTGCTGTCTGAGCTGGACGGGAGACCACATCTGTGGTGCTTGCATATCTCAGTTGACTTTGTAGCTTGGACTTCGGTGAATAATTTGAAAATTGCACACTCATAAGGCTGATTTACATTGTTTCTTCTTTAAAACACAACTCAGAATGTTCAGCTCTGAAAAGCTCTATTTATTTTTTCTAGTCTGTTGTAAACATGACAGGTCATGATAACTGGAGAAAGAAAAACTCTCTGCAGACTTACCTAGCTCATACTGTATGAAGGACAACACAAGCTTTTAAAATCTCATCTTATAATAGTGCAGAAAGGTCAAGGGGGGTGTTCCTGCAGTTTTGGTCAAAGCTTGCAGTGGTTGAGGTAAAACTACAGCACAACACAGGACTGGATGCTGATACCACCTGGTCAGGAGCATCCAGACAGTCTTGGAACCTGCCTGTATGGTAGCAGGGTCATCTTTCAGCCCTTGTCTACTATAAAAATAGAGATAGAACAGAAACATCTGCGCTGCGGTCAGGCTGCAAAGAGTATTGCAGAACTCGGAAGCTACACAGAGAAGCCCCTGAGCACCAGAAATGCTGTTTCATGTCCAACCTCTCTGCCCCTGGCCGGGAACAATCTTCGGACTGGAGCCAAAGAGGCAGGGGTGTGCCCCAGCTTTTGAGAAGCACCCATTTCTTTCCTAGGCACCTCCATCAAGTAGTACAGGAATGTGCTTTCCCTCCTCTGAGATAATGCCAACCTTGCTTTTTTGTGTCACTTCTAAGGGACTGGCTGTGTTGCTGCTGGGAGCAAACAGGGTTCCTGTTGATGTCTGTTGGTCTGGAGGATTTCCAGAAAATCAGACAGGCTGTACTGCGGGCAGTAGGGACCCCAAGTGTGCAAAGACCCTGGGTGTCCCATCACCAGGGACTAGAAGCAGACGCTTGGGCAGGAGTGGAACATGTATTGCCCTGGAGGGGTCTTGCTGACCCCATCCTGCCCTGGTGCCTGCAGCTCCCCACAGCTGTGGGTGCCACAATACATCACAGAGGCACTGGGCTTCTGCAGCACAGATGTGGTGCTGCTATGCCTTGGACCCACAAAGCATGGAAGGACATCAAAAGAGCATATGCCTCAGCAATGGCCCTTTCCAGCAGCCAGCTGTCCCGCCTGCTCAGGGCCATATGTGCACCCAGCCCCCCAGGCCCTTCTGGAAAAGAGCTTTATTCGGAGTGGGGCGGGCTGGGCACAGAGGTGCAGCGTGCTCTCCTGGCACAGCTCTCGGCTCGGCCTCACCGCCGGGGTGTCTGCACCCGAGGGGTTACGGCAGCAGCGGCGGGGGATGCAGCAGCACCAGTCCGAGCGGGTGTCAGCGGGTGGGGACGTCCTCTGCGCCTTGGAGTCAGCACGGAGGAACGGAGCTGAGGGGAGGAGAGGTGAGAAGTGGCTTGCACATAAAGAGGGCTTAAATTAAGGGATTTCCACCCTGGAAGAAACGCAGCACATAGGTGGTGTAACAGAGGCCTCTGAAATACCAGAGAAGAATAGGGATCTCTTAATTCATTGTGACTTGTAGCACAAGTACTGAGAGGCACAAAGGAAGAACAAAAACCTCATAGCAAATCCCCTTACAGCCAGCTCAAAGTCAAACCCTGAAATTGTCAGAGGATAATCTGTCAAAAAGCATAAATAGAGGGAAAAGGAATTAGGCAAAGGAAACATCAACCAAACCCCATGCAATCTTTATCTCAGGAAGTCTGGATTACTAGGGACAAGTACTCCATACTTTATACTTTTATAAGCATTCACTGGTTTTAGAAACAAAGCAGAGGACTAAGCAGAACTGTGGGTTGATTCAGAACAGCTCTTTTGCTGACATGTTCACAGAATAGTTGTGAGATTATTCAATATTTGTTATGAATTATTTTAAATTTCCAAATATATTTTCCTTTTTTTTTTTTTGCAAAAGTATGTAACAGAACTAATTTAGTACCATGAAATAAAAAAGCCCCAGTCACGTGTTAGAAAACATTGTGAAGCTAATGAGGAAGAAGTCTATTCCACATTTTAAGTGTATCACAATGAGGAAAGAAGAAAACAAACAAAATGCAGAAGGCAACTAATTACAAGAAGGCAACAAATCACAACAATTTTTTTGTTCCTGATGCACAAGTTATGCTATTTAAATGTAGTTAGGATAGCAAACCACAAACTGTCACGGAATAGGAAATAATAATTTTTAATCCTTTTTTTCTGAACTGTGGATTTGAAACTCCAAAACCTGGGAAGAAGAAAAGCATCTACAAGGGTGTGCTGGTCAGTAGGTGACAAGCGATGCAGTTTCCAAGAGTCTGTAGCTCTGAAAAAATGGAAACCATCCTGGAGATGTTTGTGAGACATGGGGTTTTGAACATGGGTAAAAGATCTGTAATTGTGTTAAACTGAGTGCTGAAAGCTCTGCACACGCAGTCAGAGCAGCTTTTAAGCAATTCTTATGAGCTGAAACTGAAACAGTTACAGGTGCTTAGTTTATAGATGGTATTTTTATGCTCAGTTTTTGCTTCCATCAATTTTATTCTTTTGTGCTTTTTAATAAATTGATGCAAAGGAATCTAAAGTCACACAGCAGGTCCATGATATCTGCTCTTCTTTTCTGTGCTCCTGGTCATAACATCCCCACTGGCTGGGCTGATCACCAAAGGACAAGGCTCAGCATCTTGAGTCCAGCTTTGGCCAAGTCCCACCTGACCAAAATTTGGTCTGGAGAACGTTGAACGCCAGCTACCATATTTGGTCTGTGTCCTTTAGGCAATCCCAAGGCAGTGGTTGAGGTAACTTCCCCATAAGGATCACTGAGTCCAACTCCCTGCTCCTCAGAGGACTACCTAAAACTTAACCATACGACCAAAAGTGTCACACAAATGCTCCATGAGGTCTGACAGGCTTGTAGCTGTGACACTCCCTGGCGAGTGTGTTTCAGTGAAGAGCCTTTCCGTAATGCCCAATGTGAACTTCTCCAGATTCAGTTTCATTCCATCTCCTCACGCCCAGCCAGCAGTCACAGAGACAGAGGATCAGCACCAGCCCCTCTGTTTTCCCCCTTGAGGAAGTTGTAGGCTGCCCTGAGGTCACCCCTCAGCTTTCTCCAAGCTGAGCAAGCCAAGTGGCCTCAGCCACTCATCCCAAGTCTTGCCCTTGAGACCTTACACCATCTTGGCTGCCTCCCCCAGACACAGTCTAACAGTTTGATGTCCTTCTGTTATGGAGGCATCCAAAACTGCACACAGGACCTGAGGCAGGGCCACATCAGTGCATTGCAGAGCGAGACAATCACTTCCCACAGCGATGCTGTGCCTGAGGCTCCCCAGCACACAGCTAGCCTTTTTTGCTGCCAGGGCACGCCACCAACCCATATTCAACTTGCCATCAGCTCAAACCACCAGATCTCTTTCGTCAGGGCCTGCTCTCCTCCCTCAATTTTTATCCATAATCGGGTACCCCATCCTAGGTGGAGAATCCAGTATCTGCCTTAGGTAAATTTCATATGGTTGGTGCTCACCCTGCTAACTCCTGCACCAAGATCCATTTCTCCTTTTAAGAAAGGCATACCCCATATGCTGCCAGCAGGCCTGGTGTCACTTTGACCAACTCATGATAAAAAATAACAACTTCTGCCAGTGACACTGGCCTTGGAGTCAGGTATTGATCCTCCTGGGCCTTCCTATTTCTTCCTTCATCTTTCCCTGCAACTGGAAGGAAAGAAAAGAACATTTCTTGTGTTCACAATTCCCTAATGAATCCTTCCAAGACCCTGAAGTCTTCCTCAATTGTCCTCGGACTACTTAGTGCAACTTCATCACTGCCTACATGAAAAAAACCAATAATGGATAAAAATCCAAGTGCCATAACAGGGCAGGGAGTTTTCTCTTCACATCTTTAACCCAAGTGTAGAGAAGCAGCAGATTTCTCTGGGAAGTGGGTTTGGTCCAGCTCCCTTCTCTGCAAATACAGGATTAATTCATTTAAAATAAGCTAATGAATAGAAAGAAAATTGTGAACTTCACAATACACTGTCACAGACACATAGACTTTTCCAGGGGGTTTCAATGAAATAAATAATGGTTGGTTTAGCCTCTCCTCCAAAGGGCTGGGTTTTGTCCACCATTATTGTGAGCATTGCTTTCTACAGAGAAAGACAAGTTAATCCAGAAACAGAAAAGCTTTGCCTCCTATTCCCAGCCTCAGCTTTCAGTGCAGCAAAATACTAGATGGGAAGAAAACAGCAGCAACTGCAACTGGATAAACTGATTCAGATAGACAAAGCACTGCTGTGGGTACACCTGAGCATGCCTCTCCATGCAGATATGGATTCGTGACCAGATGCTCTAGATCAACCAGGACAAACTCATTAGTTATTCTGTTGGGTTTCTTTCACTTTTCCTCAGAAATCCGTGCCCCTTATACCATGACAACAATTGGAAGCCACCAATAAGGCAACTTGTCACTTGCTTTTCTGTACCTATTATTCATCTGGGGTTTACATAGGCATGGTTGCCATGGAAGCAAAGTGAGATATTTCCACTTTCAAAATGTATTCAATCTTCTTTTTCTGTGTGCTTTTTCTCCTCCATCAATCATGATTCTTTAGAGGTGCCACCTCTTGTGCTGCTTCTTTATTTGAGATTTCCTTGCCCTGATGGGGTACTCTCCCACAGCCCCCTGCACTGATAATGTTCATTCATACATTAAAGTGGCAAAAGTAAACAGCAATGTCAATGTTGTTATTTCCAGGGGGAAAATGCTGATGCAGGAACTTGTCCCAAACTCTGTGTTCTTCATAAAAACATAGGAGTCTCATTCTTCTCAGCAGCTGCTGACTTCGAGTCACTGGTTATTTGGAGGGATCAATAAAGAAATAGATTTTTTACTCTTTCTCCAAAAAGTTTGAGCTGTCTTGTCAAGCACCACCACATCTGCAGACAACCACCTTATCCTCAGCAGATAGCTGAATAGCAGCACTTTTGAAGCTGAGATCAGCTGAAGGCCTTGGCTGGGTGAGCTGGGTTTTCAGGTTTTTTTCTACCATTATGCTTAAGTTTTATGCAGCCTAGCTCAAAATCAGAAAAAAAATCATAAACAGTCAAAATAGTCAGAACTTCAGACTACTGAAATGACCAAAGTTTCAAGGACACCAGAAAAGCAGGAATAGAGATTGGTGGTGAAAGAGTGGGGAGGGAAGACGACATAAGTGCTGAGGCTATTTTTTTTTCTGGTGGGTGAACAGCTCCACAGCTCTGCTACGTTTTAGCTTTGTTGTGGATATTGGTGTCAGCATTTTATTTTTTCTTAAACTTAGATGAAATCAAGTTTTTTTGTTTTTTTTTCTGTGCTCTATTCCTTCTTCATAAATGCTAAACTACTCTTCTGTTGTTATCCTTCCCCTCAAATGGAAAGATTCAACTACACTGGTCTCAGAACTAGTTTCCCAGCAAGGCACTGAAACAGGCTGACAAACTTCTGTGGAGTATCCCCGAGTCAACCACACACTGGCTTTGGCTCTCTGGAGCCTTCAGCCATAAACAAATTCTTGCAGCGAACATTTGTTATATTGCATTTGATTTATGTTTCCAGTTAGAGTAGATGTTTTTAGCTCATTTCTCAGCTCTGCTTTATTGCTGTTTACATGCCATCTCCATTTCCCAGTTGTATTTAATAAGCAGGTTACTTTTTTGAGGGTGTCATTTTCTTTTGTGGAATCTGGCTCAGATTCCAAGACAAGGGATAACATGGATACTTATAGGGCTTCTCAGCCCTTTGTTTTAGGGTAAGAAGGGAGATTGTCCCCACTCTTCTGGCTGCACTTAAGGAGCAGACATGTCTATGAACAACTACAAAAAGTCTGTGTGCTGCATATTTCTATTGTTTTTTCCAAAGGTCTTATGCACTCCATTCACCCCAGAGTTCCCATAAAATGTCTCATGGTATATTTCACAATAACCAGGTAGTAATCAGTGTCATGATTGTGTCTTTTGATAACGAACAGAATTCTTCACATAGGCACACACTATTAACCTAAGCAGCAATATAATTATCATCTGACTTGTTGAGTCAAAGAACTGGTCTTTCAGGAATCCTCTACTTTTACTGCCAAGCCTACTCTTCCCACAGCCAAGTGTTTCTTAGGGAAATTCCAGGTCAGTCTCAACATGAGTAGGTAGCAGGGGACAGACCTATGCCATGAATATCTGCTGGCAGAGGTGCTCTATAGATTTCCCACTGCTCATGTTCGATGCCTTCTCTGAGTAGCATTCTGTAAACTGCCCATGATGTAACATATGAAATTAAGAAAGGACATCATCACTAAGAGTAAGTATTGTGTTAAAGACTCAGGTGGAGATACTTTAGGCTGCAGATAACACAAGATTACTCTCTCCAACTGCTCTACAAAAGAATACTGCACAGTAGTCCTAATACACCATTCTCCAGATCCATCAGAAAGCACACAGCAAGTGAAATGCTTAAACTGCAGGAAAGGAGATTTAGGTTGAGAGTGTGCCTTCTTCTTCTCTGCCTGAGAAGAGGCAGAGAAAAAGAGAGGGAGGATGGGCACTGCATTGACTAGAACGTCATAGGGTCCCATCTGCAAGGGAACAGGTTAGAAAACAGGTTAGTAAACAGCTTAGTAAACAGGTTAGAAAAGCATCTGTCAGAAATAATGCAAATGTGATTGCTTCTGCCTGTTGGGTTAGGATGAAGGACTAAATGACCTCCTGAGACCATTCCAGTCCCTCATTGTCTTTGTTTGTATAGTTGTGCCATTTAAAGAACTGCTTCACCCTGGAGTGAAACAGGATTCACCAATCTTATGAAGTTTACCAAAGACAAGTGCCAGATTCTGCACCTGGGATGGGGCAGCCCTGGATGTACAGACAGACTGGGGAATGAGAGGCTGGAGAGCAGCACCGTGGAAAGGGAGCTGGATATCCCAGTCAACAGAAAGTTGAACATGAGCCAG
>VXBT01000540.1:0-38770 GCA_013400235.1 Oriolus oriolus
GGTTTTGTGTCATACCTCACCCCTGCTTTTGATGTATTGATGTGTCACCTTGTCTTATCTGGAGTCTTTCAGCATTTGTTATCACATGAACTGAATACTTTTAAGTAAGACTGCTTGAGTACTTCATCATACTGTAACAATAATAATTTTAACAGCTCTTCATGATGTTGGCATCTTCCTTGACGTTCATGTGGGCCATTGGATACGTCATGAACTTAAGTTCTGATTCTTGGCTTTTAAAAGGAGTTTTGCTTCTCGGCCTGCTATTTGGGATGGCTCTGTTTGTGAGGTTTGTGGCTTTTTCTCTCTGTTTATGTACTTACTTGTCAAAGACACTTTAAAAAGTATCTGATGCATAATTCTTTTCAGAGTTTAGTTTAACGTAATATAAAAGATACTTCCTGGGAAATGGTTGCACAGTGTGTGAAGAATTTAAATATATGTACTTTTTAGAGTGAATGACCATAGAGATTGAATGTATTTAAGTGTACACAATAATAGTTTCTTGTCAGTGAAAGATTTGGAAAAAACCCCAAACCCAGTCTGTTAGCTAATTTTAATGTCAAAGAGTGTTACTGATGGTCTGCATCTGGTAGACATTGAGGTATCTGCTCAGAAATGTTCTTTATCACAACTATTTCCTGCTATGTTCTGTCACAAAACGAGTTTTAATGAGCCATCCCCTCTCCTTCTGCTTCCTAGACCTCCCAGTGTTATCCTGAGCTGTTTCTCACTTTTCCTGCCACAGTCAGTGGTCACTGATGTGGCAGTGCTATCTGTATGCAAAGAGACTGGGATTGGACTTTTCACCCAGTCCTACAGCACTTCTCATATATAATGCTGGGCTGGAGCAGAACACTCTTTAGGGTTTTTTTGCATTGTTAACCTGCTGTATATATGGATAAAGAATGCTTTTGAGTGACAGTTTTTGATTGCTTTGAGAGACCTGAAATAAACTGTGTGCATGAAGTTTTTGCAGTAACAAACCAGATGATTTATATTCTATGGATTTGTATTTCAAATATGTTTTGAAAAATGGTTTTTTCTTTCAATGTTCTTTCAGGCAAGTCGTGGGGCTCAAGAATCTAAGGTATCTTCCCACAGTATTTCTGCTAAGTTCAGTTTTTTGGATGTCCATGACCTGGTTTTTCTGGTTCCTGCCTGATATCCTTTATACCCAAGAAATATAATAGAACTCTCCTTAGAGTTTCTTGTAAATCTAAACCTGGTCATATAAAGAGTGATGAGCAGTTCCAGATAATTCCATGTGACTGTTAATGTAAGATTGGTTTAATCCCATTGGGAAGGGCCAAAGTGACTTTAAAGTTATACACAGATTAAAAATCTGTACCTTCTTTTGTCTATAATAGATTTTTGTCTTCTTTGTAACTGTTTCATGTGTTACTGGAATATCAGAATGAAGATGTTTGTTATAAAACTAATGGTTTCTGTTAGCATCTCCACGTCACTCTTTAATCTTCCTCACTGAGGCTGTTGTACAGTGATGTATTTTGGCATGTGGTATAACTGGGTAACATTTATCTTAATAATAATTTTAAAAGCATCTCTTCTTTCTAAAGTGATAAGCATTTGACAGTTAGTGGTATTCATGCTCCTGCCTTTAAAAACAACGTCCTCCACTACCACCTCCCAAAAAAGAGGGAGAAATTTCTTTGTGTTCCTGCAAAGTAGACTGTCCAGTCTCCTGTCTTTATTCACAGGTTACACTGACTCCTTAGTATGCAGTGAATTCATTTCTATTTGACATTTACTTTCTTTGAAGAGGCTTTTCACTGATGAGTACAAAAACATTTTAGTGGTTTCTGCTCTCTTTCCAGTGCCCTGCTCTTTTTTTACACAGTGGGCATCTATTTATTGATAAAGTTGTGTGAAAAAGCCTTTAGGAAGATTCTCAGAACGGCAAATAATTTTGTACTAAACCAGCTATAATATATTGCTACACAGTTTTAATTAATTTTTAATTCAGCCTTTAAATGACATTTTCTCTTGTACTGTTCCCAATTAAGATGTCCTTAATAGAATTATCAGTTTTCACTTTGATGAACTATGTTCCTGCTGGGGATTCACACATGTGCTTGAATAAGTGGAAATTGTGTTATTCAGTTATTGTGAAGCTTTAAGGGTTTTTTTATTGGTGTCATCTAAATAAAAAGGAGAAAAAAATTTCCACTGGTAGGGATTTGAGTCAGATACTTTGCCGAAGATAGTGAGCATAGCAATGTTCTTGAAGGCCTAATCATAGCTTGGTGAGATGGGCCAGTGCATAGGTTTCCATTTCACTGTCCAATCTTTTTTCTCATGAATGTGTTTTCCTGCTGCAGCAGGTCACAGATCTGAGTGTTTTTAAAGTTTTCAGGATTCTAGTTAGCTATATTTGTCTGTTAGACTTCCTCTGGGCTGAATGAAAATCCAGCCATTCTGAGTAAGGATTTTTCTTAGCTCCAAAAAACCAACAGCAGTGCAAATAGACCAGCATTATCCACAAGAAACACCATCATTTTGACTTCTATGCACTCTGCAACTGCATTGTAACAAACACAGCTGGTGTTTGTGCCAGTATTTCAGAAGTTATCATCTTGATTTTAATTAGAGTTGTTTGCAGTGTTATTAGTTCATAAGACAAAACAGCTTTGAGGTTGCCATCCTGGATTTTTAAAAATTATTTGCACTGGAGTTCATGGAGTGACTGAGGGGTCACTGGAGATGCAATCCATGCTTGCTCCTTGGTGGCATCAGGGACTGTTCTTTAGCAGCCTGAGCTCTCAAGTTTGATGCATGAATTTAATTAGCATGAAACTTGTCCCACCTCACATTCCTCTGTTGCTGTATAGAGACAGTTAATCTTGGCATGTTTTTCTTCTCCGCTTATCTGATACACAGATAGTTTTAGTTCATGGTGTAAGAACTGTGTGCCTAATGTCCCATTACCTTCAGAAGTGTTTAGGAGTGTGTGCTTGGGGTTTTTTGAGTGACAAAAATAGTTTCAGGGTGACTTTCAGTTACAGTTTTCTGAATGATTATATTTAGTTGCTTTTGGCTGAAATGAATGGGACAAGGTAAGGCTGAGTAAGAGCCTGTTTCAGTTAGGGGTGGGTGCAGCAGCCAAACAAATCTCACAGCTGTCAGAAGCTTTATAGCTCTGCATGTCTGACTGGTATTGTTTAAATAAAATAGAAAAGCTTCAGAGGGAAAAAAGAAATCAAATTTGTTTTATATCTGTGAAATATTCAAAGGCAGAAGTCTGGAGGACTTTTAAGGCAGATGACAGGGAGCCATATTGTGATGAAGGTTTATACAGTTGTAAAAGTCTTCTTCAGCACTCAAACTGGACAGAATATTCCACTTCTCTGTTAAGATGGCCTTGGAAGGAAGGAAAAGATCCCACTATAAAAGTGAAAGTAATTTTTTTCTTTTTGTGTGTTGCTTGTAAAGTAGTATAAAATTAATTTTAGAATATTTCCCTTGTTTGACAAATAGTGGTGATATGAGTTATAAGAATATAGTCCTTAACCTGACTATCACATACCACAAATGCGATTCTTAAAATCACTGTCGTGTTCAGCATGATGGGTCTTCTCTATTATTTCTATAAAACCTGGAGTACTGATCCTGGATATATAAAGACTTCAGAAGAAGAAAGAAAAGAGGTAGGTGGTTTTGTAACAACAAATGGAAGGGCTGACCTGATGCAACATGTATATGCTTCTGGTTGATTTGTTTGTCATCATATGCAGCTTTGTTAAACTTGAAAGCAGTGAAATATTCTTCCTTAAAGAGATTTTAGCAATGTCATTGAACAACACAGATCTTGGAGAATTTCTCCTACTGCTTGTTTCCTTATCTTCCTCATCCTACTATAATTTCCTTGCCTCTATCTTCTCACTGAAATTTGAGCTTTGGCCAAACATTGTCCAGACCCACTGGTGTTATCTGTAATATGAATAACATAGAACTTCACTTAAATGATAGAAGTTTCATATGGTTTCTGCTTCAGTTGTCTCTGGTTAGAAAGAAATAGTCACAGGGCTTTCCTATATATCATATGCTAGTAATTATCTAAATTTTATCATGTGCTTTGTAGATGTGTATAATGGTTTGATTTTTGTGCTTGAACATCATGCAACTAACATTCTGTTTCCGAACTGTTTTATAGTGGCCAAAAGAAACCATGGGCAGCCAGTCAGTAGAGAATTTAGTGTTTGGTCTCCCCAACCTATAGGTTAAGGAAAGCATTTTGTTTGTGATCTCATGGCTCTCATTAAGGTTGTATTTCATCAGATTGCCAGGGAGAATAAATGTCAGTTTTAACTTTCTGCCACAGGACTCATAAGCATTGTATCCTTGTAAAGGAACAGACTTCATCTCTCTGAAGTCTGGCTGACTATATGAGAGGTGCCATCTCGTTTTAAAGAATATTTAATTCACATTATTTTGGCAACACAGAGATACTTTTCTGAGTAATCTTGTGTGGGTGAAGCTGCATTAGTCTTTACTGGTTTGTTTTTCCTTGTGGATCTCTTTAAATAGCAAGTTCTTATTCTTGTTCGTGCTTGGCGCTTAAAATACTTACAAACTGCAAAAGGCCTAATGTAGAAATCTTCATAGCACCTATGGAAATGTGACCCAAATGCAAGCACAAAGTCCTTTGTCTTTCAGAACATTATAGCTCTTGCAGAAGCAGGCTGCTTGGACTTCAGAACATTTTGCACATCATGTCTTGTAAGTGGGGCCTTTGCATTTATTTTCTTTGTGAACCTGCCTTTTACTGAATACTGCCATAAAAAACTTTTTTCCTCACTGCTTGTCATTAAAGTGTTACACAAGTAGTTTGTTGTGTATTGTTTAGATTTCTTTATTTCTTTTATGGTGACAAGAGATGCTTTGAGATCCTTGGACTCTAATCTTAATTTTTTAAAAAATTCCATCTCTCTTTTTTTTTCTTTTTTTTTTTAATAAGGTGTGTGGTTGTCATCTATCTTTTGTGTTGTGAGGTAATTATACAGAAGTAATAATTTAATTATTAAATTAAATTACAGTAATTATGCAAAATGTGGTGGTAACTGCAAGATGATGCCTTAAACTTTGAGCAAAGTAGATGCTTCTGCTATGAACGTATTCTTTTCCTTCATCCTCACCTAGGTAAGGAAGCCTTTGAGATCTGTGCATTGCTTTGCTTGCCAAGCATGTGTAGCCAGATATGATCAGCATTCTCCATGGACTGGACAGTGCATAGGTGAGTGTGTGTTTTATCAAATTTGAGAATGCCACATATTTTAAAAGTTGCAGAGATAACATTTATCCCCTTAAAGAGAGAGCACACATGATGCAAGAATATCCCGTTGATACTGAAGGGCTCTGGTAGGTGCCAGAGGGAAATTGGATGAAAGAGAGAAAAGCAAATAAAATTGTTCAGGGGGTAGAGAGGTCACCTTAAGAATAGAGACCACAAAATCTGGAACTCTTTCTTTGGAGAGAGAAGGAACAGGCGATATGATTGAGAATTTAAAAAAGGAAAAAAAAAATTTAAGATGATGGCTAAAGTGAATGCAAGACTCTCATTAGCCAAGCGCATCATAGTAGAACTGGGGATTTAAAGCAAAAAATGTCTCCTCATGGCAGGCAGTGAAATTTTGGAGCTTGCTGCTGTAAGGGTTTGCAAACACAGGCAGTATCAGCAGGTTCAGAAAGGGATTAGACAAACTTTTTTGGACAATGTGTCCAAGAGTGGATGCTAAAAGAACCAGACAAGTGTGCACACTCTGACATTTTAATGCAGTAGCTGTGGATGAGGAGAATGAACTCCAGGAAGTGGCTGGACTCGTGTGTCCTCCTGAACTTCCACTGCCTCTTGTCACTGTTAGGGACAGTTCTCAGTGGAGCAGCTGTACCACTGAGATAACCCCGCAGGACATTTTCACATTCTTGTGTTCTTCCCTCTTGCTCTCTCTCTTCCTTTCTGGCTCATTACTGGTGATGCTTAAGATAGGAGGGTGACAGTTTTACATCTGTAACAATAGATTTTTCACTTTTTTTTTTTTGCCAATAGCTTTTTTCCTAATGTTAAATTCTATTTTTACAATGTTTGCTGTTTATAGGGTGCCAGACATCCTTCTGATGTGTTGTTTCAAAGCTTTGAGCAACATAATAGTAATTAAAACCCCCATACCTTTATGTAACAGTTTTTCTGACAGAGGTCTGGGGTTTTTTATGTGTATGTTTTCAATTCTGAAGCACACAAGGTCAGACAAATTGAATAGCTTAGACTTCTCAGTCATATGAGACAATTTTGTTGTGCGTGGGAGGGAGTTGTGGTTGCTTAATTAATCCTCATCAGACTAAAACAGCTGAAGGCATGCTCTGAAGGAGAGACAAATCCTGGCTGACTTTATCAGAACTAATTCTATTATATAAATTGGGGTGGCTTGCAGGAGAAAGTTGAGAGAGAGATTAGCCTTGTCAAGCTCTTTTGTGGATGGCAGAAGTTAAAATAAGAAATGGTCTTGACTCTCGTTTTATTCCTGTTAACTTCAGTGGAAATGCAAGTCTGCTGAATTTTAAAATGTCCAACTTAAAAAATTTTTTTTTCTTGCCTCAATTTCAGGCATTGGGAACCATTATTACTACCTGCTGTTCCTGTCTTTCCTAACAATGACTGGTGTCTGGCTGCTTTATGGAGCTCTTCAGTGTATGTATCCATGAGTTTAGTTTAATTTAGCTTTCAAATCCATCTCTGTGTGGTCTTTATTTTTCAGCATTTCATTTCCAGCAAGTATAACCTGCACAAGTGATACCTTATTTCAGCAGCAATGTCACTGTGTAGCTTAAGGGAAAATGCATCTGAGTCTTTGGTCAAATACCTGATTCCATTTGTGTTGAGCAAGAACAAAGATGCTGCTGTAGTGGGATGTCCATTGGAAAATGAAATAGCAGAAAACATTTTTGTTAGAAAGGAAATAGGGAATCTATGTGGAGGAAGGTCAGGTGGCAGGTTCTAATTTGGATGCCCTTTGCTGTAACAGAAAATAAGTTTGTAAATACATTATTGCAAAAGCTTATTGGTTTGGTTTTTTTTAATCTGGAACTATCTATACTAAATGGAAACATTTCTTTTTGGTTTCAAAGTAGTTTCATTCTGAAGAGAAAAAAGTATATTATCTCATTAATAAATTTGAACTGTTACTTTGAAAAATTAAAGTTTATTGGAAAGGAGAGGAAAGCCTTTATAATGTAGTTCCTGAGGAAGAATTACCAGAGTACCAACCTTTTAAAACAAGGATGTTTTTCTGTGGATCATGAACACACAGTGTGAAGGTTATGCAGCCAGAATAGCAAGCAGCCACGCATCTGTGTGGGTGCCTTTAGGTGACAACGGGGTAGATGAAATGTGGTATTTCTAGAGGATGTTGCTATGTAATGTTCATTGCATGCAAATAATCTTTGCTGAGCTCTAAAGGGCTTAAAATTATAATTAACTGATTTTGTGTCTTGTCAGATTGGTCCAACCACTGTGCAGCAAGTTACCATCAAGATGGAGCGTGGACGTACTTCACCCAGACAGTGTCCTGCTCTCCCTGGGTTTCCTACATCTCCTCAGTAGCCTGTTTCCATACCCTGTGGGCCTCCTTGTGGCTCACTGTTCAGCTTTATCAGGTAATATTTTCCTTCAGTTTATGCTTCTTGTCACATTAAAGCTTTTCTTTGAATGATTTCCTCCCATAAAAACTCTGTGCCTGCTGTCCCTGATTACTGTCACAGCAAGGTGCTTCTCTTAAATCTCAGGGCAGACCTTGAAGTTTCACAGATTCTTGTGCACTCAGCATTCTCCTGTTGGAAGTAGAATGACAGTCTGCAAATCATTCCTATAACTGAGTTCTGGTTTACTACTCATCAAAAATTCGAAACGTATAAAAAGTTGTATTTAAAGAGAAGAAATTTATTTGACTAATAGAACTGGTATTAGTGCCCCCAAAACTGCACAAAAGCTCAGTAACACAATTATTCCTGATTTGAAAATTCTGTGGCAGAGCTCAGTCATGTGTCCTTAGACTGTTAAATCCCACTGCTACAGTAAAAATATATGACCTGGATTTTATCTTGTTGAGGACTGTCAAATTTCTTGTTTATGTTTTTCTCAGAGAAAAGCTTGGCTATGCAAACAAAATTGAGAAGAGCTGTCTTAAAACATCTGTGAGCTTGTTTAGCAGCTCTTAGAAAAGAGGTGTCTTTGAGATATGTGTTAAGCATACTGAGCTAAGGGCTTGTTTTACGTCTTGTTTAATGAAAAAAACCAACCAACCAACCAAAAAAAACCCCAAAAAGCTCCACAATTTTAAATGCACTAGATTTTTGCAGTGTCCAAGACAGTGGGATATCATGCTGGAAAAAGATAGGGAGGATATTTACAGTTTAACTACTGTATTTCTTACACAGTCATTTGAAAATGTACTGCTTTATGGCATTTAGTGTCATTGTGGATCAAGGGATCTTTTTCTACCATTTTATGTGGTAGAATATAGACAAAATCTGAGGATACTGGTGCTCAACTGTGATAGATCTCATACTTCTGCAGACATCTGTGAAAGTACAGTCTTCACAGATGTCCCAGTTAAGCTTGCCTTCTCTGGAAGCTGCCGTTAGAGCTTGCTGGGTTGTGTTTTAGCCCAAGTGACATTTAAAAACATACTTTTCAGTCATCAGTTAAAGCAGTGGTTACTTACTTGTTAGATATGGCCAACCTCTTCCCCCCCTGCTCCCTTCTTGTTAGTATCTTTTGGTCTCACCGGAATTTTAATTTGTGATGTTCATGTTGTAACCATTACTTACATTTTTCTTCCAATCAGATTGTGTTCCTGGGGTTGACCTCACATGAAAGAATGAATCTCCTGGTACAGAGAAAATCCTCTAAGCATCCTGTTTCACTCAGGAGGACTCCATACAAGTGGGTATTAATGAACAGAGTGTTTTAAGCATGTTATCTCTTCAGTACTGATTTGCTTCACTGCTTCATAAATGCAAAAACACTATTCTGGGGGTGAGGGAGTGCTGTCCTTTAATTTGTTCATCAGTCTCTGTTGTGTAGGATCAGAAAGAGAATTAGGTATGAACTGGCCCACTTCTGACTTCTCTTACAGTATTTGGCTCTATTAATAGAGAAATTGGCACCAAGGTTTCCCTGTTTCCTCAGGTGTACTAACAGATGAGATCTTACTAACTTTTGAATATTTGAGTTCAACTTAATCTACTCTCATTTGTTAATGTAAAACATGTTGTAAAAGTTCAGCAAAGGAATAAATGCTCAGTTGAGAGCTTTTCTGCTTCTTTTCCCTGAGCTGTCTCCCTTGACAGGTTAATATTTTAAGTACTGTCTCATGGTGAACTGGTATTTTTCATTATTGCAGTATTCTTTTGTTAGGTTTATTAATGCATATTTTTCTCTCTTTTTTCAGCCTTGGATGCTTCCAGAATCTTGCAGACTTTTTCCAGTGTAGTTGCTTTGGTATGTTCAAACCCAACGTAATTGACTGGACCAAGCAATACAAACCTTTTCATCTGGCAAAGGAGAAAAATGTTCATTCTGTGTAAAGTTTTGCTTAATTTCTAAGATGGTTGAGCTGAAAGCTAAATAAAACTGGATATTTTGTTAATTTTTACAAACTCTTGTGAAGCTGCTTTTTTTTCCAAATATTAAACTTACCTTGCATAAGATACAGCAGATTTGTATACGAACACTCATCGTGTGTCTGTGTATGTGTAGTTTGAGCTGAAACTATTTAAAATTTTATGTGAGGAGATGACACAAATATATATATTTTTAAAGGTAAGTTTTTAGGGCAGAATTTCGAAATGATGTTGGTACCCTTGCTTTGCTTTGCTGATAATGAAAGACAATTAAATTTGAAAATTAAGATGAATGTTCATGTTTAAAAACTTAATATTACAATTACGTTGTAATTTTATCACTTATGCTGTGAAAACCTCTAAGTCTTTGTATTTGAAGGGTTTACATTAAATAAAATAGTTCTTTCGTACTTGTAAGTGTATTTTTGCAGACTGAAATAGATTTGAGGGATATGTGACCAGTGAGGTATTTAAGAGTGGGTAGGCACAAAACCGTAAGAAGCAGCCTGACTCTTTGCCTTATGTTTTTCACATATATATGTCCTGTTAGTAAAATAGGTAAGTTTATGATAGAAAATAGCAATGTACATAAAAAGAGGAAATTGTTCCCCACTGCATCTGTAATAGCTAATGTCAGCCACATTCCCAAGAAAAGGAGGGGCCAGCTGGACAGTGTGTGTATGGTATGAATGTAAGTCAAAGTAGATAACAATGAAAACCAGCAGGGACAGAGTTCAAGATCAGGAAATTAAAGTCAGATACCATCTAGAACTGACATAGTAAGTAATGTAGTGAAATGCAGTTCTTGTAGTTAAGAAAGGGGTTTCATTCATCATGGTGAAATCCATTTATCTGCAACACTGTAGAATGTAAAAGCACAAGCAAATACAAATAAAAGTAACGTGAAGCAGTAAGTACTTTATTGTAGCTTGAAAACAGACAAAACTTATAACACTGTATTCTGAGAAAATGTTGGGGTTTTTAGAAATACCTCCCTCAGAGAGAGAGAGAATTTCAAATCCTTTTTAATTGTCTCGAAGCAAGTAACATCTACTTGTCATAACACAAATGCCAGCATCTTCAAAACTCAGTTAGGAGACTGGTGGAAATACAGACAGTGTAACATTGTGAACAAAGGACTGGGAACACCTGGATCCTTCACTCCAGAAGGGATCCCTATCCTAATGGGGCGCTATGAGTGTAAAATTCCAGTCTAAAATGTGACAAGTACTAGTTTAAGAAGCAGTAACGTACCATGAGGTTCCTTGCCTTTATTTACTTAAACACGAACACGAGTCTAGTTTTATCACTGTACCTTTTTAATCTACTTTAAGAATTTTTTAAGAGACAACTCACAAATTTTTCCTGCAAGGTGGAAAATCTTAATCAAATGCCCTAGGTTCTTAGCAATATGTGTTGTTTATTGTTTTACTTGACAGCTATCACTTGGTGGCATCAACAGCTGTTTGAGTCTGTTGCATCCATTCCTTCTCATTCACACTCTTTCTTTTCCACTTGAGTGAGGCCACCAAACCCAATTCCTTTGGGACCGAAATTTTTTGCATAGCAAACTGCAAAAGAAGGAGAGGGAGGTAAATGGTACTCTGAAGGCTCTCAGATAGAGGTAAATGTCTTCTGGTTTTCATTTTTAGATTACTATCAAATTTAAGTCAATAAAAAGGAAGGAAATCTGAAATGGTGTATTTCCCATAAGTTTATCCAGGTCTTAATAGTGAAACTGGTATCAAGTATTTGAATTACACACAAGCTGCATCTGGTGATCTCAAAAAAAATTTAAGAAAGATTTTTTTCAGATCTAAGTAATATTTTCATTAAAGCTACTTTCCTGACTGACAATGCTCAGTAAAACTTGGTCTGATGAGTAACACAGAGTAACTCAGAGATTTTTAAGGAGGTTAAAAGAACTAGAGCGTAATCCGGAAACTATTGGAGGGCTTTTAGGTAATTCCATTTGAACTCTGTATTGGTTGGTGTGTGTTACTTAACTATGCCAAGTGGTAATGGTGAGCATTTTTCTCCAAATATGCCAACTCGGTCCACTTGTGGTTGACAGACTGTACCCAAAGTCACAGAGCTCCAGTATTCTTCTTTAGGGTTCTCTATAAAGTTTAGCTTTGGATATAAAACCTTTGTGTATTTTTTCCTCTTAAGCTATTTCTGGGAGTCAAGTGAAATCTGTGAACTTTCTGGATCTGAGAATAACATCTAGATGTATAATTTACCATTTTTGCATTATCTTCTGTGCTACCAATGCAGTGGAAATATCTTTAAAATTTTACTGGCAAGAATTCCAATCTGGAGGACCAAAGATCTGTATCTTTGTGGATTTTTTATTTTAGTGAGTGGTAACTGCGGGTACAAGAGCCTGGCCAGCAGATATGGCCAGTGCTCTGTTAGAAGGTCTTAAGACAGATTTGAGAGGTTGTCGTATTTGTAGAAAAATTATAGCTTTAAAATTTAAATGTTAATAGTAGAAGCTGCAACTGCAATGTTACCGTAGCTCTTTGCTTTCAGAAGGCTGTTAAAAATAAGAGAAAATGAAATTACCTGCGGTTGTTAAGCATACCGCAAGGTAAATCACAATGGCAATCCTAGGTCTGAAGAGACTAACTTTGGACTGACTCCGTACCCCAGTTCAGCTCTCTGCAACTCTCACCTTTACAGTAGAGCTCTCCATCTTTGTCCGTAACGTTCGTGGATTCCAAACT
This sequence comes from Oriolus oriolus, assembly GCA_013400235.1. NCBI lineage: Eukaryota > Metazoa > Chordata > Aves > Passeriformes > Corvidae > Oriolus > Oriolus oriolus. The sequence goes on from VXBT01000540.1 coordinate 12,369, forward strand.
CTTCCCACAAATAGCACAGCGGAAGCAGGTCTTGTGCCAAGGCTGAGGAAAGGAAGACAACTCATTGTGTGTTACGGGAAGTGCACGGCCAACAGGCACAAGAAACAAGGAAGTACTGCTTTGTGGGGTGTGAAAAGGTTAAAATTCATTTGTTGATCTGGTGGCTTCTGTTTTCAGTCATTCCAGGTTAGTCTTTTTTCAGTTACTTTGTCTAATATATCTTCAATTGCCACTACAAATAAAGGTTTATCAATATGCCCAGAGATGGAGGAAGAGCCAGCCTGTACACTAATCAGTGCTTGGTCTTCAGACATCAGTAAGAAGCAAAAAGTCGAAGAAAACTTACAAAAAGCACAAGATTTTAAACCTGAACGTACATCCTCTTGTAGCGATTTGCAAATTCATCCTCAGGTTTTCTTTATGAATGAAAATTTAAATTATCAAGGACCCTAGCTATAGTTTCTCACCCTTACAAAACTGTCGAGTTTCTTCTTAGTGCTGAAGTCACTACTCACCTTTCCTCCTCCCATGATCTTCTCTGCAGCATACACCGATTTGCCACAACGGGGACATTTATCCACATCTACCATCTTTTTGGCAAACTTTGAAGCATTAGTTGGTGTCGAAGGGCGAGCAGGCTTTGGTGACCCCCTGAAACAGAAGTTTTCAATGTTTTTAAGTGCTTCCATGATTTTTTGGTAAGGTATGTAAAATACTGAATTGCTGGTCTCTGACATGCAAAAGGGGATAAAAAAAGAAGAAAATCAAAGTATTCTGTTGAATTCTGTGTTGTGTGATTGAGAAGCTGGTACCGTAAGCTCTGATGTTTCCTGTTCTGGGCTAAGTGCATGGAGCTGACAGCAGCCATGTGCAGAAAAGGTTATATTTAATGAAAAGTGAGGTAAAAACCAATTTTCTGTCATCAAGAGGCAAGAGGGAAAATACAAGGAAAAGAGGTCTCTATTCTGTGTAACTGGCTATCTGCTGGTACTCATCAAACTGAAAATAAAAATTCAGGTTTTTGCATGCTATTGTTTCATTAGGCAGTGAGACATTTGGACAGGGAACTGGGGTTCTTACCTGGCCTAGGGTCAAAAGCACATCAGAAAAGTAGCTTTGTTTTTATTTCTGGACTCTGTGCTTTACATGTTTGTGCATAAAGCCTTTCACAGAATGATTTCTGAATTATCGGGTTGTTGGACTGCAACGGGTCATTATATCCGCAGGATGTGACAGTTTCGGTGCAGAACTCTGCCCATAATGGATTTGTGTGGTAGAAGGAGCTACAGTTAGATACATTGTTTAAGCTTTTATTTCCTACACAGCATACTGGTTAATTGGTTTCTTAGAGTTAGACCACCAGAAGGAAGAAGCGCCGTTGATTTAGAAATGTGCAGCTTTGAGAACTGGAGGAAAATCCCATAAAAATGAACTGTCAGAGCTAATTATGTGCTTTTGGAAGACCGTATCCCATTAGAATTTCTTTGTTCAAACATGTTCTCAGTGTGTTTGTAAGTGTTATTTGAACCACAGGGAGGATTTAGAAATGTTATTTCCCCCATTGAGAGGAGAGCTAACAGTATGGGGTAGTGTGATTATTTCTCTAAGAAATAGCTAAGTGGATTTTAGCATCTAACAGGAAAAAAAAAAAAATCTTTTTTTATAGTGAATGTGACTTTACCACTGTGCTACAAATGGCAGATTACAATTGCAGTGAATATTTACATGTGTGGTGGCATATAAAGGCTGCTTCTGCAGAATAATTGCCTATTGAAGGAAGGGATAATTTGTGAAGCAGGCTTAAAGAGACTGAGCATCATTAAAAACTGTAAATTACTGTGTCCGGGGAAGGAAAGGGTGTAGGAAAGTCTGCTCTGCTCCTTACGCCGGATGTTGTTATGGAAACAGAATAAAATATCGAAAATACCCTGGTAAGAGACAAGTAGGACCAGAAAAAGAAGCTGTCGGTGGGATTTAACTCACTGCTGCTGCAGATTCAAGCCCAGGTGGTCTCCGGTGTCAGTGCTGAGGCATCCAGCCCCTTGTCCAAAGCCAACACCTTTGGGGCCGTATTTTCTCCCGTAGCAGGTTTTGCAGTAGATTTCAGATTCGTGAGCTGCTACTGTGGTGCTGTCCAGAGCCTTCCTGCAAGCCACTGAAAACAGGGAGAGAGAGAGGCATGTATCAGCATTTGCCTTTTCAAAGTTGAATTTATGTGGTTTAAAATAATTGCAGCTAGTATTTATTTATTTTTTAACTTTAAAAAGACGGGAGAACGAGACAGTCGGTATAAAACTTGACTGGGGTGTTGCTGAGGCAGGGGGAGGCATGTGTGTGCACAAAACCTGTTCTCCTTTTGCCACTCTGAAGTTATCCTGTAACCCCAGGGAAATCATGGGCTTGCTGAGAGAGTTTGTCTAGATCTGTGAAGCTTAAGATGGACTTGAGACAACCCACCCTAAACTCCCAAACCTTAAAAAAGGGCAGAAAGAAGGTTGCAGGGGCATTGATTCCGCTGTGCATCTGGACCTTTCAAAATACTTGCTCTGAGTCTGTGGTGGCTTTCTCAGCCCAGCCCAGGCTATTTCGATGTGGTGTGTTTCTGAAAGAGGCTTTAACATCGACACCATGTCTGGAGTCAGGCAGGACATGTTGGGGGTTTTTTATCATTATTTGTTTGTTTGAGCTGTGGCACTAAGGCAAAGCAAGTGTCAGCTCTGTCAGACTTCCTCCAGGATGACAAGAGTGTGGCTGTAGCCATTCCCAGACAGATCTCTTACAAATTGCGTTTGCTACAGGGAGCAACAGCTTAGCTTAAGGTCTAGCAGACTTTTGGACAGAAGGTGCCACAGGAATGCCCAGCTTTCATCAGGGAATACAAATTATGTCCTCTACGGCACTGCTAACAATGAATGGGGAAAAAAAGAGTAGCTGCACTCCTCACTACTTGGTGATGAGCGTATGTCTGTGTTTGCTGCACCACTTCAGGAACTCGGTGTGAGACAGCCTCCACCCCACGGAGACAGGAAGACCTTTCAATTCCGAGTGCCTATCGAAAACCAGGATTTTCTAGTATGCTAAAAAATTAATATTTCAGTACTTCTTACAAATTGTTCACTGTTCAACGGTGGTCGATTAGAAGTGGGGAAAAAATAGGCAAAAACTTTCTCTCCGGGTTCCTTAGAATATGTGCTTGCCCTGCAGAGGGCATTCCAGTCACGGGCTGTCGACAGCTTGGAAAACAAAGTTGCTGAGTTCATGTATGCAACAAAAAGCTGTGAAATACCAAAGTATTGGAAGTGGCTGGAAGTGCAAGATCTGGAGTAGCTCTCTGAGCATTTGATTAGTCCCTTTCCCCCACGTTTACTTTAAATGTCCTCCTCTGAGTCCAATTTATCCACCGCAGGGAACTTACATCCTGGAACCCCTGCATCTTTAATTATAGAATCCTAGAATGGTTTGGGTTGGAAGGGACTTCAAAGACCATATAGTTCCAACCCCTAGACCAGGTTGCTGTTAAGAGGCAGTGTACAACACTAGTTATACATCCCCAGCTCTCTGGTTATCTTTGTGGCTTTCCTCCTCCCTGTACTGCACGGAGGGGGAAATAATTTGCAAAGACCTTTAAAGTTAACAGATATAAAATGGGGAGCTTCTGTAAACGTGTGAACCTGATCTCCTCGTACCACAGTCTTGCTTTGAGGTGATAATTATGTTTGCTAAGGGAGTTAAGGGATGATGGAAACTCTAGCAGCAGATAAAGTGTTTCTATTTCTGGTACCTTAGGGATAGGGTATCAATCCACCACGACAGATGGAGCAAAAGCCCTTGAAGTGCTATTGTTGAAATAACTTTGAGACCTGTCATCTGCCAACAGATCCTGTTCTCCCGCCGGCACTGAGGAGATCCAGGTTGATGGCGTGTGATCCTGCCAAATGTCCGTCACAGCTGCACTTTGGGTAAAAGCTGTCAGTGAAAAAACTCTCTGCAGGTAAACAGGAGTCTGCACGGGAAGGAGGGATTGCTGGAAACAAGTTTCTCTCTTACAGTAGTTGCAGGGAAAAACTATGGAGCGGAGAGAGAGTGTTATAAATAGTTCAGCTTGTCTGATTCTTCCTGTGTTAGCAGGTCGCTTGAATCGTTTGTAATTCTGCTGAAATTGAGCTCTTTGGTCAAAAAATACTGGTGTGTTTTGTGTGCCTGGTCAAATATAATGTGAAATAGAAGATATATTTGGAATAGTTTTATACAGAAATACACAAAAGTACAGGTAAACAGGTAAACTCTTTCCACGCCTGAATTTAGGTTGGGGAGGATTGATTTTCTTCTGTTGAGAAATGAAATCCTATAAATGGTTCATAGAAAAGCCAGTGAATGTGATACATGATACTGAGGCATCCAGAGCTGCTGAATAGAGTACATGAATCATGGGGAAAGTAAAGCCAATTAACATACCTTTCATATGCCAACTGGGCAACTTAGATGCATCTTCAGGTTTTGACCTTAAACATATTTTTGATGGGAATACTTCTTTTAGTATCTAACCTATTAATAATTTAATTCAGACTTAAAACTACAAGGGTCAAATAAATGAAAAAGTAAAAGGAAAACCCACAACAAAATACACCCCCAACCAACCAAGAAGGGCCCCACAACAAACTAAATATTTGTTAGAGATAACAGATGTATGTTGTTTATCATGAATTGCTAAAAGAAAATAATTCAGTTGTACTAAGAACGAAGCTTGCACTTGAGAAATATTCATAACCTTGCTCTATTAGGACAGCTCTTTATTTTTATTTAGTATTAATTGTTATAGGCAGAACGTGGAAGTATTAAGGAGGTTCCAGCTGAGACCGAGATTTTTCTTTTACGATTCTGTAAGGACTGGCTGAAGGTTGTCAGTTAACTGAAAACTTTTTGAGGGAATCCTTTCTTACTCGGCCTTTTAGGCATCACTAAAGGCATAATTTGAACTTTCAGGCATCACTTTTAGGGCACCTGGAAAAAGGCAAAGACAGCTCAGGTGTGTCCTTTGGACTCATTCTGCGAAGTGCTGCACTGTATCAGCTAAGCATGCAATGTTAGTCTCATGCTTCCAAATCAGAAGTCTCTATCCCTCCAGGAAAGGAGGGAGAAAATTGGATTCAATGGCTTCTAAACTATCACACTGGAATTCGTACTGCAAAGGTACTAATCCCAACCATTGTCTGCAAAATAAACTCTTCAGCTATCTTTAGTTCTTAGCAAATTGTTTAAATTGTCTGCTCTCTCTCTCCACAAAGGACAGAGAATGAACTGACACCTTCTCTCCAATTTTTTTTCGAGTGCTACCTCATCTGCAGAGAAAGCAAAATTCCTGTAAGCCAAACATCACAGAGGAGTGTGGAGGGAAAGAGTAAGTGAAATGGGACTACATGAAATATGGAAAGGAGGAGACAGGTACATGCAGAGCCTTGGTGGGAGGTTTTGATGATACCAGGGTCTTTCAGCTTTTCAGTGTGAAATGGACTACTGTCAGGATTCACTGTGAAAGTAATCATCTCCTAAAACTGCAGCAGTAATCGTCCTTCTAATGAGTCTAATGAGTGCTGTTTGTGTCGTTCTGCTGGACTTTTTAACTTGAAGGAAACCTGTGATGTGCCACACTGTGGGATAGAAGGAAAGGTTTCCTGGAGACAGACGTAGATACTGTGACTCTGCAGCACCTTAGTGTCCCTGACAAAATCCATCTGATGTTTGGACAAAGAAAAGCCTGGATCCCGAGAAGCAGATTGCTCCAGGTAAAAGGCTACAAAACTGCCTGCCAAGTAATACAAAAATTAATGTTCTGGCTTTAATGGAAGAGTTAAACAGAGCTATGAGGGTGCTGTGACATTAAACCATTTATCTCAGCTTACTGCAGAGGAAGCATGACTTGTGGAAACTCCTTCCATTGCACTGGATTTCCTCAGCGTGGTACACTGTCTTTTCACAGGCCCCACACTTGGCTCCTCCTCCCCAGTTCGGCATCCTTATCTGAAGGGTTAACCTAGGAAATCAAATTACATAAATAAATACAACAGCAAATGTGAATTCTTTTAAAAGGAACAGCTTGATTTTTAAAAATTCATTATCTTTCCGCCCCTCTCCAGTCAACTGCTACTGCATACTTGCAACACACTACATACCTGTGTGGTATCAGAAGTGAGGGTGCTACCTCACTGGTGCTTTGGGGGCAGGGACAGCCTGAATCCCTGTGATTCTCTCTTGTAAAAAAGGCTATTCCTCAGCTTGGAATATTGTGTTGGTAAATATGTGAAATGGTTGTGAGGTGTTTCAGTGAAAAGGTGCTAGGATCATTCAACCCTCTTCTGGAAAAGAGGATCTGGGATTCGTTTTCCATCAAATAGTCATTTTCTGTCAATACTGCACTTTCCTGTACCCCAGCATAGCCTTTTCTGAGTTTCTCATGAAACAGCCACAAGATCACTGTGCTGCACAGCCACTGTAAAGTAATAATGGATAGATTCCTGAGGTGCTTAAGGTGTGGGGTTTTTTCTTTGTCAATTGCATTTAAAATCTAAACACCAGAGAAAAAAAGAGCCGTGGTTACTCTTCCAGTTCTTGCTATTCCTGTTAGCATTGGAGTGCCTTGCCCAAGGTCACACAGGAGGGCAGGAGCCCAGCCCAGGTCTCCTGATGCCAGGCTCAGTGCCCTTCCCTGTGATTGTCACACACCTGGAACAACCCCAGCCCTCAGCCTGCCCTTCGGTTTTCTTGTTTGAGTCATCGTTTCTGGAAAGACTGGGACGTCATCTTGTCATCTCCACATCGTATTATCGGGTTGTTCCAAGCTCCTGGCATGGGCCTTCCTCCTCCTTCTTGGAAAACCAGTCACCTTCTTATTATAGTTATTTTGAAGCCTGCTCGTGCTATTTATGTTTGACTAAATTCACCAAAAGGTGCTTTTAACTAAGAGGAGGATTTTGAAGGCTGAATCAGGCCTGCGACCTGACAATTTTCTTCTGAGGTTAGGTGATAGAGAGAGGGGAATTTGTCATGGCAGTGATGTAACATAGCTGGTATTTTCAATTGCTTCCATTTTAGACTAACATTTTACTATATATTTACATTGGACACTAATGCCCTGTGCTTATCATCATCTCAGTGACTTCTGTACTGTTGTCTTCTGAATTCCAGAATGAGACGAACGATGTCTACATGCCAGCTCTGCATCCTGAAGGCAATCCTTTCTGGCAACTAAGACCAAAAATCCTGCAGTGGCGTAAAAGAGATGTCTGTCCAGCAAAAGGAAGGTGGCACACACTGAAGCAGTAACACTGGAGACATGGCAGTGGGGGCAGGTTTTGCAGTCAGTGTTTGATAATAGTGCAGATACCAGCATATCCAAACATCTCTGCCTTGCTACGGCAGTTGTTAGCATATCCTTAACCCTGTGTGATTAAATAGTTGCTGGTGTGACTGCTACCTTCACTAGACAGCGTACCTGTCATCCTCGTGCAAGATCCAATCTCTCCGCCTCTTTGTGAGGCTGATTTATGCTCAGCTGAACACCCTCCCCAGCTCAGTCAGCCCAGTCCTCTGCTGTCACACAGCAGCAGCATCGTTAATCTCTTCCAGACCCTGCCAGCTCTCTTGGGAGCCTGCTCAGGAGCAGAACTGCTCTGGCAGTTCCAAAACAGTAATGGTGCAGAAAGGAAAAGAAAACTCGGCTTTCTTCTAACTCTGTTTATCTGTAATGCAACAAGTGAGAAGCAAAAAAACCCGATGTAGCTGAAATAAAACAACAAAACTAACTGTGCACAATGAGCAGACGATGAATTTGATCTCTCTCACTCAGTGAAGCCTTTACTGAACAGCACTGTTAAATTGGTTTTTCCATTTCTTTTATATGTGAGATAAAGGAACAGAAAGGAATCTTTTATGCAGGTAAAATCTTATTTTCACTCTGCCATTCTATATTTTCTCCTGTTTTTAAAGTACTTTTGTATTGGTGCCATTTTTTTTCTCTTATGAAAATAGTTCAAGCGACGCTTCAAACATTTTAAAAGAAGGAAGAGCAACTGTGGATAAAAATCAGTTTTGTGACACTTCCTTGAAAACTAAAATGAGATTTTTGTGTCTACAATGTTCCCTTTCAAATCAGGCTTCCAGTGGAATCCCTTCCCAGCTGAGGCAGCACTGGCAGCTGCCTGGGAGGAGAGTGGTTTGTACCTCTGGTCTCTGTAAAGCTGCTTCTGCTGTGTTAGCTCTCCTCAAAGGCACACCAAGCCTCCAAGCCTGTGGCAGCAAGCATAGCTGCCACAGTTACATCATCAGCTGAAGGGGAAAAAATAATCTCTGAAAAAGTCTGATAAAGTGTGATAGTGAACCTTGTGCTGTCAAGGGCTGTGGTTAAAGCTCTTAGAAGAACCATTGTTCCTGAGGCTAATTATAGTAACATGACTGGGCATGCATACACATTTTCCATGTTTTTTTGGCATCACGATGGGAAGCTGTAGGAGAAAGAAGAAAGGCACAGCGGGAATATTCCCATAAGGATACTGGTGTAAGAGCAGCAGTGCATGCCATGATGTCTGTGCTGGCTGGAGGAACAGCTAGGTGAGGTACCAGGGCACGTCTGTGCTTTTCCTGTCTGGGCTTTGCTCATCCCTCTGGAGGTGAGCAGCTATCCCTGTGGGTGCTGCCTGTGCAGCAGGGTTACCATGAGAAAGTGACCTCCACAGGGGGTGTGGCATTCATAGTTTTCTACTCATCTAAATTATAATGGTGGATAAAGCTCCATCCTTACAACGTGCAGATAGAGCTCGATCCCTCATTTGTTGTCAGAAAAAATTAGATCCAAAGTCTCCACTTCCCATAATTTCACCGGGTGTCAGTATCTAAATCCCCTTGAAATTCGTCGAACCTTGTTGTCTTACTCCAGCTAACTTTTCATATCTGCTCATCACATGGTACTTGTTATATTCTGGTGATCTGGTGGGAAGTGGGGCAGGCTCATCCTAAATGTGTGACACAGAAATCTCTGAGTGTTAGTGCGGTGACGCGTGGGCACTCAGGGCACTGTTAAGCTGGAGGAATGTTCTTGGGCTTGCTCAGTTGCTACTCAGCAGCTCGTATCATTCTTCAGAATGCAGCTTCTATATGGAGCAGAATTCATTCACGAGATGTGCAGCCAAGGATTCGTGCTTCCCATTATTTAGAGCTTATATCACTGCACCGTAGGCTGGGCTTGGAGCAAGGAAGCCTTTGAAGTGTTGGTGTGCTCTGCACAGGCATGAAAACGTTGTGAGCCATCTTCTTTTGGGCTGTTAGTCATACTGTACAAATCTGGGTGTCACATCACTGCCACAGAGTGTCTTATTCTGATCAAAGTGCTATTGACAGGGATATAACCCAAAAGTGTGTTTCGATCCATTGATCTAAATGGGTGGAGGATGCAGTGCAGGCCTGATGAAATGTGGAGGAGCAAAAGGCAGTGCTAATGCCTGACTGTGCTGCAGGTGCAAAATGTACTTAATTAATGAAGGAATTAGAATTAATTCTGGTGCTCCCTTGCTAAACACAAGGTTTTCCCTTCTACATGCTCATGCATTTGACAGTCTGGAGCTCAGGTCTTACCTCAAAGGACTGCAGAGTGGTGTGTTTTGTGTCCGGCAGGATTGTCTCGGTGCCACACGTGCTACGGGATGGCTTTGAAGGGGATAAACAGAATGGGGACTATTGGTCTTTGTGACTGGTAGTAGAAATGCAGCAGGGGGAGTGGTGGGCAGGGTGTGCCTTGCATCTCTCTCCATCTGCTCAGTCTAGACTCAGAGTGTAAGAATACTGATTCCTTGATTCCTTACCCAACGAACAAGCAATAATAATATGAAACTCAAACATCGCTGTCTACATTGAAATGCAAAGTATCAAGGCCGTATTTGAAATTCTTTTCCCAGCTGAAGTCTGGGGGAGAAGCCAATGCAGCCAGGAGTTCACTCTGGTATCTAATCACAGCTCTGCTGTGACCTGTCCTGTGACAGCCATGACTCATCTGGCCGTCCTTAGTGGTACTCACCCCACCAGCACCACGGAGACAACAAGACATGTCTTCCTTTATATAATAGAAATAAAATGCTGCTGTAGTTTTTCTCTGCAACTAACACTCATGGTGAGGTTTTATTTTGATGTGTCTGCAGTGCAAAGCACAATTCCTGCCACTGCATCTCAAACAGCCTGGAGGTGTTTCTGTCAAAATCCAGCCCCCTGCAGAGCATGTTTCTCCCTCGGCAGGAGAGATTCACAACAGAGGTAACATTTGTGTTTGAAGACTGAGCTCACGTGATCTTGTTACGTGTTTATAATCATATTTCTGATATTCCAATGCATTCAGCAGACTATGGCTACAGGTAAATTTTATTAGTTAGCTTCCACCATGATCCCATAATAACCAGCATTTTCCCCTTATTTCTGCAGTCAAGCAAGACAGAGAGGTGAAGGGATGGGAATTCCAGCACTGACACAAGAAAGTAAACACTGATTTTTCATTGGCACTGGTCACGCTAAGTCACACACTTTGAAACAAAAGATTTTAACTGACTTGATGTGAAGCACATGAGGTGTATTGCTGAGAGCCGATAGCATCCCATTCCCTTGCTTGCATCTCTGTTCTTCCACATTATCTATTATTTTCTAGCACAGCGATGCCACATTTCCTTTGAAACACCCTTGATGCACACTTCTGCAGAAATTTAAGACTGCATCTCCAAAAAATATGGTATCCTGACACTAGAGCAAGGTACTTCATTCTGAGTTAGAAACCAACCACAGCCCACGTTCACGTGCTTGTACATTCGCACTCAGAGCTCAGTCTGATCCATGTGGCTGTGGGAAGATGCATCCTGCTGTACAAATGACCCATTCCTTTTTCCAGGCCTAATCCTGGGCTATCAGCTTTCACTGTTCATTTCATAAGACCTTTCTCTAAATCCTTTTCCCTGCACTAGGTCCTTTAAGTGCCAAGCAAAACTATTACAGCCTTTGAGATAGCAATGTGATGATTGAGAATTACAATTAGACACAGAATTATTCTACCTACATACAAGGCTTTATTCTCTGAAATGTTTTTCGCTTTAGGCAGAAAACTTTCTGTAGTAAAAACATTTATGTATTTATGTATGTATGTGTGTATTTATTTATTTATTTGAATTATTGCGGGCTTTCTGAAGTCTTGACCAATCATTCTGTCTTGTAATTCTTGAATGAAGGATGTGTGAATAATTCTTTCATCCTGCATTCTTATCCGGTCATTTTCTGTTACGTCTGCATAGAGGTTTCATTCTTATTTGATATGAAACCAATTGGTCGCTGACATTAAATATTTTGAAGATTTGGGGGGGTTGTTTTGGTTTATTCTTCTAGGACACTATTATGAAAGAACATAAATTTGTATGCATTGTAAGTGTGCTTTCTAAAGACCGACTGTTTGCAGAAAAATCTGTAGCTTTGTAACAAAATCTTTAAATATTCTGAAACTTCTGTTATCCAGTCTTGCCTAGCCCAAATGAGTGTCTCTAACGAGGATCCCCCCAGCCCTGCTCTTGCCACACCGGTAGCTGCTCGCCTGGCTGAGCCAGAAGAATCTCTCTTTCTACTGGCTACTCCAAACCTAAAACACTGCTCTGTAGGACTCATATTTCTGTACCATACCTACGTGGTTTTGTTTGTCAGGCAACAAGCTGCTTCTATCATCTGTTAGGAAGAAAAAAATACCCAAACCCTTTTTGGGAGAACCCGTGAGACTCTACTCACCGGAGTCGCTTGAAGTTCCTTCCTCTTTCCTTAGGTCTCAAAGGGTTTGAGCGGGAGGGGTTCCTGCTCTCTTTAAATGCCGTGACCACCTCTGTCAGCCCTATAAGCTGGGAGGGGAGGGGAGTGAGAGTTTCAGGGATCTGAGCAATGCCATTGCTATCACCAAGCTGAAAATAACCTCTGACAAAAGCCTGGCATTTTGTTCCCTTATGTCCACTTGTGAGTAGGTGGACAACAATGCAGCCCCTCGGATTTCACCTAAAGGACGTTCCTGACTGCAGCCTAATAGATCAGAAATAAAGGTTAAGGTTTCATAGTTGTTCTGCTGCATTGCTTAAATGTGAATCATAAAATAACAGTCCCTGAAATGAGGATTTAGGTATTAATGGTCACAGTGCCAAGAGTAATTCACCAAAATAATTGTTAAAAATAATAATAAATTAAAACCTGTTTGTAGCATCCCCCGGGAAACAACAGTTTTAAACTAAACAGCATTTCATTCTGCAGTTCATGATTTGATAGATGTAACTGGTTTGTCTTGCAGGATACAGACAATTATGCTTTGAACTCAAATCTTTCCTTTTTTACTGTTTTCAGGCATTAAGATGGGTAGTTAATATGTATAATATTTAGCCTGTGTAATTATTGCAGTTATATTTGCCATGCCTGACTGAGCCCCTTGGAAATGGATGAGGCTGCAGGTATGTTAGAGATGTGGGCAGTAAAGTATGAAGCACTTTTTTACAAGGTTTTATTTTAAGGACTTTAAAGGTTTAGAAGCTACTTCTCATTTTCTGAACAGATACCTGAATTTAGCAACTTTGTTCAGGATCATGGACTTTGCCGTGTATGAAAGGGCCCATTCCAGGGGTTAAACACCAGAAATCTCAAGCTGAAAGTCTCGACTTGGGAACTTTCATGGAAGTGTAAGGAAATTAGATGCCTAGTCCACGTCAGACTTTAAGATTTAGGGGTCTGTTTGCTGAAGCTGCTAAGAAAACTCTTAGGAACCTGTAAATCTGTTTACTGTTGAGTCTGGCAAGGATTTTATAATGCAGAGACAGGTGCTTGGTGTAAAATTGAAGGACTATTTTTTTCCTGAGCAAAGGAGCTGGACTCCATCTCTTCCTGGTTGTTCTCCCCAGATAGTTAATGGAACTATTCTATGTCAGATAAGGCCAAATGCAGAGGGGAGAGTGCAGTGTGGGTGGTGTGAGGGTTCCTCATAAGAGGGCAGCGAGAAGGGGTTGTGGCAGGCCTGAGCTCCCTGCTAGAGTACATGGGAAGCACTGAGAAGCTTCTAAAATCTTTGTGTTTGCACCCTTAGTGACTTATGTTAGGATCCCAACGTGTGAGAGACATGAACCTTCTCTAATCTTCACTCATGTTTTATAGATCATGTCCTTGGATAGATCTGCACCATAACCAGCTGCAGGGAACTCTGCAGAGAAAGGTTTTACCCCCAAATATAAGTATTTTCCCTTTGGTTTTGGCAGAGGATTTAAGGGGAAAATGGAGCTAAACAACCTTTAGTTTTCCTGGTGTTGAGTGCTGCTTAATTTCTGCGCTACTGTGTGCCCCTGTAAGGATTGTCAAAAGGCTCTTTACAGGTCCAGGGAACAGCTGGATCTCTACAGGTCAGCTGGGATTATCTACAATTCCAGGTCAGCTGTGGTTTGCAGGACCTGGGACTGGAAGAAAAGACTCAAGATGTGCAACTGGAGTTGCACATGCACGAATTGGAGTGAGAATGTAGTCTTCTATAAATCAAAGGCAGGGATTAAAAAACCCTGCCTGAGAGCTGGAACACAGCAACTCAAAAGCAAAGCCAGCCTGGGGATCAGAAGGACTTTCAGAACACATCAGGTACTCGGGGCATGTTCCAGGGGAGGTGAGGCAGGTGGGAAGAGCAGGGAGCTGGGCTATCAGAGACAAATGCAGGTCTTCCAGGGCATGAGACCCTTGGAGCAGAGAAAGCGGCAGCTTTTCAGCCTGCAAAATGAGCACACAGGGAGAAAAGTGCTCATGAAGAAGCAACTGCAGTGTGTCAGGAGCCAAGAGACACTGGACAGTGAGTCAGAAAATAGGCTCAGCTTTCCAAAACAGCACCATGTGTGAGAAGAGCATTTCACCAAGCCTAATTACTGTAGTTTCTTAGTCTGTCAGCCGTGGTGTTCAAAAATGAAAGGCATGGTTTGTTTCCATTGAGTAATGCAAGTTTCTGAAACCTTTGGCTTTACATTTCCAGAATGAAATTGATAGCAGGTGTAAGGAAAACCAGTTATCTCTTTGGAGAAGAAAAATCTACTCAGTGCTCTAGTGAGAATTCTTCCCTCTTCCAGCTTTTATTCTCCTTTCCCCCTCATTTAGGAATATTTCAATAGTGATCCTGTTCTGTCAGGTGTATTTTGTATTAGAACTTTGCATGATTAAAGACTAGACGAGTTTGTTTTACTGTGGTAGCTGTTTTAATTGGGTTTTTTTTATACAGTCCAAGCCTGAATCTTGGGCTTTGCTACCATTGCTCCTATCCCAGTTTGGTCTGCCAGGCACATTTCACCTGGGAAAGCAGATACACTGCATTTTTATTTAATTTGTTAGCTATTACTTGTTATCTGAGTGTGAACTGTAGGAGGAGTCCTCATCTTTCTTCCTTCAGTGTGTAAGAGACCCTGCTGCATGTATTTAAATTCAAGTAGTTTCAGTTAAGCTGTTTGAAATTTCTGGGACATTTGGACACACTTTCCTGAACGCTCCGGGGCGATATCTTACTTCCTAACTGTTTTGTTCTAACTTGTTTTTAGGAGCTGCAGTATCTACTGATAAGAGTTCAGAAGTCACATCGAGTTACTTAACTCACTTTTTCATGAAATACCACTTTCCCCCCCTTCCTTCAGAACACAGCAACGCCTGCCTGACAAAAAAAGAATGAAGAGATGCCAGTGAATATACAATGTATTACTTAGCTAATCTAATCTGATCAAACAGAAAAAGTCAGTGTAGAGTTTTATGTAAGTTTAATCTGAACAAATCAATTTAAAAATACAGTATAAATAATTCTTAACTTATATAAAAATTGATTAAGAAAATTTGGGGGGGTTTTTTGTGCTTCTTACTAACTTTACAAAAGAGCATTATAAAACACAAAAGCAAAACATTTTAACTATGGCCTTTTTGTTAAGACATAAAATATGTACACACTCACAGTACTTTTTTTTTGGTGCAAAATATGTACTGACTGATAGACTGTACCTTTCTGTACAAAGACAATTTCAGCTTACTTTGCATAGAAGAAATCAACACACACTCGTAAAAAACCCCACTAGATACATAACTTTGTTGTTAAAATACTTCAGGTAAGCCTTTTGGAAAAATTAATTAGGCATTAACTTTCTCCTTAAGAGTCAGTTTTATTTTCTAAAGCATTAATTAAGGCTATTCCAGCATTGAGGTCTTGGCAATACATGTCCAAACCATTGTCCATCATACAATGCCAGATGTGTGCAGTGTGCCAGCAGTAATTTTGCCTGCTAACACAGTTAGCAATTCCCTATCCCAAAATTAGTTTTCTGAAACTTCAAGTTTTCGTTGAGGAATATATAGAGTTCCTTGAGAAATTCTCTGGGTACCATCTGAGTTTGCAGATAGTGAAGGTTCTGTGTTTGGCCCTCCCGGTGTGCGAAAAAAGTTTTCTGTAACTGCCTGAGGCTCCTGAGGTTCCTTTGGAGCAGAAGGCTAAAGAGAAAAGAGAAAGTTACTTTCATTTATGGGGGAATAAAAAGTAAATTCTACTTCTAGAATTCTGCAGGATGTTAGCAAACTCTTTTTTTTTCCCCGTGAAATTTAAAAACTTAACTTTTTACTGAGAAGGATATACCTGCATTCCTTTATATATATATAAATACATGAAAATATGGTTTCTCTAATCCCCTTCTTTTTCAATACAAACAGTTATTAGGCAATACAGCATTACATAAAATATACAGAGAAACATCCTGTGGGAAAAAAGTCTTTTAAATCCTGTACAATCCTATGCTATTAAAAGAAAAGCTATTAATAAACACAAGAACTTGAGAGTAGATTAAGGTAGTAACAAGAAGGAAAGACAAAGTAACAAATGGACAATTTGTTAATAAGCACAGTCTCAGATCTATGTGAAATCCTCCCTCTACAACAGTTGTCTCTTCACATCTTGTCATCTTCCAGTGGGCTCCACTTCCACCACAAATAAGTCACTTATCTTCCTTGCTAACCTCTCATTGCTACTGTGCTTAGGCTGGCCTTCACTGCTAGCTCTTTTTGGGCAGTGCTGATTTCTAAAGATCAAAAAGAAATGTTTGTTTACAAATTTTACCTGCTGTAAGGGAATTACTGCACCGTACTTCCCACTCAACCCACCATGGTCGAGTTGCAATATATTTCAACTCACCTTCCCTTCTTGCACGTTTGTGCTTCCTGAGCTATGGCCGATATTTTCTGATTGGGAAGACACTGGCACGTGCTGAAGAACAGGATTTGCAGGAACTTGCACACCAGCAGGTATTAGTCCTATGTGCTGCAGCATAAAGTTCAGAGCTGAAGAGCTTGGATTTGGGGCAGAACTGGTACTGCTTGAATTGAGGCAAGAGTTGCTCAGTACAGGTGCAGCAGCTATAGAATTCGGTGACAGCATTATGTTCAAGGGTGTTATATGAAAAGCAGGAATATTGACTGTTTTCAATTCTGAGGCTGGCATTGGGATGACACCTGAAACAGAAACATCAAGTGTTGAAGGGGATTAGGATGAACTGGCCCCGGCCCCTTGAGCCAGCCCCACGTGCCTGTTTCCCTGGACACTGACCAGTGATGGGAGAGCTGTAGGCTGTGTGCTGCAGCGAGCACACCCCAGCCTTCTCTTTACTCGAGCACTCTGCCTTGTTGCCGTGGGTGCAGTGAGTCAGAGGAATAAGATAACCAGATGGAAAAAACGTCTGAGAAAGAAAGAGACAGCACACGTTTAGCCCAAACATGTAATAAACAAACCCCAAATGTTTTCTCCAAAGCTGCAGCCTCCCCTTGCCTTGTTCTTGTTCTTTATCCTCCATGTCCCCAGGATCCCATATCCCATGCCTGTACTACTTTCTGTCTGAAATGAGACACAACAGACTCAAGGACACGCGCTTTTACATGTGTAAAACCATGCAGAAGTCAGCTGGCTCCATTTCCAGCTGATATTCTTGGTGGGGAACTGGAAATCCTCCTGGGATTAACACAGGGCAATTTGACTAGATGGAAAAGAAATCCTGATACTAAATACTTTTTTTCCATAAGAAACATCCTGGACCCAGTAATCATCACATCACCTCATTCTTGGATTGTGTTTTTCATAAAACAAATACTGGAAGACAAAACTTTTGCATTTACACATTCTGTTTTTGTCAGCAGAACTGTTCTTTATCCAGGTTCTCCACAGCAATCAGTCTCAACTGCAGAATACTGAATTTTACTGATGAAGAGAGTTTCATGTGATTCTGTTTCAAAGTATTTGACAGTCAGTATATGCAAACAAAGGACTGGGGAGTTAAGGGATCTCAACACTGCCCTCAGCCCCTTAGTGTGACCTTCATTCCAATGGAAGCCTGAAAGCCTTTTTATGTCCTCTTATTTGTGTACTTCATGCAGCAACAGAAATCCTACATTCCCACAAAATAAAGTTTTAAAAGCACACTAAAAAGAATTCAACCAAAGACAACCTACGTAGGTGTAGATTTTTCTAGTTCTGTTCCTTTTGCAAAGACTCCAAGCAGTGTTTTCCCAGGGAATGGCAAGACAATTCTTACCTCAGGAGCAGGAATGGCAAACGCCACAGGTATGTCTTGTTTTGTTTTGATTTTATCTTCATCTTCTGAAATATTTTCTTTTGTACATTGGTCACAGCAACTTGCCATGTTTTGATTTACTGTTTTGGTTTCATTCTGTCTCTCTTCCTGGACATTGTCCATTTCATGATTCGTTTGGGAGCCATTGGAAGGTGTTTTCTCATTCTTAGTGGATTCTCCCTTTGAAACAAGTACATACAGAAAGAAAGGCAGGTGTTGTAAGGCTTAACATTCTCAATTACAGCCCTACAATGACATTTATACATTCTTCAAAATTGTAAAGCAAGTTTTTACTTCCTCCTCATTCCCAAGTTTGTGCTATAAAAACTTCTGGTCACTGGGATAGCCAGGTCCATGTTATCACCTCTTGCTCCTTCCCAGCTAGGATGTTTGATAGCATGTGCTGTCATAACACACCCATAACATACGAAGACTATTTCGGCACGCCAAATTTACAGCAGATTTATAATTCACAGAGAAGCTAAAACAATCAGCAAATGAGGAGTAGAAAGCAATCCAGCCCCAGTCTCTCCATATACATCAAGGTTATCTGAGCCTCTTATTCTCTTAATGTGCTGCTCTATTATGTCTACAACAACCCAGCACTGGGTGGAAATATTTAGAAGGTATCAGGATTTTGGGACGTTCCCTCTCCAGTGAATTTTATATGTCCACTTTCCCTCCTAACACCTCTAAAGCCAAGAATGGATGCCAGCAAGTTTATAGAATCCTAGAATTCAAGGGACCTTGAAGATCACCTCCTTCCAACCTCACTCTTAACCTGACCTACTCCAGAATCATGTATAAATAGCTAAGTGTTGACATAGTGTTTTGGGAGTTGTTTTATTTTCAGTACACCCGTACACTTTGTCTTTTTAGATACAAACCCCAGTCCCTCAAACATCAGCAAGCACAGCAAATGAACACCATCTCTTCAAGCCTGATGTTATTTAAAACACCTACACTCACTGGCAGGCTCCTACATCACTGTGAAAATGAGTAGGTGGCATCATCACTGAGCTATAAAATGGCATTTTAAAACTAATTTAACTTACCGAAGGAGTATCAAGGCTTTCCTCATCGCTTTTACGCCTTTTAATTAAATTATTCTCTGGTAATGCTTGTGATCTTTTAAGGCACCGCTGAGATGAAGTTTCTGATTTCGTTTCAGGTCTTTCTTCAGCTGCCAAGGACTTTGTTGGCTCCTCTGTACCTCTCTGAGTGTCCCCTTCCTCAGTGGTTATTTTACTTAATACTTTTGCGTTATTACTCTTAATTCCAGTTACGTTAGCACATGGCAGAGGCTGCAACATGAAGCCTGGGCTGTAGGTTGTCACAGTGTGGGCTTGGGAAGGGTGCAGATATATTGCATATGAAACCCCAGACTGAGGATGAGGTAGGATGACTGGTGACACCGAGCTGTGGCTCGAAGGGCACACCCCGAGGGGCTGGCTCAGAGCTGGCTGCTGAGACGGTTCAGGCTTGGGGACAGCCTCAGGCGAGGACAGGGCACATTTCATTTGCATCTCTTCTGCTGTCCTTAAGCAAAACACAAATAAACAAACAAATCTCAAACATATTTTAATTCCTTCATGCAGAAATTAATGTCCTGACAAATTATCTTCTGTAATACAAAGAGTTAACATGAACTTGTACTTCTCAATCCACTAAAGAGAAAATAAATGAAAAAATAGCCTGCAGTACCAGGGCTTAGTGGTTTTTGCAGGCTATGGCCCCACTCAAACTGAGCATAACTTTAACTTAATGGTCAGTGACATCATAAAGCTTCTCACCTTTAAACTTGTGCAAACTTACTTGGATTGTCCTTCCAGCTGATGTTTAGTGATTGCTGGAAACTGAGCTATTGTATTTGGGAAAACTGGTAAACTTTGATAAGTACCTGGTTGGAGGAGAAAAACAAATCAAAACTGTTAGTACATCAAATTCAGAAGTTAAAATTTAACTTTCATTTGAGGAGACTGCATTATGTAATGTAATATACACATTTAATGAGACAACTTATCCTCAAACTCAGCCCAGATTTGATTTGATCATCTGGATGTCAGCTTACATCAAACAAATTTTAAAGGCCTCATAGAGGATCCCTAGCAAGAACATGAACTCTGACAGGTAATTTTCTGGCCATTTTTTGGAATACAGAACTGCTTAGATAGTAGGATCCAAAGCAGAGTTTCTACAACAAAGCAGGTTCAGAGAGAAGATCCAATATTCAAAGATTCAGTGATTCTACACAAACAGAAGGTTTGAAGCCATTTCTATATTTCTGACAGTTCTTAAGATGTATTTTTTGAAAGGAGGCACCACCCACACATCTGCACGTCTTGTGAGAAGAGGGCAAGCCCAAATATTTAATGCAAGACTACATGTGACTTAAAAACAAAGAAAAATAAGTTTCTAAGAGAAAAGTTAGAAAAAGATACATACTGGCACTTATTTTAACCGGGCTGGTTGGAGCAGACTGGATCTTCCTTCTGTCGTTTTCTATACTCTTAACTAATTTTATTAGAGATGAATGCCGAGTGAAGTTTTGCTTTCCTTTTGAAGGAAAAAGGGCTTTTGAGCACTGCTCTTTGGAAGAGATGGATTCTGAAATAGGTGGGGAACAGGTTGTAGAAGTTGCTTCAAGTTTTGTATCTGAAAAAGAGAAAAAAAAGGAGAAAATACGTATCATATGCAGATTCAGTAATTAAAAAGCAAATATTTGAGCCTGGCTTATAATTCTTGAAGTATCAGCAGCAGCAAACATGGAAATTCAAGAGTCTCAATACGTGAACATTCACTGTGTGCAAATAGATACAGGCTGCTGTGCTGCTAAGGACAGTGATGTGACTAGTAAAAGATTTTCTGCTTAGTTGTCCTGTCTTTTGATTAAAAAATTCTAGTAGAGAAAACAAAGAAACAATCAATATCATCAGCAGAACAAAACAAAATGACACACACACCTACCCTGAGTATTTGGCAAGACCTCAGGTCCTGTCCACTTGAATGCTGGTTTTCTACCTCTCTCCTCTGTAACATGAACTTTTTTGATAAGCTTGAGGCTGCTGAGAACATTTGCTATGTCATAAAGTCTTCTAATTTTGGCTGAAATGAAATAAATAAATGTAAAGTATAACACTTGCAATTAACAAGTTAGAATGTATCGGATAAGAGAAATGTTGTAACACCCTTTAAGCAACTAAAAGGAAAAAGCTGTAAAGAAATTATACAAACAAATTTGTGGAACAGGTATTTATACAATGAAATAACATTGTGATACAAAGTTTACATGTAAAATAGAATGACACAGATACAGATCGAGAAGACACTGCAAAGTTTGTTATGCCAAATATGGAAAAAAGAACATTTTCAAAACAAGTTAATTTCTGTGCAATGATCAAACCTATACAAATCCTGTAGTAAAAATAAGTAGATTAAAAGGCAGGTACACACATGCAATGACAAACGTGGGAACTGGAGGGAAGAGAGACAATAAAATCCCGCAGGATAATCATTCTGCATGTCTTCCCTGTCTCTAGGTTGAGCTATTAGGGAAAAGTTTTAGGCAGAAGTCAATCTACAAGTGAGTTCTAGAGCAAGGTGAACGTGCTTAGGCCAAAACTGATACTGAAAATTTAAAGTGTAGCAAGTCATGGAATTTGGGACTGTGTGTCATAACCAAGAACATGGTAAAATATGGGATTGATACCTGAAATATAGGCAGATGGATGGAACACCCTGAAAATACTTCTAGCGTGAGACAGGCTCTTCTTATGGAAGAATAAAAGCAAGCAAAAAACCCCTACTGAGTAGCCATCCACCCTCTCTGTGTTGCTGTGAGGCAGTGGAAAGGAAATCATGAACTGAAACCAGCAAGGATCAGTATTTGCATAGATACAATTCCACAAAAAAAGAAAACCAAAAAACAAAACAAAAAACAAAACAAAACAAAAAACCCAAAAAAAAAACCCCAAGCAAGCAAAGGAGTCTGAGAATCAAGGAAGAGACTAATTTCCAATGAAACCCACAACTATCCCTCAAAAGCAGCATATTTTTAATTATTATATGTGTACTGAGCTAGACCTAGAAATATCATTTCATGTGAATGGAGAGGAAGGGGAGGAAGTGTGCAGGGAACTGAGAGAAGGGTAAAAGAATGAAGAAATAATTGGCAGTTAGAGCACAAGGTTTCACTTCCTCTGACATGCAAGTTGGTCAGAGGACTTTTACAGAATTTCTTTAGATTTCTACCAAGTTAGTTATGTGGACAGAACACAGATTTTGCATGATTCTGGGGCATCTTTGGTGAAATGATGCTGAAAACTTTGACAGGCTGCTTGAGGAAAGAGAAATTGTTACGCTATGGAGCCTTGTGACATTACTTCAGGAGGGAGGATTTCACAGATTTTTTCCTCTTAGGTGGGCATTATGTATCAATGACCATACACAAATTACAAACTGCAGAAGGGGTTTAGTGAGTTTTTGGAGGCTCAAATAAATACTTGTGAAAGGAAAAATAAGACAGCATTTTTCATTATATGAAGTAGTACTGGAATAATTCATTTAGCTTACACTTGTTGCTGTACTTACTTTTAAACTTGCTTTTATCTAAGTCTTCTAACTGATCTTCTCCAATCAAGATTTTAGCAGCAACTTCAAGGCTCACTATTTGAGGTGTTGATACAAGAAACAGCATCACAAATTTCTGACTCATCACTCGTAAGGACTTGTATTTCCTGCCATTCACTGATGCTGCAGCACACAGGAGAAAGGATTAAAGCATTCAGTGACACACCAGCTACAAACATAAAACACTGAAGAGATTTGTCAGCAATAATAATTGTAAGAACAACACAGAGACTAGGCAGGGCCAGTGCTGACTCCAGAATCATGTTTCTACATGACAAGAAGCAGATGATTGGGTGGATACCAAGTCTAACTACAAAGAAGAGAGGGTGATGTATCCCACATATACCTTTTCTATTGTCTGACAACCTGTACCCTTAAAGATGCTTAACCATTAATTAACATTTCTTCCATGAATCAGAGCTAAATTAATAAAACAAATTGAGTAATTTATGCTTCAAGTCTCTATAATATTCAGCAGTAACTTCTGGTTTCTATAACAATTCAGTGGTAATGGCAATTGGATTATATGTTGTTGTATTTGATAGTTTCACCTGATGTAGAAACGAATTACAAGAATGGAATGAAAAAGACAAGTGAAAGAGTGCAAAGCACTTTTTCTCACCACAAACAGTCGTGGTGCTTTTGGGGCAGTACCATCTCAGAAAAAAAAAAAAAGGCAAATAAATTTTTTTTCCAAGTTCATAAGAATCTATCATTATAAGCACATATTATTCTTGGCATTATAGAGAATTATTACCAGCACGAAATTCCACTCCTGGGAGCTCGACAAAAGACATTTCTGACTGCTCACTTGAGCCAAAAGAACTTGCCATTTCTTCATTTCTTTCACCGTCAGGATCAAATTCATGCTCATACTCTCTTTTCTTGATCATCTGGATTTGCTGTATGTATTTGTTCTCTTCTCCCACTTTTTTCAAGGCCTGCAGCGTCTGGGGGAGGTTGTGGCGCCCGTGCCAGACGTATCTGTTCCTGGCCAGGCGGCTCACCATGTGCAGGCTCTCCAGCACATTCACAATGTCATAGATGCGCCTGCGCTCCACGTCTGCAGAGGAAAAGATGAACCTGACATCTCTGCTACATAAAATATGTTCCCTCATGCATTACCTGCAGCACAGATTCCTGTCCTTCCTCTAAATATACTTCTAAACCATTTTTGCCAATTCCATGTCACAAAAATTTCTGAAAATAGCCCTCACAGGTCTTGCCAGCAAGGAAAACAATTCATATATGGAAGGACTTGCTGTTCCAGAGTCATACTTGGCTTTCAGCATTCCTCAAGAAATAAAACATACTATTGCCAGAAGAGCCATGACATGAGTTTCAAACCAGCTGTAGAAAAAACAGCATTTTTAATTATTCACTGCATTAATTTTAGACTGTGTCCTTAAATAACTTCGGAAAGTCATGGTAGGAACCCTTTTTCTAATGTCTTTTTATATGTTATTTTATTAGCACACTCTTATTTTCTTATTTGTCTGATAAACTATTGGTTTTGACCAGACATTTTCTAAAAGATATGTCCTTTTGTATGAAGTATAAAAAAATGTAAATCATACTGCTTTAACATTTTCATAACTATTATATACTATTAATAGTATATAAGCTGTAGAATACTGTAATTCCATAGCCTTTTGATTTAAAAAAGGTTCAGCTTGATGTTAGAAACACAGACTCTGCAGAAATCATTGCTGAAATATAAAAATAGTGAAATAAAATGAGCAAGTTAAGTTATCATCAAGAACAGAAAGCAGCTTCTTGCTTTGATGTCATGATCAGACAGGAAGCTGTGGGCTCAGTTTGAGAAATGCTAGTTCCTGCTGCAAAAATCTAACCACTAATCTTAGTCGTCATCTCAGAATCCAAAAAACTGCAGCTGGTTATTTGTGATATCAGCAATAATTTAGATGTTTAATATGAAACAGAATTCAGAGTTTCTCAGTTCAGTCGACTAAGGAAACACCAGAATTTTAAAAGAATTGCTCTAGGCATGAGGGGTTTAAAACTGGGTTTAAATAAGTTTGAGAGAACAGAGTAATCATCCAAAATTGTATGGAGCAAAAATGTACTAACAAAAATGGCAGGTTATTGGCAAATTTGCATGAAGAAATATTTAATGGGATGAACACCAACTTACGTAGCTCTTCAGTGACTTCATCAAGGCAAATGTAACTTTTCTGTGAAGGGCTGGGGTAATCAGGGTATCGAGCTAAGAATTTATGACACAGTAATCCGAGACTTTTCTCTTTGCGACTTGGCTGAGACTTTTCATATTCATCCCCCAATATGTGCTCCTACATGGGAATAAGGAAAAGAGAATGCGAAATTTTTGACACAGATGTAAACACGGATATTTAACAGCTTCGTAGTGAGCACTGTTAAAGGGCCAGTGTTCTCCCTTTGTCCTCAGCAGCTGTGAAATAGAACGAGAACATTACCTGTTGCATGTAGCTAGTCAATATCCTTACTTATATTTGGTAAATGCTGCAAAATCAAAACTTTTAAAAAAAAGATGTGTTATGTCAATGTATAATTTTTTACACTGAGTAAACAGCCTTCAGCTAGCTTGAAAAAAAGAAAAGAAAAATAAATACAGACAACTTTACAACATACCCGCAAACAGTGTTTTGTCTGTAGGACCTCACTTGAACTGTCTGACAGTTGCCTTCTCTGTTCTCTGCTCCTAATCTCAGGACTGGCTGCACTAATCAGCATTTTCAGGTTGGAAGTAGGTGTCCATGGATCTGCTGGAGGGGTTTCCTTAGGTTTTGGGGGTGTGGTTAGAGGCTGACAGTCAGACTGTCTCTCTGTCAGTACCAACTGTGAGGTAGCTGCTTGTTTCAAAGGGGTTTTCAGTACGTTTTTGCATGGCTCAGAATGCTCATTTTCCTACACGCCAAGAAAAAGAACAATGGTGATATTAAAAACCAGGTGCACCATGATCCATTTATCAGTAACAGTCAAAGGGGGAGAGAGATCCACTGCATTTTTTGGGTAGCTCCGAGTCAAGGGCTCCAGTCCTACTCTGAACCAATGAGCCCCTTCCCTGAAACCATTTCTGTGCCTGTAGCTTAAGCCTCGGGACCCGTGGCATTTATTCCTCGGGTAGTTTTCCTTTTCTTTCCTCTGAGGAAAGTACAATCAGAACGTATGTTAGCGCATAGCAGAGAGTTATAAAGCATGGCTGAAACACGTCATGACTCGGGAGCAGCTGTGATGTTTCTTATAAATTCTTGTTGGGCTAAATAGACACCAGCCCACATGTCAGAGAACTCTTATTGTTTATCGTATAATCCCCTTAACTCCGGCGACCAGCCCGTAGTAGTCATAGAAGTGTTGGCTAACAAGCGCTTAACTCTTACGGTGAACTTTAACAAGCTCCCAGCTCTCGCAACAAACTTCGGAGAGGAGTAAGGGGCGGAATGTGATCGCGGGGCTTGCCGAGATAGAACGAGAGAGGAGAGGATAAAGACGGGAAAGTGAAGGAAAGGGATGCCCGGGCGGTCTGGACCAGGGGCCGACAGGAGCTCGGGACCGATTCACTTCCTTGGAGTTTCCCTCGTAATCCCTTTACTTTTCGCGCCGTGCATCCGCGCATGCGCGGTCAGCCCCGCAGAGCCCTCCAAGGAATGGGTTTGGGGTCTGTGGTGGTCCTGGAGCCCGTTCCAGTGAGGTGCCCGGGGCTCCAGGCAGGCTTGCGAGCCTGGAATTGTGAGGGAAGCGGGCTCGGCCCAGCGCCGCCCCACCTCCCCGGGACCCTCTTCCAATCGCAACTTCCCTGTCACAGCACCACAGAATGAGACAAACACACTTTAAACATCATTATACCTGCTCTTCCACACACCTTCTACTAAGGAAAAAATAAGAGGAAAGGGGAGCCAGGAAGAAGCGTTCTTTATGCATTCGGTGGATAAACGTCGTGAGAGATGAAGTTTCAGGAACTTTTGTTAAGGACAGAAATTACAGCGAAGGTAAAACGCGCTCGGTTTCTGCCATCCCGCGGTTTCTACGCGCGATCGTTCCGATCGAAGCGGTTTCACCCCCAGGGGGGCTGAGCGCGGGCAGCGGGGCTGTCACTGCCCCGCGGGAAGCGGCACCCCC
>VXBT01000540.1:39391-58431 GCA_013400235.1 Oriolus oriolus
CGGCCGCGCGCCCCGCGCGGGCCCCGCGCGCCCCTCACGGGGTCCCGCCCGCCGCTCCGGCGCCCGTTCGCGGGGTCCCCGCGGCCACCGCGCTCCTCGGAACTCACCGCGCACTGCGCTCGAAACACACCGCACATTGCATTTAAAACACACCGCGCTCAGCATTTAAAACACGCCGCACTTCGTGTCCGTGCCCCGGGGCCGGGAGCTCTGGGCTGAGCTCTAGAACCGGGGCCGGACACCGGCTGGAGCGACTGCCCCGCTCCTCGCTTAGCAGAAAGAGGGGATAAAAGGCGAATTGCTGAGCCAGTGAGGGGCTCGCAGTTGGGTGGGAGCGCTTCGATCGCCCCTGGCCAAGGGGTGTTAATGTCCCCCAGATGAGCGCCCCAGCCGTCTGGTGCCGCTTATGGCAAAATCACAGAATCAACTAGGTTGGAAAAGACCTCTGAGATGAGCGAGTCCAACCTATGATCGACCAAACATCGCCTTGCCAACCCGATTCTGGCAGTGAGTACCACTGTCCAACCTTTCCTTAAACATCTTCAGGGACAGTGACTGGCTCCACCACCTCTCTGAGCAGCTCATTCCCATGCCTGATCACCCTTCCTAGGAAGAAATTCCTCCTAATGTCCAACCAGAAAACCCTGTCGCAGCTTAAGACATCTTGTCCTGTCCCTTGTTCCCTGCGAGCACAGCCCGACCCCCACCTGGCTGCACCCTCCTGTCAGGGAGCTGTAGAGAGTGATAAGGTCGCCTCTGACCTTATCACAGAGGTTACAATACTTTTGTTCTGCAGGCAGGAGCCTGGGATTTAAACCCACCTCTCCTTGGCTGGTTTTTATACTAGAGCCAGGATTACCAAACCTTTTAATGTAACTGTGTCATTTTTCTGAAAGGGAAGTCTGAAAGCTTGTAAACTCAAATGAAAAAGTTGACCCCAAAGTGACCTTCACCCCGAGGTGTCACCAGCCATGTAGCAGCCAAGGGTTATTCTCTTGCAGTACCTATGTGCCACACCTTAAAAAGTGGGATTTGGGTGGACATTTGCTCTTTTTCCTTGTTTGTACTTTGATACAATTACTATGTGTTGG
Organism: Oriolus oriolus; assembly: GCA_013400235.1. Taxonomy (NCBI): domain Eukaryota; kingdom Metazoa; phylum Chordata; class Aves; order Passeriformes; family Corvidae; genus Oriolus; species Oriolus oriolus. The sequence goes on from VXBT01000540.1 coordinate 40,483, forward strand.
TTTCTTTCTTTAAAAGGAGCGCTAGAGGGTGTGATAGTTGTAACCCAGAGCTGGTGTGTGACCCAAAACAAGTACAATTATGAATACTAAAAAAAACAATGTGTGTTTTTTCTTTACCCCCACAACCCCACGGATGACCACATGGAATGCACATGGAATCTGAGCTTCTTAAATGAGGAGTACTCACGTGTTTCAAAAATCAAACCTGGGGAAAAAAAATCAGGCTTTTACATTCAAGCTGTCATTTGAATGTTTATTTAATTTATGTTGAGCTTTGAAAATTACCTTTATCACCTAATCAAGAAGCCATTATCTCTGTTCAAACAGCACACTTTTGTGACCTTTGTTCAGGGGACTTCTTTCCTGGTCTCCAAGTTAGCCTTACAAGCTGCCCATTACAACAGTATCAGATATTTTAAAGTAAAGGTTAAAAGAATTTCCATGGTTATTACAGCTATTGAAATAATTATTCTGTTAACAACTTGTGTGTCTCTGTTACCATGCTCCTGACAGTGCCAGTGCCTTTGCCTTTCTGAGATTATGGAATTAAGTGGAGCAGCAAAGGGTGTTCTCGCTTGCAGCCATCAGTTTTAACTGTTTGTATTTCACTCTGCTCTTGCTTGACTTGCTTAAGAAACTGCAATTGCATTCCCTGCCATGTACCTCTTAAAGGAAAAAGAACAAGAATTAAAAACTTTAATGTCCCTGACATGGCAACCGAAGGCACCAGTAGCAAGTTAATAATGGGTCCTTTAATGTATAACCTTGAAGCCTTTTGTGTGGTGATCCTTGTGGGGGATGTTTGCCATTTTCAAGTATTGTGCTGAATCAAGACACCACCTGATGCCAGAAATCAGAGTTGGAGAGTGATAGGTGATTTTATCTATGCTGGTTCAGCTAGAGGAGTTACTTGAAGCATGGTCACGTGGATTAAAGAGAATGTGTGACATATCCTAGTGCTCTGGCCAAATCAAATCACTGATAAAGTGGTAAATAAGCAAAGAATTTGTGAAATGAAGTCCTTCCAGTGCCTGTATTCTAGTTAAGCATCCCTCCTCACCTGCTTATAGATGTTTTCCTCTTCCAGAAACAGCTTTAGTAAAGCACTAAGAAAGCACTAATCTGGTTTGCTCTGCATGCACTGCTCCAGTTGTATTTCTTGTATGAACACGTGTTGTCAATAATGGATTTGTTTCAGTGTGATCACAAGACAGCAAAGTTCAGCATCTTGTGCTCGTGTGCTTCCTGGATGTGGTGCTGCACTTCTGTCAAGAGGAAATGTAATTAATGGCTCACATAAAGACAACATACACACTGAATTTTACTGGAGTCATTCTTACTAGGTAATTCCATGTGTAAGACCACTTACAAAATGTCCAGGTGGAATCTTCATCCTTGGGGTTACTCAAAAGCCCTCTGGATGTGGTCCTGAGCAAGGGGATTTAGTGATTACTTTCCTGAGAATAATTTGTTATAAAGTTCCAATTTAAAAAAAAATCACTGATAGTATAGCATGTGAATTGAAAAGATTCTGTGATTTGTACAGCCTTCAGAAAGCTGAATTTTCTGTAGCTTTATGCCCTGCTATCTGAGTGCTCAGACTATTTTAGGCTGCTTTCCTTAAGGAACTACTTTGTGATTGCTGTTTCTAGGGCTGGAATTGTGAATTTGAACATCATAGCTGCCAGCAGGAGATTTGCAGGGAAGTGCCTCGAGTTCAGCATCCAGTTCCACTGTTGAAACACTGCTTGTGGGAATCCTGTCAAGTGATGCTGTTTATTGCATATGCCTCTTTCAAGTGTCATATTTTCTGGTAATGTTTCTTTTATTCAAGGGAATTTTAAAAGGCAATTGATACCTTTCATTCATTGTACCTTAATTTTAATGTCTGATGGGTTTCAAGGAGAAACTGCAGCCTACTGCAGGTATGTACTTCTGGCCAAGAAGTTCCTGATATAAGCAGACCCCCAAATACCTCAGAAATCTCTCAGTAGATGGGTTAAGTACTTGATATATTGTAAGTATAAATAATGAAATTATTGCCTTCAATAAAAATGAAAAGAAGGCAGAGTAGTTGCAGGAGTACAAGGTAGTAGTCAGAAACCATAGTTTTTTCTTATTCAGATGCTGCTGTAATGTTGATTTCTCCAGTCACTTCAAAATTGTGAAGAAATCTGGATTATAACATTTATCCTTTTCTTGTCCTTGTCTTCGTTCTGGGCTGTGATGTAACAAAAATATATCTTCATTTCTGAGCTATGAATAAAGTTTTGCAGAGCGTGAAGATAACTTCAGGCTGAGCCTCTTGCAGGAGTGGTATAAGCACTTGGGTTCACTAGAGGTCACACTTCTTTTCCTCCTCCCCGTCTGCAAGTCAGACTGCTGCTCCTCACGGAGATGTGCTGGTGGGCTGTGCTGCCGTCATGTTATTCACCCAACAAAATGACATCCGCAATTCTGTACAGGGTATAGCAGCACCAAGTGCCTTTTAAATGATTTATAAAAAAAACCCCTCCAAAAACAAACAAAAAAAACCCCCAAACACAAATCTTTTAAAGATTAAACAGGGAAAGGATGGCAAATAAATGACATGTGGCAGACTGAAAAAACAATGTCTAAAAGCGCTCTCATGGATTTTTGTCAGATGATATCGCCACAGGCGGCAGCGTGTAGTCACAGAATCCTAAAATGGTTTGGCTTGGAAGGGACCTTAAAGCTCATCCAGCTCCACCCTCCTGCCATGGGCAGGGACACTTTCCAGTTTGCTCAATGCCCCATCCAACTTGGCCCAGAGCCTTTCCATGGATGGGGCATCCACAGCTTCTCCAGGCCGCTGCATATCCTGGGCGGTCAGTAAGATCAGCTCCACAGCAGACAGACACAGCCTTAGCTGCATGCAGGCACCCAAAGGAATCGCTGCTGCCATGTGCCAGCCTGGGAACCGGTGTGGTGGCAGGGAAAAGTGACGGGGGAGGAATAATTGGCAGCCCCAAATTCGGGTGTGGGAGCAGCGCTCGGTGCAGGGCACGTCACCGAGTCAGGAGGCAGTGCCTGCTCCAGAGGGCCCTGTGGAGTGCTCCACTCCAGCCCTACCTAATTCTGTATTCATTAGTCTGCATAAAATTAAATCATATTAAGGCATATTATTGAACGGGCTGATTCAATTTAACTTGAGTTTATTTGGTTTCAATTGTTACATTATCTTTTAGAATTAGGCAAATTAAATCAGCTGGTCAAGCTCTGAGGTGAAGGCTGGGAAGGAAACAAAACAAAAACATTACGAAAACCTGGATTCCTAAACAAACAAATGCCTTTTTCAGGCATGCTAATTTCAAGGAGTGCTAATTAAAACTTAATGCATGCACCAGAAACTACACTGCAAGACTATTAATGGCATGGTATGAATTAAAATAGAGATACAGTGTTCCAGTGCTTCACTTCTGTAGGTATATTTTTCCCGCTAAGATGAATTATTAGAAAAAGAAGATAACAGCTCAGAAATGTGTGTTTATTTAAGATCAAACACAGGGCACTTTCTTAGCACTGGAACATCTAGAGGTAAGAGTTTGGAGTACTCAGTAAAGAGCATGTTTGTACTTCAAATGCATTTTACTCTTTGCAGTCAAACATTTCACAGGTAATACCATCTAAAGTATTTTAGTGAACAACATTTCAGAGCTGAGTTATCTCTACTGAGTTGGCTCATGGCCATTTAAATGAGCCAATCTTTTTGAGAAATTAAGAGGAATTCTGCTTACCAAAGAGAAACATACAGACAAGCCTTTCACAAGAGTTATTTCCTGAAAGGGTAAGTTGGAGCAAAGGTCTGCTTCTGCTTGCTTCATGTCCTTGAAGTAGAAGATTACATTTTAAAAATTATTTATATACCCAAGTGTTTTATATGTTTAAAAAAAAAAAAGATTGCAATTATATTGTTATTTGTGGGAGCCTTTGGAAGATCTTATTGCCCTAAGTGATGTGCTACTGAAAATGCTTCATTTATTTTGTATTTGTTCTGTCACGTATTCATAGTAGAATCCAGCATGGATTCCTAAAGCAGCCTATGAAGCATCTTTCTGAAGACCTGGTCTCATTTGGCTCTTGTCAACAAGCAGCATCTAAGTTCTTATTCAAGAGGATTCCTACTACACAGACACATCCAAAAGTTAATGTTTGTTTAAAATGCAGATTCTTACACAAATTCCTTCCCCCCTCAGTTCTTTAGCTGAGAAATGACACATGTAATTTTCAACGGCATGTCAGTAGCAGAATACTTTGTATTGTGGGATTAACAAAACAGACTACACTGACATTGCACAGACATACTTCACTCCTCTGGTTTAACTGAACAGATTTTCAATATTCTCATGTCGAATTGTTTGCCGTAACTCATTGAGTCGGAATAATGTTGCATTCACACGAAGACATTTTCCTCTACTGCAAAATGACTGGTTTCAGAGGATTTACATCAGGAATTAATTTAGTTTGAGAACATTAATAGTATTTTCTATTTGAAGATTTTTCTCCATGTCAGTGTAATTCTCCTTTTCCTGAGTTTTTGTACCATGTCATATTTGAAAGCTGTTTCTTTGAGTTTGCTCTTCACATGTCTCGCTTAAACCTCCCGTCCAGCTCTGCCTTTCTAACTTGGGCCAGCTTTTCATCTTCTTGCTCTGTAGGTTCTCGTGCTCATTTGTTGATGTCTGATGGCTCATTTGTTCCACACCGACTCTCTTTCAAGCCTGCTCTTGGGTACTCCCACCCACAAGAGGTGTGTTCTTGCAGGCTGCTTACAACACGTACATGGCAGGCACCCACCCTGGGACACGAGTGTGCGTTGCAATTATCTCTAAGTTTGTGATGTACGGCTGAACACATTGGACAAGGACTCGGCATTCCTCTTTCCTGCCTTCTGCCATCTCCCCAGCTGAAAGGATCGCCTACTGAACGACTTTCTCCTTTTCCAAAGGTATTCAGCACCACACGCCCTGTATGCAGTCTTCCTTGTAATAAGTGTATATGAAAGGCAGACTCTTAGCTTGCCTGTGCTGTGGATTCATGCATTATAATGGCATAAAGGGAATAGGGGATTCTGAGCTTCTTCCATGTGCAATTAAAAGCAAAATTCTGTTATGAGTTGAACACAGACTTTTCTCTCCATTAGCTAGTTTCCCATGTCTTTTGCATGTAGAGGGAGTTGTTCAGCATCGCACAGATAACCTTTTTCTTTTTTTCCCCTATGAGAATGCTGTTTGAGTGCAATAAATCCACCACAAAGCCCATAATACCCGAAATAAACTTTACTTGCACCTGCCATCTTCTGTTCCAAATGCCATCTCTATTGAAACACTCCTCTATATTCTGTACGTAGCATCTCAACCAAGCTGAATTATTTCATCTGCCACGAAGGGATTAAACATGTCAACAGTAATTATCTTTGCCTTAATCTCTGGCAGTTGCTTTTCCTTAAATATGCTCAGAGGTTCATTATAACTTTCTCACTGAATCTCTTGCTGCATAAATCTACCAAGGTATCACTTGCTGGCATAGCAAGTGCTGACACATGTGTCCACTCTTGCAAACAGAAGATGGTCAGGAGGGTTTTACTCATAAATTCTAGTCTGTGTTGCTCTAGTTAAAATCCCAGTGGAGCTTACACTCTGCTTGAAAGCCTGTTAGGCTGCTGGAAAGCGATTCTAACCTATGAGAGGGCTGAGAATTTTTGCAGAGCTTTGTGTTATTAATATGAAATACTTAGTGCTTTGAATTCTAATGACAGTCAAGCTTTACTTTTAACTAGAAGAACTGGCAGAGGTGAGTGAAGACAAGAGAGCAAGCAAGAAGAATGACTAGCTTGATCTTTAAATTTCATAGACTTTTTAAAGATATATGACCCCCAAGCAATGGGCTCCTGAGGGTTTCAGTTCACAAAATAACTGAATAATATTTTATAGCCAAAATACTTCAAGTGCTATTTTTCAAAACCTATTTGTAATTCTTGCTGTTAAAATAAGTTTAACTTCATGTTGTGATTAATTAACAAGTTTTGTTACCTAAAATGACTGTGAAATATCATTTACCAACCCCTTGAAATGAAGGTTTTGATAAAAATGTCAAAGAAGTCAAGAGAAATAAAAAACATTGTTAATATCAAGTTTTAAAGGCTTTTAAATATTAAAGCCATGTTTCACTCTTTTGAAATACGTGTACTGGAAAAAAAGTGCATCATCAAATATACATGAACCTAAAACTGCATGAGAAGATAACTTACAGTCCTCTGTTATTAAAGGAAACTTGTTTTTATTACCTTTTCACTATATCCCTGCTGAAAAGCTGACAATTAAAGCTAATAACTAGACAAATACATTTAGGGTTCTCTCTGGGCATTACAATATTCCAGATAAGGCTTTTGGCATAGGCAGTACAATGCAATACTAACGCTCCAGGAAGGCACAGAGGATGACAAATACACACTGTGGTGTGCCCATCAAAATAAAATCCAGTTTGCTCTGCTTGGCAGCCTCACCAGTTCTTCACAGAAATGATAATTCTCTGAGGATATTTTCTTGCGAAGACACAAAGGGAAAAAAAAAAGAACCTTAAATGCATTTGAATATTCATTTCCTAGCTATCTTGTTCTGTTTTGTTTCTTCCCCCTCGGAGAATGCAGGAAAATGTGTGGTGCTCTAATAAAGAGCCTTTTTTCCTTCTGAATAATCTGACACGGGGAAATTCTGCATCCAGTGACGATTATGATGAACTGGGGTTTTCACTGAGAATTCCCTGCTGGCTGTACTCCAGATTGTGGCCTGGCAGTCAGGTATGGGCGATGTGCAGCGTTGGCTCCTTTTCCCCCTGAAGGGACTGATGCAGTGTTTAGCCACAATGGAGAGTTGTCCATTAAAATGACAGGGGCCTGGAAAGACACTTGGCAGGCTGTGCTCCTGAGATGATGCATAATGGGATGTTAACAGTCACACAGGAACCTTTTTCAGCGACCATTTTTCCTGAGAGAAGCTCACTGTGCATCCTCACCAGCCTGGGTGCCTTTTTGGTGTTAGTTTAAGGAAGGGAAGCTCCTCTTTAGAGAGCTTAGTGGTGCGAAATGATGCTCTGCATTGCGTGGTTTGTCACCAGGCTGGGACCACCACCGGCTGGTTTTACACCTCTTTCCTCCTGCTGTTCCTTGTCTGAGTTACAGTAGCATCCAGGAGCTTCAGCTGAAATAAAGACTCTATTTTGATATGATGTTCACCACCACAACATACACAAGGATGGATTTTCCAGCAATCAGGTGCTTATTGGAAAGCTGGCCTTAGATTTTCTAGAATTCTTGCTCTACTCAGTTGATTGCGGACTTTAGATACTGAGTCCCTTCCCCCCAGCCAAGCCCGTTCCAGCTTCCCATTCCAGCCTCCCCAAACAGCTGCCTCTGGCTATGCCTGGGATTACTTTAAACTTTCTGCACTATAGATAAGCAAACATTTACTGGGCCAAAGAGTGAAAAAGAGCTAGCATCTGTCACAGCACCTTCATCTGTGAGAATGTACTCCTGGTGCTTTCAGTGAATATTTCACACAAAATACCTGTATGCTGTTTAGCGCAGGGCGAGAATGGCAGGTGGATGGCCCCACTTTTCCATTGCAATGTCTTTCTTTCTCTGTCCTAATAAAATGTCAGTTATGCTCTACAAGTGACACGGCTTCAGCAGAAGAATTGAGAATATTGTCCTGTGGCTAAGGCCGTCATAAGGAAATAGGACAGAGAAGTTCAAATGTCCCTGTGTAGAGAAGAACTTCAACTGTCTTACTAGGGAGGATTTCCCTAGATGAATTTTGTGGGATGGAGGAGAGGTACTTTACTCTAGAAGATGGTGTAGACTAAAAGATCCTGGGGGAAAGAAGGTGCTACTTACCAAAATTACAGCAGCCTGGGAGGGTGAGGGCTCAGCTTTTTACCATCTCTTGAGCTTGTAGTAGCAAGAATATGTCCTCTTTATTCATTCAGCCTAGATATCCATTGCTTTCTTAATCTATTTAAATTACTACCTTTACATTAAGAAAAGGTAAATTCTGGAGTGTTCTTTATCTTGAGGGGGGAAAAAAAGCAAGGTTCAGACACATCTCTCTGTTCTCCATTTCCCCACATTCAACAAATCTGTGGAAGAACAGAAAAGCCAGCACCCCTGCAGGTTTTTAGTTCACTTCCCAACAGCTGGATTTCATCCGAACACATGAACAATGAGAGACACTATCAGGTAAGGAAAGCTCAATATTTTCCTTTAGAATTTACAGTGTGCACAAACTAGCATTGACAGACAAGTTTCAAGCAATTAAATACATGAATCAAACCCAGGGTCAAGTCCTGATTTGAGCAGCAGATTTGGGTGGAAGCAGGGTCAGGTTCATTCAGTTATGAAAAGACAAAAGCTCCCTATTCTGTGATCTTAAGAGAGGAGAGATGTGCTCCCAAAGGAAATGCAGTCAGACTACAGATGGGTAGTGGCATGGAAAGCCACTTCTATACTGGAGAAGGCGTGACGGAAGTTTTGTGTACCAAAAATCACACCAGTGACCTGGGTGGCAGTGCTAGTAGTGCCTTAAGTGGCCCTTACACACAGGCCAGATTGCTCTAGCAAATTTTGTTTTCCTTAACCTAATTACTGGAATGAGGCTGAGCGGGTCCAAAGCCAGTTCATGGGGATGGTTTGCCAGGGTGACTGACAGGCTGCTGGGCTGGAGATAAGCATGTTTCTCCAGTTGTTTGCAGAAAGTCCTGCCTCATGTTGAATCATTTCTCTCTGTAATCAGTGAATCATAGATAAACACTCGTACGGAGTCAATAAACCTCATTTTTATTTTTATAATTAAATCTTAAGAGCCACCTGATTCTGCACTGAATCAAGACCATAATTTCAGCAGCAAACATCTGATATTTTATTGTAATGAAGAAGCTAAGTATGAATAGAACCACATTTTTGATTAATTAGAATTTTGTTGCCAAGGAATTAATCTGTTTTCCCTCCTCTGTGGAAAAAACCCAACCCTCTCTAAAATGAGTTTCTCAGCAGGGATAATTATAGAAATGTTGAGTGAACTCCAGCAGCAGACATGTTTCAATGTTTCTTTGTTTTCCTGGAGCAAGGGGAATATGGGAGAGAATAGAGGACCATTAAATACTGATGATGGCTATTGTTTTTCCTGACCGTAAAGTAACAGAAAAGCTAGTCCTGGACCTAGGACTTCCTGGTCACTAAACTATTTCTGGGTGAGATAAGAGCGAGTTTAGCTCAGGCTGTATTAACTCAGACCCGTATTCATGTAGAAATGGCTCCAGGCTGGAAGTCTATACTAGTTAGCTGCTACTGTATCAACTGAGGAGTTGCTGCAGTAATATGCTACACGACTGTGCTTCCTTGGATGATCCTTTGGACGGATTCCCATCTCCTTGTGAGGCAATGGGAGTGATGCTAGCAGAACTGACAAGCCCCCAAAATGAGTTAACTGTACTGCAGTAAAACTTTGCTGAGTTACTTGCGATTTATGGATGTGAATCCATTTGTGCACACGGCAAGCTAACGTGTAATTTCCATGGGTATGAATAAATAGAGCAACCGCTTAGTATCTTAAAACCTTGCTTTCTGTCATTACTTATGGCAGCAGGGGATGCATTTCATTTCTTCTAACGTTAAGGGAAGAAATGCTTTTTCTTTGCTAAGAAAAGCTACCATACTTACGTGATTTGTAGTAGGTGATGTGTCTGTTTCCATGTTCCTGCTTTAATATGTCTCTTTAGGATGCAGAAAGCTGTGTTCAAAATAAGGACAATCAGACAGCAATAGAAAATTCAAAAGGATACCGTCTCCATATCAGAAGTGTGCATTCAAATGCTGCAGTTCAGGCCCATCCAATTTGGAAAAGATGTGAGTAACTGAAACTTGCTGTCACTGCGTGCTTCTAGCAAAGTGTGAAATTGAGGAACTGGAAGACAATACCCAAATGCATGGATGCATGACTGCAGCCTTGAGTGCTTTCCTTGTGGGTGACCAAAGGATTTTATTGCCTGGTTACCCGCAGAGTAGAGAGCACAGAAACCCTTAGGCATGAGGATACTTTGGGTCCTAAATTTTACTTCTTCATTTTACTGTTCACTAAAAAAAACCCCAACCCAAAGCCCTGTGTAAGACTGATTAACATATAATAAGCTGTTAAATCTTCCTGTTAACATAGTTGAAACTGTACTGTTGATATTTTTAAATCATTTTCTCTCAAAGAGGTGTAATGTAATTTTTCTTGAGTGAGTGATGACATACATGGATTGAAAACTTGAACATGATGATCTGGGCTATGTCTTAAGAAAATGTTTGTGGTTAAATAAGGACTGGGTTGCTTTGTCCTCCAGCTCATGCTATGCAAAGAGCTCTCCCCATACAGAAGAACTTCTTTTTGAAGGTTTTCTGCTGTATTAATGATTTCTCCAGTTACAGGGAGAGGGATGAAGAAGAAAGAGGCCCTTGTCCCCTTAAGAGCCATGTAAAAGAGCACTAAATAAGTTTGCTCAGTAAACAGAGTTCCTGTCAATGAAATATTAGTTCTTGTGCACCAGATTCCTAAATAGTGGATCGAAAATCTAGTATCTGCAGTAAAATATAATAGATTGTTCTGTGTTAGGTCTAACTAAACAAGGGAGAAGGCCCTGAATAGAGCAGCTTGGTAAGAAGTTACCCCCAAAGACAATTTCTATTTTTGCCTGTTTGAACAAGCAGCATATGGTTTATTTTGAGCTGCAAAATTTTGTGTGAACGCAACTTTGTATTCTTCTAGGACAGGGAGAAGTATTTCATTCCCTTCTGGTCAGGTACCTTTATGTCTCATGGAAACAGTGAACAAATGCTATTTAAATTAAAGTACCTCAACAGACATATCTATCATTTCCATGCATCCTTTTGAAAAAGAATAAAATGCTGTATGCATCCTAGGAATTGCAGCCCAAGAGTCTTTTCACTCTAAGAGGAAGTAAATGAACACAGTGAATCCAAATTTCTTCTTTGGTCAGTTCAAAATTCAGGTATCCTACTAAAATCCATAATCTGCCTTAACTCTGAAACCTTGTAAACATCCAGTTACGAGGTGAAGCAAACACTAGGTTGAAATTGACTGCTAACTCATGGATATATTTTGTTTTCCTTCTTGCTCTGATAAATATTTTATTCCTTAAACAGTGCTTCAAACACCTCTGAGACTATTCTTGCAGGAGCTGTATTATGAAAGAATGACAGGTGGTGGATGAGGAGCACCTTTTTCGTAAATCATTTCCCTTTGCAATGCTTCTATTTCATCTTCTGTAAAACAGTTAGATAAAAATACCATATTCTTTCTGGTACTAATAAGAAAATCTGTAAACAAAGGAATTCTTTGACTCCAGGCAGTTGCATTTTACCTACCAGCCCCCAAAATACAAAAAAAAAAATGTATCAGAAGCTTGAAGTGGCATCTCTTCCTGGTTGCTAGCAAATTTCCTTCTGCTTCTTTCACAATTTCATCACAGATATGGGCTTCAAGCCTTCCAGTGTTAATATTGAAACTGCTATTTTGGGTTAAAAAACCCAGTCCTTTCAGTCTATTAGAATGTAACAGTATAATTTCATTTCACATTCTACCTCCTTAAAAGGTTCTCACAGCAGCAGTAAACCCAAGATTAGTTAAAAGCCATGACAAAATCGTAACATTCCTATACATAAGAAAACAGGCGATGAAAGATTTCCACCCCACTGAAAATTCCTGCTCTCTTACATCTTCTTAACTGACACTTAGTGCTTGGATAATAATGAGAACATAGGAAAAAAAGATTATAGCTTTACGTTAGTGACAGTAGAGTTGCGGCTGAAGAGCTGCTTTCATTCCAAGCCTTCATTTTCAGCACTTACAGCTTTCTGAATATATTACCCCTTGGGCTTCCATTACACATGCTTGCTTTCATCCCAAAAGGTGGTTTGTGGCTTTTTTGTTTAGTCTTTTTCTTTTTCATTACATTTTCTTGGCTATTTATCTGATACCTAAACATGGGGAAAAGTATCCTCACCATTTCATCAATAGTTCAGATTTTTTTTCCCCGCACATTGGTGGTGGTGTTTCTGCAGAACATCTGCCTTTGATACAGTAGAGGAAATTTCTTTAATAGATAACTATATAAAGTTCTTAAAACCTGCCTCCTCTGTTTTGGCTTTTACGTCTTGAAATAAGGAATCCTGAAGTGTGATATCATGGTTAAAAACGTAAATATGTGCTAACTTATTCACAAAGTTTCTCTGTGTGAATAATGGCTACACATATCTGAGTAAAAAGAATAGATGATTTCTGACAGTTTAGAGCAGGACTCCAGTCTCCTTTATGATGTGGTGGGAAAACAGTGTCTGTTTCATCAACAAATACCATAAATAAAAGCCAGACTTCATACACAGCTTCAGTTTTGAATTTTCTAACGCCCACAAACAATAACCTCCCTTTGTTTATGTACAGTTTAGATTAGTGGGCCTGATGTGGGGAAAATGATGAGGAATCAGGAAAGTCAAATCCACTGCTACGGGTTCCTGATGGAGGCTCCAACTGTCAGCCCCAACAATAATAACTTCAGTCTCTTGGCTTTCAGTGTAAATGGATTAACTCAAAAGATGAATTAACATCAAGGGTTTTGTATTTGAGTGAGAAACTATTCCATGTGCCTGTGCACATGCACAAAAAGAATGAAGGATCAGCAAAAAGAACCAAAGATCATTAAACACAAACAAAACCCCAATCCTGAGTGGGAAGTTTCTCTCACACAGCCATCATCTACAGTCTTAAGTTCTTTGAGATGGTGAATGTTGTTTAATTGAGAGCTTATATAGGTACTTTATCATGTTTTTAAGTACCATTAGGTACAGATTCAACAATATATCAGTATTGTCCACTGTAATTCTAAAACAAAAGGGGTTTTTGTAGAGAAAAACATCTGCAGAAAGCACACTGTTAATATCTGTACCACCTGTGTTCCTAGGACCAACTTTGCTGTGATGCTTGTCCCGGCTGGGACTGGCAGTAGCATCTTGAAGTAACAAAACATATCTGAGCAAGGTCCTCCTCACCCTCAGGGCCTCTCCAAGGCCATAATTTCACAGGGAACATGGTCCTGGCAATGCTGCTGATCTCATTAGGACTGAGAATATGGTTTGTTTGCTTGCTTGCTTGTTTGTTCCTATTAGCTATGCCCAATTCAAATGCATTTAAATAAACATGAAGATTTCAGAATTCTCATGTCTCAGACAGTGAGAATCCATGGAGCTCCTCTGAAGAAGGACATAAACAGATATTAACTGTACAGAAAAAATGTCTTGTTCTTCCAAGCTACCACGGGGCGCTCTGAGGAGAGACAGATGAAGGAAAATCCAAGCCTGTGTAGCACTGCATGCTGTGAGCAAAACTCCTGCAGTCATAAACCTAAGCATGACATCTGACTGCTGCTAAAAACGGCATCTTTTTGGAACAAGGGGTAGCTATGACAGAGATCCCGTGAAAGTGATGGCCTTGGAAATATGTGGGCTTCTTTTAAAGGAAATAGCAAGTATGAGCTTAAGGCACAGTTTTATCCCTTCTCTTCCTTCTTCTCCATAATTTTCCCCCCCTCCCCTTCCTCAAATCTCTCACAATAGCTTGGTCAACAGCATTTTCTTGCTTCATTGGTTTTGAAAAGGACTTGCTGTTCCCTGCTGTTAGATTATTTCCAGGAGACTGTCTCAGGTCAATAGTCATAACATTCTTTGCTCTGCTCCCCCTCTCTTCCACCCAGACAGAAAAATAATAAAATTAAACAAAAATAAATTAACAAATTAAGCTGGGAAGTGGGAAAGGCAAGCATGTTTGTATTTACAGGATTGATCCAGAGATTTAGGGTATGGATTCTTTCTGTGTTCAAAGACCTGGTCTTTGCATGCAATTCCCACAGAGAAATTTCTCCTACGAGGCATAAGCAGTAGCAGTTAGGTTTCAAGTGAAATTACCAAAGAAATATAGGGACTTTTCATTGGTATTAATTTTATTTCAATCTCAAGAAACAGAAAGATTCCTTCCTTCAAAAAGCCTAGGAGACATTGAAAGTAAAGAAGAACTAAGCCAAAATAAACATCATCTAGCTGCGGTTACCTTGGATCTTGAGGTGCTTTAGGTTTTGTTTCTACTCTTCTTCGGCTTTAACAGTTTATAGAAGGGCAGAAAGATGTTCCCCTGAGGCACATGTTGCCACCAAAGTGATGAGCACTGCAGAGGGCAGGCCCAGCTCTGTGTGCTGTGGCTCCTGCTCTTTCTCACGCTCCCTCTTGCCTGGTTCGTTCAGCACTCGGGGTAACAACTGGTTTGTACACAGAGGTGTTCAGTGCGCACTTCCCAGCTGGGCTTTACCTGCAACTGTTCTTCCCTCCCCTCTGCGTATCTTATGCATTTAAAGGTGTCACAGGTTAGGACTGCTAGTATAAAGTAAATGTATTAGGTTTGCGTGGCACTCCAGTAAATTTTGGTTAATGTTAGGATGGGCTTTAATTTTCTGTAACTGCTTGAACTGATTAAATTAGCACGGGAGCAGGTACTCGCAAACAAAGAAAGACAGTTCCTGTTAACTGTGATGAAAATTTGATTACATGGTGTTTAAATAGGACAAGGTGTGATAACTAGCAACCATTGATAGTTTTAGGGCTCACAAAAAAAAGGAGAGACCATAGCAGGTGGATTTGACAGCAGCAGGAGTGAACAAGAAGACAACTCAATATTCACCTAATTTGTCTTGGGAACAAACAAGTTTCCTTTATTCCCTTATTTTTCAAAATCTGATTAAAACTATCTTTGATGAGCATTTTAGTTGTTGTTATCTGTGTGTGCTATGGTAGGGTCAGAGTTATCCAGCAGCCAAGATTTTTGCGGTGAAGCCCAGTTTGGGAGCTTGAATTTTGCAGACCTCTCAAAAGCTTCCATTTCTTTCCTTCTCTATGTATTCTTTTGCCTGCTTATAATCTATATACTGCAGGACCAGAGAGATTGTTTTGATCTTATATTCATTGCCAGTCATTAAAACTGTTAGCTCAAGTTTTCGCTTGTACTTTTGTAGCTGAAAAATTCAGGTTCTGTTGATGACAAACTGCTGGTGCACAAGCATCTGCTACACAAAAGGTTTTAAAAAAAAAAGAAGAGAAGTTTTTGCTGGAACAGCCTCTATTTCAAAGGTGTTTGTCTTGCTCATACAAGATAACTAAAGATAAACATACCAGGTAATTGTCTTATCCACATATTGGGGGAATGTCTTAGCTGTGAAGCTGTGGAGAATGACTCCGTGTATGTGACTGTGGCCTAACAGCAGTCATCCCTACAGGATACAAGAGCTTGGGCTGCAGAAGTTGAAGTTTCAAGTTCTGGTTCAAGCCAGAAGGAACATAAATTCTTTGAGTCTGGACTCTTTACAACACACAATTATTTGCTACCCAAGGGTGTTTCACAGAGTAATACTCAGAGTAGATGAGGGTGGAAGGCATCTCTGGAGTTCATCTGGTTTAGCCCCCTGCTCAAGCAGAGTCTGCCACATCAGCAACCTGTTCCAGCATTTGATCACACTTAAAGTAAAAAGAAAAAACAAAACCAACCCAACAAACCCAACAAAAAGAAAACCCCATAAAACCAAACCAAGATTTTAAAAATACTGAAACAGGATTTCCTGTATTTCACCTCAGGCCCATTTCTTCCTGTTCTTTCACTGGGCATCAACGAGAAGAGTTTTGCTTTGTCTTCTCCCTGCACCCCTATGGGAATTCAAACACAGTTTTACCTATTTCAGTGGAAAGAGACGAGGAAATTGTGTGGGATGCCTGGGTGCCTGTGATGCCCAGCTGTTTATTCTCAGAATAAGCCTTGGGAGTATTCACTTACTCTCTCTTCTGGTACAAGAACAAGAGGCATTGCCTGGCTCAGGCTACGAGCCACAAATTGCTGGAAGCTGGGACTACACAGTACATAAATATAGCTGTGCTTGGTTTGCTCCTATATCTTCTCACAGACTTTGGTTACTGAGCTCTGTTAGGGATAGGAATTTGAACAAAACTGGGTTTTGGCATGGCTTGGTACATCTGCTTTTACTTTCTAAGACTTTCGAGAAGTCTCAGAGGGATAGATGCCCTCCTACAGGAAAGAAAAATTGCTCCTAGATGTTTATCTTGAAGCTTGATTATTACAATTGTAAATAAAGGCTGATATGCATGTATTATAACTCAGGGCTTGTTTGCTTTTTATGGAGTGTGAAATGAGCTTCCAGTTGTAATTGCAGGTTTTCTTGATTGATGTGAAGCTATTTTCTCTGTAAGCAGATATTTCTCAGTTTCCAGCTTTGTTCAAAGTATGAATAAAAAAAAAAACAATTTGGAAAAAAAATCAAATTGCAAAGAGGTTCATTTCCTTATGCCTCAGGACAGCAAGAACTTCTGAGTTAGGAAATTAAATGCCCTTAACATGACTGTTGACTCTTGCATTGAATGAAAGCTGTACATCAAGTGGGAGCTCTCATTACATGATTACAGCACATATTCTCCTTGGAAGATACAAGGCACTTCCCCTTTGGGTCTTGCTTATGAATTTTTACTGCTTGGAGAACTGCAAATGTGCTTGAGAGGAAAGTGTATCTGTGACCAATGGAAACATAAAAGGGGAAGAAAAGTTGCAAGACTTCACAGACCTCCTGAAATATCATGTCCCCGTGCATCAAAGGCTTCGCCTCCTTTCTGAAAGATGCTGTTTTTATCATTGCACACAATACCACATCCTTTGGGATCAATTCTGCCAGCTATCAATAGAGTTATTTATATACAAAACTTGTCAGGTTAGCAAAGGCACAGGAATGCAGCTGGTCATTAAAGAGGTAAGTGCATTTCAATGTACTGTATACTGTGCATTCCAGAGAGAACCAGGACTCCTTTCCTTGCTGTGGCCTCTGTGTTCAGAGATTGTGTTTGATTCTGAGCAGGACAGCATTTCTCCAGCTTTACTGTCTTGGCTAAGTGACTTCAGACAGTCCTGAATGTGGCAATTTGTAAGGCAAATCCACTTCAGTACAAAAGTATTCTGTAAAACTTTTTACCTCTATAGGCTGAAATTAAGTTTGACATGTTTGAAACAACATGGTTTTTTTCAGTCTGATCTATTCCCTGTTCATTTCTGCTACCACTGTTGTCATTGCATCCAATCTGTCTGTATATAAACAATTGTAAACACTTCTTACCAGTTTTTCCAGTACTGTGAATTGCCTTGAAGGCACATGGGATAGATAGAAAGAGGAAAATAGGGGTTTTTCCATATGGTCTGAATAGTATATGATACTTTAAGAAGGCTATTTCCCATTTATATCCATTCATCTCTTTGAATTTCAATCTTTAAATCATTACCTTTTCTCTCAGGACTGCTGTGAGGCTTAATTCATTAATGTCCATAGAGTGCTTTGAAATCCTTAGATAAAAGAGATTATAGAAGTGGAAAATATTAAAGCAAAAATGTGAACTCACAGCCTCTTTCTTCCTTACCTCACCTGTTCATGAAGACCTTTATAATCATATAACCTTACCTTAGAATCAAGGCAAACATATTTTCCTTTGATGTACAGATAACATGAAGTTGCAAATGCCCATTTTTAAAAGAATCTTTTTCATATTAACAAAGTTAATGTAAAAACTTCTTAGCAATGTTTTTAATCTCCTATTCTGTGCTTCTGCAATTAAAAATGTGGTCCTTGTTATATCCAGCTGAATCTTGTAGGACTGCATCAATGCTGAAAGATTCACACTGCCCGCTCCATAGGCTCACATTAGGAATACACAAGTTCCTCTATCAGGTTTATCTCACTTCAGACTGTAAAATACCTGGCATAATGTGGGGGAGATAAAATGGA